>JANKOE010000206.1:72562520-72583431 GCA_026284465.1 Erythroxylum citrifolium | reverse complement strand
CTAGGTAACACATAAATTCACATTTCTTCTTTTATGACCATGTCCTAATTCGGTCATTAAGGAGATCCAAATCTCCCTTTTACAATCAGCCTTAACATGCAGTCATGAGTTGGACCTTTCTCGACTCAAAACCTTATAACTCATTCATTTCTCATCCAATTAAGGTGATTAAAAATTCATTTTCAATAGACGCATATAGATATCACATATCCAAAGGCTACTCAAAAATTATGCAAATTGGATTTATTGTGATTTTTACAAGCCTATCCTATTTCTGTTCTCTTCTGTGTCACTAAGGTTAGTAACACCCTTCACTTATTCGGCCATATCTAACATAATACTCATCCAATTCAAATTCCCTTTCTACTGAACTTATATGAAACATTTTTGAGCATTTATTAAGAAGAACTCATAATCAAATTCTAACTCTAAGGTCTTCAAACAATTAACTTTCATTTCTCGTTTCAATCTCGCTGGTATTCTGAACCAGTACCAATTCGGGGCCTCTTACTCTTGTTCGACTCACTCTAAAATAGTGAAAAAATTCAAGGAGACAGTCGACATCTGGATCTACAACTTCTATGTTTTGAGTTTCTCCAGATTCACACGTTAAACAACTCAAAAGAAATGTACAAAGAGAGTTACGAATCTGTCTCCATGACAGCTTAACCTTCAAAACCCTAGGTTTTGTTTTAAGCCCCCAAATCACCATAAAAACGAAATTTCTTCATGTTAAAGTGTCATTAGACATCAAAGAACAAGAATCTATCATCCAAATCTTCAAACTCATACATTCCATCAAATGGGTTTCATAAAAGAAGAGAAAACCAAGCTTTAATCCATAGATCTAAGCAAAAGAATGGAGGCTTACCTTTTTATACTACCCAAATGGCTTGATTCTCCTTCCCTTTCTTGTTACAAGGGTTGAAAAAAAGCTTGGAGGGCTTCCATGGAAGTTTTCAGTGGTGAGGGAGAGGAATAAGACAATGTATTTTGTCTTATTCCCAACTTACTCCTTTTATATTCCCCAAGTCCACTTATTTACAAAAATGCCATCCTTGATCTGGTTCTTAAACATTTGCCTGAACAATTTCCTGTGACCACTAAAAAAATCATACATCATTAATTTGATGTCACAAAAAATTATTATTCACTGTTCTGTGATTTTTAATGACATCAGTCTCAATATTAATTTATTTCGGTGTACCGGGTAAACTAGATACCGGGTGTTACAACCTAATATATGTATCTCAAGAAATTAGCATTTTCATTGGGTTTACCACCATATCTTAAATAGATATATAGTTCATATCTTCTCGTGTAACTATATCTTTTACGTAATTATACTTGGTATCTATATGTTTGGTTATACAAGAAATTTTAGATTCTTTCATACAAGTTATTACCACTTGACTATCATAGTTGATTAATACTAAACTAATCTCACCTTTAGTGACTCCCAAATGAACTAAGAATCACTTAAGCTAGCTAGCTTTTTATACTACGGCTAAAGATGCTATAAATTCAAAACATTGGCAAGAGACCTACTCCATTGTTAATGATTTGAGACTTAAATCTAGCAATGACTGTTATTTTTTATTTTTAATTGTCACGTTCATTTATTTTTACTATTAAAGAAATGAGTACTAAATTTTTTTTCTAGTAATACATCCAACAAGAATGAAAAGAACTTATATTATTGTGAATATGGGTTGATAACACCTATGAAAACTTTTTAAACCAAGTTCAGCCCAAAACAGTGATTATATGGATATGCTCAATTTAAAGTAAATTTTAAATGCATTTTTATTAAATTAGGTTATGTGCTTATATCATTACATACGTATTATTTATAAAGTAAAATAAAATATGATTACTTTTTGTAGTATGATGAAAACTTTACAAGAAGAAGTATAAATATAATAAATAAGCTTTAAGAGATCAACTACAATTTAAAGAAGCAAAAAGATTGTGCATTATTATGGAGGCAATTGATTTACAATTGATTCATATTTCTTTTCATCATTGGGTCTTACTTAGCAATTTACTTATAAGACAAAAATATATCAATTAAGGACTATAACTTTGTATGTATTTGTGGCAAACTTATATAGTGAATTCAAATGAGTTCTGTCAACTTTAAAATGGATTATTTTATTATATACATTGTATATTTATATACATTAAACTATAAGTTGAATGTATATGTTTAAAACAAACATTCATAAAATGGTATCACGAGACTTCTGATGTATAACAAGTTTTTTTTGTCATTTTATCAGCAACAAATTAAATATTCTTTTCCAACCATAGAATTTCAATGATATGTTGTCACAAAAAGAAAGAAAGCATATATGTAAATTTAGATGTTTATAAGAGTATTGCCTACAAAAAAAAGCTTGAAGGAAAAATTATTCTCAGTATAAAGCCAATTTCTAACATTCATATGTAGTTATATAAATGAAAGTAAATGAGAGAGTAAGTTAGGAAAATTATAGAGTTGAGTTATTTTTACCTTGATTTTAATATAGTTAGACCATAACATATGTATTCTAACACATATTTAGACCATTCATTCTAGATATTTGATAAGTTCATTAGATATAAGAAACTTATGCTAATCCCTATTATCATGCTTAGATGTAAAATTTGAACAACATTTGTAGGAAAAGACAAGAACCAAATTTTGGATGTTTAAGGTGGCATTAAGCAAGGTAAACCTTGATATTTTTATTCTTTTAACTTTTCTCCAAATTGTTATTGAATAAATGTTCCCAAAAAAATGATAAGGTTAAACAAAGTTCAGGAACAAATTTTCCTTTAATAGAACCATTAATGAATTGTTTGCCTATATTTGTATATATGTATTTGGATATTCACAAAGGCAGCTTAAGAAACACAAAATATTATAAATAACAAGTGGTAACGATAGTTGATCCTATTATGGTGGCATTTAAAGTTCCCAACTTATCTTATCATTACAAAGCATTAACTACCACCATTATAAATCATAAGGGACACCTAAAAATGATTAATCAAAATATGTGATATTGTTAGCTACAAATGCATAATATGCATTCATTATTTAATATAAAACAAATAGTTCAACATATATTTTCCAAGGTTACTTAACCCAAGTACCTGTGTAAATTATTCCTATAAAAGTTTTATACAAAATATAACAATTTTTGTAACAATTAAATATGTTATGTTGGTTAACATGACACTTCCTTAATTATATACGTATCCAAATAATCATCCAATATAGCCACTACAAAAGTCTACAAAAATTTATTTATACTTGGGTTTTCACAAACTACTACATCAGTCACATCCTTTACAAATACAATAGGAACTTTTAAAATATCATCACATAATCAACAACTAATCCCTAAAATCAAAATTTGTAGCAAACTTAGGAAATGTTAAAGAGATGGCATATACTGAAACCATAATTCATAGTCCATCATCGAACCATCATTTTAATACCATATACATAAATTACTAGCCACAATGACTGTCGTATACAATAGTATTTAATCGCAAAAAATTAGTAATATATACATAAACTTGTGATCTTTCTTTTCTAATCATATATAAAAAACAATTTACAATTTAATTAGTTTTTTCTTCTTTTATTTGACCTCTGAAATGGTTCTCGTCAGTAGCGAAGCCAGGAATTTATTTCAGGGGGGCAATGTATATATATATATATAGTTTTTTTAATCCAATTCACCATGGGCAACGATATTCTTTTAGGGTGGGCAACCCCTATATGCATATATATCTTTAAAAAAAAATTGAGGGTGGGCACCCTTACAAGTGGCTTCGCCACTGGTTCTCGTTACAATTATAACATCTATCCTCATAAAATGTAATACTATATTGCTTGCACATTTTACATGAAATTTGATCTTCCTTCTTAGTAGTAAAGGTTTTGTTCCCCTTTTACATCTTTGTTCTTTTTTTTTCCCCCTTACTTAACCTTTTTTTATATTATGGTGGATAGATTTTATAACCATGATTTTCACTAGCAATTGGCCATAAATCTTCACTAGGAATTGGAAAAATCTGATTTGAATTATTTTATCGAATATATGAATTCCATATAATCTTCTAATCTACCACCATCATATCTAATTATAGCACAAACATGTTGACAAGGAACTCTACTTAAATTCCATTCTTATATGTGTAAGTCTTTATACCCAAATCATGACATATTAAAAATTCATATGGTTCACTTCAAAAAGTCTCTCACCATTAAAGTATGAAATCAATTACTAGTAAGTTGTTTATACTTCTCCAATTTCTTTTAAATCCTAGGACAGATAGACCCATTATGTTTCTCCATTCGCTCCCTTTTCTTATTAATTCTCTTTATTGATGTTTTTCTTACCATATCAAGAATGATGATAATTAGATTGTTCCTAACCTCCTTTATGCACGCATTAACGCTTTCATAATGGTATACTGCAGTTGTCTGCTACTGTCAAAGGCTGCATGGTGCAGGTTTGTGTGAAGGGTCTGGATGATGACCAGCCCAAATGAAGCAGTTGATCCGGAAGATACAAACCGAGCCCAGAGGAAGTGAACCAGGAGATATAACCCGAGCCCAGAGGAGTAGCTGACCCATGAGAAAGTGATCCAGTCTTTAACATAGCAAAAGTCTCAAAAAGCCATTTCAGCCGTAAGAACATCAATCCATCCTCCTGCTGCACTCCGCATTTGAGCAGTAAGTGTATTGAATTGGTGCCTGACTGAGAGGTTACGTTCGATGAATGGAACCGTATCTTTTGACTTGGAGATTGACTACCTTGTGGAATTTGGAAATATTTGATCTGTTGTCACTCTATTATAGAGATTGTGAATTATGCAAGGCATGCATATCAACAATACTGTGAAAATCGTACGTATATGGAGACTTGTTTGAGTTTTCTTTGTCTACCTAAATGGCTGGATTTTGTTTAGTATAGTTTTTTAATGCCATAACCAGATAATCATGCACTGACAAAACAGAACAGCTAGAATCATAACTTGAAGCGTAATTTACACCGCACAAAACTCTTCCCAATTCACCATACTAAATTTGGAGAAACTATACATGAATATTTTTCCTGAGGAAGAAAAATGAGAACTTTATGGTAAACGGAATGAATCTGGTGTTCGTGTTCTTTCATGGCTAAGTGTTGGTTTGTATTTGGTTGATAAACTTCACATATTGACAAGTTTGAAGACATCAAAGAAGGAAAGTAAAAAAGAGTGCAACACGTCTACCTTCCCTTATATTCATTATTACATCAGCTAGCTAGCACATCACTTTGCTTGCCATATTTCTCAATGTAATTACTTTTCAGTGAGTGTGATAATGGAGAGGCAGGTAGCTATTATCGGAGCAGGCGCCAGTGGCCTCCTTGCCTGCAAGTACACCTTGTCAAAGGGTTACCATCCAATCGTATTCGAGTCTCAAAGCCATAGTGGAGGAGTATGGACCAAAACGGTGGAGACTACTAAGCTCCAGACCCCCAAAGCTTTATATCAGTTCTCAGATTTCCCTTGGCCATCTTCTGTCAAAGAAGAGTTCCCCAACCAAGATCAAGTCCTGGAGTATCTTGAATCGTATGCTCGCCATTTTGATTTGCTTCAGCACATCAAATTCAATACTAAAGTTGTCGGCATTAGCTACGAGGGACCAACAGAGGAGGAGATGCAATCTTGGGAACTATGGGGAGACACGGGTGAGCCCTTTAGTCACAAAGGAAAATGGAATGTCAGGGTTGAGTCCACCGAAACTCGTTCATCTGAAGAGGTACACGTACATGCTTGTGTAAAGCATCATAGACAAGAATATCAATAACATTTCATGTTTGAAGTTTGCCACCCAAATATCTAAAAGCAACATCAGGAAATAATGATCTAACTTGGATATTTTTGGGTTCATGCAAGGAAAAACAAAAGGTTTACAAAGTGGACTTCGTAATTCTTTGCTTGGGAAGGTTCAGCGATATCCCCAATATTCCAAACTTTCCTCCTGATAAGGGTCCCGAGGCATTCCGTGGCAAGGTAATACATTCTAAGGACTATGCTGCCATGAAATATGAAACAGCTAATAGTTTCATCAAAGGCAAAAGGGTTGTGGTCGTTGGTCTCCAGAAATTTGCATTAGACATCACTATGGAATGTTGTGCTGCAAATGGTATGCACCTGTTAATAGTCTCGGGACATGAAAGAGTTGATTCCTTGGCATGAAATTTGAAATCTGATTCATGATTTCTTTCAGGGCTGCAGCTTCCATGCACATTATTGTACAGGACGGCACGATGGAACATACCCAATTACCTTCCGTGGGGAGTTCCTCTACGTTATTTGTATCTTAATCGCTTCTCCGAGCTTTTGGTTCATAAACCTGGTGAAGGCTTCCTTCATAGCCTATTGGCGATATTCCTTGCACCGGTGGTACTTTTCATATTTAAAACGTAAAATTGTCTTTTGATATTTACTTTCAAGTATACACTCTCCTACTGATGTATTCGATTTTGATCTATAACGAATCCACAGAAATGGACATTTTCCAAGTTTGTGGAGAGCTACATTAAGTGGAAGCTTCCTTTGGCCAAGTTTGGCATGGTACCAAACCATAGTTTCCTTCAAGAAATCAGTTCTTGTCTAATATCAACACTGCCGGAGAAATTTTATGACAGAGTCGAAGAGGGATCCATCATTTTGAAGAAAGCACAAAGCATTGCCTTCTGTGAAGATGGCATTTGTGTCGATGGTGAGAGTATCCCTATAAAGACTGATTTAGTCATATTGGCCACAGGATTCAGAGGTGATAAAAAACTCAAACACATTTTTGCATCGACAACATTTCAGAACCTCATAGCAGGATCCCCTCAAGAGAGGGTTTCTCTATACAGGTTAGGATTTTTAGTTATTAAGATGTTCATGATGGCTCTGATAAGAGTTAATTATATCTTGCAGACACAAACTAACTAAACATGCTTCTTTATTCATCAGGGAATGTATTCATCCCAGGATTCCACAACTGGCTGTAATTGGATTCTCAGAAAGTATAGCCAACTTGTACACCTCAGAAATAAGATGCAGATGGCTATCTGAACTCCTGGATGGGACGTTTAAACTACCTAGCATCAGAGAGATGGAAAAAGATGTGAGGAAATGGGACAGATACATGAAGCAATACTCAGGTGACCAGTACAGGAGATCATGCATTGCTGCTCTTCATATATGGTACAATGACCAATTGTGCAGTGACATGGGTTGGAACCCAAGGAGGAAGAAGGGACTCTTAGCTGAACTGTTTCAGCCATATGGTCCATTGGATTATGCTTCGTCTTAGTCAAATCATCACCCATTTACGCTCTATACTAAGAGCTAATGCGTACCACGATGATCATCCCAAACATATTACCACTGAGTTGATTGTTTTTCATTATCATCAAGAGTTTCTTTACTTGTTAAAGATTTATTATAATAATGTGACGAATCCTCCATAGAATAGAAAGTATCCTATTTTGGAATCTTAAGATTAACTTGCATCCCTCTGCTATTATAAATAAAGGGCAAAAACCTATCCAATAACAAGTATGTCTTTTTTACATTTGACTATTTTATTATCAACCGTAAATAGAGTTGAAAAGGACTAACAACTTCAGGTTGCTCAAGGGCAAATCCGAAATTTTAGCGAAGAAAGAAAGCAAGGGTTTCACGGGGCAACGCCATATTGAAGATGTGACAAAATGAGACTTGGACAATAACTGATAAATAAACAGTTGGATTACAGGCTTGTCATGTAACTTGCCTTTACTGATTGATGATGGAAAGTTTAGACAACAAGAACAATTGTGGAAGTCCACAAAGAACAATAAATTGCAAGTCAAAATTTTCGTGCAAAACGCCCCAACGATGCTCCAATCAAGAAGAGATTCTTCTCGTCTTAGCTAGCAAGCAAACAGAAAAATTATATACGTTGCTTGAGTTAATACACCAAGCTCTTGCTTTATTGCAAATGAAACCAGCATCAAACAATATAAAATGGAGGCATATTTAGATATCGATCCATATCATCATATATTGCACATGGAACAGTTAACATGAAGTAGCAATCATGTTCTTCCCTTAAAAGTTCACATACTCTCCATAACATTGTTTAGTTTCCGCACATTTACCACCTTGCTAAACCTTTTCCGCTTCAACTTTCTTCTAACAATTCTCTAGTAGACAGATTTTGTTAAGAAAATTAGTATATTGCAAAATGCGTTAAAAGTACAGTCGTTCTGGAACTCCTTACAAAACAATCCGAAGGAATCAACAGAACTTTTCCAAAACAAAAATGCTTAATTAAACAAACTATATAGATATTCACGACATCAAGAAGTAAATGAATATAATTTTGCTTCTTTATTTCCTTTTTCTTTCAACGAATTAATAACCGGCTCAGGAAGCATCAACTAACAAGAACACTTGCTGTGTCCTTGTGCATGAACCACCATGGACCCGATTTTGAGAGTAACCTGCAAAATTATTTCATGCTAGTAAGGATGAGAGAATTAACATAAAAGTATAAGAGGTGCAATCATCACGGATCCAGATGCATTGGTTTTACATTTTTCAAATCCCTGCACTGTAAAATTTTATTTGAGGACAACTTACACAACTTTAATTAAGTTGTACTGTCAAGTACTCGCCATCTTAACATTAAGGTCATTAAATTGTCAACCAGAAATGAGCCTCACCCAGCCACCTAGCTAAGGATGGGTTTCAAAGTAAAATATTCACAGAATTTTCTTTTTCAAATCCATAGTTGATTATGGAAGAATTAATCTGCAAACATGGAACTTTCAGTTTACCTGAAATATCCAGCTGCCATACGCAAACCCATAAAGAGAGTCAAGCCAGACCAAACCCCAGGAAGGCCAATACGTGATGGAGCATAAAGCAAAAAGGCTGAAGATACTGCTCCAACCAGTATCTGTAGACCATTTATCAGTCATACACTGACTGAAAATTAAGAAAGAAATCCAAGTTCAAGGATTCAAAGCTTACCATAGAGCTGGCTGCGTATGGGAAGTCAGAAACACCATAATGCAGACCATCAAAAATAAAAGCTAGCGAGTTGATAGGTTGACTAGCAGCGACAAACTGGCACAGTTATAATTAAATTTGAAAAGAAGGGAAGCAACTGTGAGGAAACAGAGCCATGTAAAATCAAGAGTAATTCAACATAGGCTAACACACATACCAATATCCCTGTTCTCACTATTCTTAACACTTCGGCATCCTTGGTAAACACAGTGGCTATGGTACCAAATGAAGCACTCAGAATTACAGCCAAGGACAAGCCAGTAAGTAGTCCAATCTAGACAAACACATCAAGCTCTTAGCATAATCAAAAGAAAAACACTATCATAATAAACATGAGAGAAAGAGTGCCTACCTTTAGCACAAAGTTTGTAACTTCTCTGACAGACTTGTAATCACCTTTTGAAGAAGAACTGGCAATAAGAGCCTGCAAAGTACTTAGAAGGTTGGTAACAAAGATAGTATCACAATTCATGTACAAGCAAATTCTAAGTACACAGTAAGAGAAAGAGCCAAGAATTACTCGGGTTGAAGTCTTTATTGAATTCAGAAAAGGTAAATTTTTACAGAGTCAGCCTTTAATGGTGAACCAATGCAACAGTATACCACAGTTTAGATATTAATTTAAAGCAACTTTTAATCCAAGTTTAAGAATGACCAAAAATGTCATTCCATAACAGCTTTTTACATTGATCTGACATTTTGAATTTTATTCTTGAGTTTATTTCTGGTTTCAAAAAATGATATTCGAATTGAATGACTTGAATTACAACTGAGTAGAATGCTTTTCCCTGTTATTAAAGGGACCAGGATGGAAAGTCATGACAGATTAGATAACAAGGGAGAAAATTATGCACCTGAGCAGATGCAGCCAATGCATCAGTAAGTAGAGACACAGCCAGCCACACTTGCAAGCATATCTGGTGTGCAGCCATTGCAGTTGTACCTTGCCTAGCAGCCATTGAGGTTGCCAATGTCATGGTTGTTAAAACAGCAAGTGTCCTTCCAATAAGAAAACCCCCTATAAAGAAAGAAAATGCCAACATTTCTCAACGAAGTACTGCCGATTTGCAATAACGACAATGATTATAAGGGCAGAACAGCATTAACTTCTTGCTTCAGTAGGAAAAAACCTCACCAGACTTCATGTAGACACCAAACTGCAGTCCTCCAATCTTAGGAGGTAATAAGATAACCCTCTTATTAAGATGCCATACCATTAGAAAGGTGACAATGTACCTGAAACATCAAACTATTAGCACAAGTAGTATTTATGGATATACTAAAAAGGTATAGAGTAATCTGAGGGTGGAAACATACTGAGACACAACCGTAGAGATCGCTGCTCCAGTTACACCCAACCTAAAATAATACATAAGCAGAGGAAACAAAACTACGGTGGAAAAATTACCAAAACCTGCATATGGAGTAAAAAGTAAAAACTATGAGTAAAACATTAATCTATTGAAAAAAAAAAGAATAAGTCACTATCCTTTATTAATAGTTCTGAAAATGAGACGCAGAAAGATAAAAACAGAGAGGAGAAGAGGGGAAAACCAAAAGAATATGAAAGGAGAGAGTTCAAATACTAAGACATAACTTCATATGGGATGTTTGCCAGATAAATCACACCGGATGTTACAAAAGAGCAAAGCCTCAAGTTTCAAACAATAGTTCCAGATATATCATATGGGATGTTAGACAAGAGCAAAGCCTCAAGTTTCAAACAATAGTGCCAGATACTACATTAGCTTGAGTCTTGAATCCCCAGAACCAGTTTCTCCAAGTATAGAAGGGATCTTACAATTTTGACACAAAGAAAACAAGGGAAATGCTCAACTTGTCTTTCCTTAGGCAACTTACCCTGTCCTTTGGTGATGAAAAAAGCACAACAACATAGAGATTGAACTTATATTCCTTAATCCAGTGGAGCTATACCATCCTGACTTTGGTTGATATTGAAGATCATGAAGTACTACTGAGATTTGCTTTGAAGTGTAAAAGACCCAACAACTTACCCAAGAAGTGAGGCCCAAGTTTTAAATCAAGCTTCACTGGTATAAATAAATAAATAAATAAAAGAAACTAAAATATCATTAGCAATGACCATTTCAGCATCAGAAAGAAGGAATTGACGAAAGACTTGCCTAAACAAAAAACAGGGGTTTTAGTATCCTTGAACCCACGAAAAATTCCTTGAAGAGCCAACGACAAAACAACTGCAGGAGCACCAAGGGCTCTTAGTGCAAGAAACTTTTCTGCAGGTATACGCATTGGTGAATCCTATTCAAGAATCATATCACCCACAAAATTTGTGTCAGAAAATCACAAGTAAAAATAGATCTTATATTAGTTTCTTTCATCTCTAGTGGAGAGAGAGGGAGGAGACATCAAAGGCTGATGATAGCTCTTCATATGTGAAAGTTTACCAATGTTATGCCCATCAAATTCAAAAATGGTCCACATCCCAAAGACAGCGCTACAGCCTCAAAGATGCCAATGCCAATGGCTAATAACAAAGATGTAGACACTGAGGATAGTTGCTTTCTTTCAGTCAGAGCTTCAGTAGGTTTACCATCTGTGCTGTCTGCATGACCACCCTCTGTATACCCAAACAGAAATTTAGAATGAAAAGATGGTAGTCAGTAATGTCTTGTACCATCAAATAAACAGCCAATTCAATTAGGTAGAAATGAAAGGAAACAGAAAGAAAAATCAATTTCAAACCAAAGCTCACCTGGTCTAGGATCATTTATAACATTTTTTGATATATCTTCAGCAACAAATGAAGTCGAAACACTGAGGAGGGGAATATTAAATAGCTTTGATATGTTGTTAAAAATCATACTGGAAACACCAGCTGAACCCAATTCTACAGGACCTACAGCAGAGAGATGATAAAAGAAAATCCAGATACAAATAGAATCAAGTAAGTATCTAAAACTTAAAATTAGGATACATAAAAGAAACCTAAAAGAATAGGCAATACCTAATCTACCAATAAATGCTGTCTCCATGAGCTGAGCTACAGGATCAATGGCCTGTCCTGCAATTGCAGGCAAAGTAAGCATTACAAGCTCATGCTTTGCATCAGAAGAATTTGGTTGAATGTTTGGAACTCTAGATGACTCCCTGCGAACAAAGTATACAAATCAAATACTCATAAATAAGCATAGCCAAAAATATGGTAAAACTGAGAATAAGTCCGATGGGCTTAAAAACTGCAACACTATTTACATCACGCAGAAACCTGGACCACCAATTCCTGAAACAATAAAGAAAAAGCTACAGAAAAGATGGATAGTTAGCCTTACAGTTCCTTATGTATTTCACCATTAAGAGTATGTTCTTCTTCTAAAACAAATCTCTCCTGCAATGTGGTGGATTCAAAGCCACAGCCAGAGTTGGATTGATTATAAACAACCCCAAAATGGGGCTTTCTACGATGAGTTACCGACCGGAACAACAGACTGCGTTGCTCAGCAGACAAGCTACAGTGCAAGGCAACATTTCCACAATTAAGCCCCTTGGCAATGCCACCTTGGCACGAGAAAGAAGTGGGCCTCGATGCTTTCTTTATTCTATGCTGTTCAGAGCTTGTAGTTGCCAATCCTCTAGAAAGCTTACAACGACCACCGAATTGCCTAGTAGTCATTTTTGGTGATTCTCCTATCAGACCAACAACCACGAATTATAAACCTCAGGAGACACTAGAAGATCAACAGATTGAAGAAGAGGTAAAAGGATAATAAACAGACACAGCTAACCGCGAAGAGAACTAAGAAAAATAAGGAATTCATGAATAACATAAAATGGAAGTTATCAATGGAAGTGAAAACAAAGTATCTGGGTAACCGCTATCTTGATTTCCAAGAAAACAGATCATTCGAATCGATAAGCTGCAAAATCTTTTTGGATGTTTAACGAGCATAAAAAAAGAAACTAAAAGGTAAAGAAGAGTTGGGAATTGGGGTTAAACCCAAAACAGAGTCGAAAACAGAGCATGGAAAAAGGGAAGTATCACAAGATACAACAGAACTGAATTATGCACGAAAACAACACAAAAGTAAGATCCCAAAACGAAGAAAAGCCTAAAATAACTTAGTTGAGAAAAGAGCGAAGTCATTTGATGAGAGAAGAACCAAAATGGAGAACCAAAAATACGTATAAGAACAGAAGGAGAGCATGCCTGAAAGACTATGTTGTTGTCGTTGTTGTTGATTGCGGAAGTTTCCGATGCTATAATATCTATGGGACTAAAGGGGCACGAGAGAAGGATAGTTGACGAGGCATATCACCACGACCGTCACGGAACGGAAGAGGCAGCGTTATATCTTAAGAAGCGAGTGTCACAGACCAAAGTGCGTACCTTAGAGAGGAGCATTTAAAGAGAAAGACAGAGACATAGATTATAGAACATGGAACATAGAAAGGGACATGGGCTTCATGTACAATGAAGGTCAGGTCAGTTGAGTACTTGAAAATGTCCAGACTTTTTGGTTGATGGTAACAAAGCCCACTTTTTGGTATCCACTTCCTTTGCTTGCTCCTAACAGGAAGAACAATGGATGGAATGGCATTCATCTTTCGCCTTTCCCAAGATTGTTTAAAGGAATCTCATGTTGATCACTGCGTGAGAAACCTGTGTTAAATATTAGTTTTTATTATTTTTTATAACAGTAAAATTTAATATGCATTAATAAAGTTTTAATGTGTATAGTAATTCGGATTGGACTCTATGAAAGTTAAAGTAAAATGGAATGAAGTGAACATTCCTAAAAAGCTAAGAAGCCTAATAATTATCCCTATATCTTTTTATGCGAAAAGTGCTTATATGCAAAAAAGATTTGGAAGCTATTCCATGATAAACATGTTATTTGGGTGAAATGGTAATATAAAACTTATCTTAGTAATGAAAGCTTATGACAATAGTCTATCTCGAGGGAGTACTCGTAGTTCTTCTTACAAATGTTGAACTTTACATAGGTAATTTTTCCTTTGATTAAGCATGTATTAGGCAATAGAGACAATATTTGGGTATGATTTAATAATTGGACAAATCATAATCTTTTAATACAAAGGACTGAATTATCCAAATTTATGAACATAATTCCTCTTAACTCTAAAGCTTCTTCTTTGATGAACTAAGCGCAATGGTTAGGAAACTTCAAAGAGTTCTACTTAATAGTGGATTTTCTCCCTCAATTTAATGATACATATAGGCAGGATTTAGTAATCTGGTCCTAACAGCCTTAGGTAATTTTACTAACAAGACTTGTTATTAGCCTTTGCAGGATGGCGTAGGGAATATTCTTTAGTTCAATCTTTTTTAGAAACAATCCCTCAATCAAAAAGTCTCTATTTTCACTTGGCTGGTTATAAAAAACAGGATCCATACTAAAACCAAATGATTTGAAACTTATGACCCAATTTGTGTGTTTTGTACAGAGTTGGAAGAAGATAGAGAGTATTTATTCTTTCAATGCAATTACTCGAAAGCAGTTTAGAGTAGAGTTTTACATTTATTGTCTGATGCCTTCCTAAATTATGATTAGACATCATCTTTACATTGGATCATTCATATTGCCCAACTGAGGTTACAAGATGTCCCTATGTACAAAACTGCCTTTACAACTACTATTTATTCTATATGGAAATAAAGAAACAAGCGAATCTACAGGAATAAGGAAGTTAATAAATACAACTTAGCTTACGGCATTGTCAAGTGGATCTAGGCCCTTATGATAGCAAAATTTGATCAACACGTTCTATCCACAGGAGTGAAGACTAGATAGAATTTGTAATACCAATACCTATTATTAAATTTCACATGCTTTTGTAAATTGACTTGTCTTTAGCTTAGTAATTTAGTTTTATAATTTTATTTATGGTGGATTCATTGTAATGTCAGATAATTTCGCTATAGTCAATTCAATAATTATTCAAATTTCAAAACATAATCGTAGATCTTCAATTTTAAATAAATTGTTTAATAATTTAGTCATGATTGATGCTGGTGGCCATCTTTATTGATTTAATTAACTACTACTGTCAAATTAAACTAATCCAAATAAGGAACAGAAAAAGTTGAAAGATTTTTCAGGAACGTCACCAAAGGAAAACTTTGGCAAATGATCAGAAGAGTTATAGAAAAAAAATCAAAGATGAGAAAAGTTGGAAGAAAATCTGTGCAAGCAGAAGCTAAATTTGTGAAGCTGTATGAATTAGTTTCACAAAATACTGACATTCTTGTTCAGGTCTTACTTTTTCCTATAGCAACAATGGATGATTAAACTTTGACCTAGCTTCAATTGACATTCCTGTTCAGGTTTTGGTATTGAGGAAGAAGTTTGTATGAAGGGAACAAATATTAACGGAAAGAAGATTGTTTGCATTGTAGTTCCTCATTAGACAAATGATTAAACTTGTGGTGCCTATTGTTGGAGATAATCTCTCCTAAATCTTAGCATTGTCCATCGTTATCTCTTGTAATATCTTTTCCATATTTATCTTACAGTCTAGAATGATCTACTGTATATTATTTAACCACATTGTGTTAATGAAATTGAACAACCCAATTGATATTCAACATGGTATCAAGAGCAAGGTTCCTCCGAAACCCTACAATTCCCTAGTTTTTTTTTTCGGCGCTGTTTCCTGTAGCAACTGCCATGGTGTCAGAATTTTCCACAACAGCCACCTCCACTGATCCCCCTCTCATCCAAAATACTATCGAACCACACAAGCCCCTCATTGTTCCAAACCTTGCGCACCATACTACCATAAAACTCACACCCTCCAACTACTTATCCTGGCAGAAACAATTCTCCACCATTCTCCGTTGTTATGGCCTTCATGGTTTTCTGGATGACACCTCTTCAAAACCACCACAATTCCTTACTGCAGCAGATGGCGCCGTCACTACCAACCCTGCGTACGAGACATGGACTCGATAAGATAGTCTCATTCTTGGAGCACTCCTAGGCACACTCACTTCCACTATCTCCTCCCTTCTTCATCGCGTAGATACTTCACGTGATGCTTGGATTTTGCTTCATGATACATATGCCAAACCCAGCAGGGGTCATATAAAGCAAATCAAAAATCAAATTAAGACTGTCGTTCAAGGAACCAAAAGTGTATTGGAATATTTGCAATTTATTCAATCTCGGGCTGATCACCTTGCCTTGCTTGGAAAACCCATGGACGATGAAGATTTGATCGATAAAATTCTCGACGGGTTGGATCCTGCCTATAAACCCATTGTTGAGACAGTTAATGCATGTGACAGCCCCATCACGTTTGACGAATTGCATGAGAAGCTTATCAATCAGGAACTTCTTGTTCGTCCTGCTCTAACTTCACCTCTACCAAGCATGCCGGTAACTGCCCATGCCACCAGGGGCAGATCCAGAACATTTTTTAAGTGGGAGCAAAATTTTAGTGGCGGCAAAATTTTATTTTTAGTGAGGGAAAATTTAAATTTTTTAAGTGGGGGCAAAATTTTATTTTTAGTAAGGGCAAAATTTTAATTATAGCAAAATTTTATTTTTTTATACCATCAAAATTTTAAATAATAATTTTTATAAGTAGAATCTTTTGGAGCCAGTGGGGCCACTGCCTACATGGGTTACATACATGACCATGTATGTCACATATACGTGTATCTTCACACGGGCATAAACAACGTCTTTAAAGTTTCACACGTTTACAATAATTTGCATGGTATTTGTACATGATGGTGTATCTCCAAATTTGCTTTAATTCTTTTATTTTATGTCTCAATTTCACTCATATTCTTCTCGTTTTGGTTTATGAAAGTAATTATTACCTAAAAACACACTTAAAGTCAAAAAAGTACCAAAAATATCAAACTCTCAAATAACAAACAAAGCACACTAAATATAGGTATAAAAATCAATTAATCGTTTATCACTTATCCTTGAAACGACAAAGATGAGAGGAGAGGATACAAACAACGCCTAGCCTTGAAATGACGTCTAGCCTTTAAACAGTGCCTAGCTTCCCAGTCGCAGGTGAATGAAGATGCAAAGAGAGATGCCTTGAAAATGTTGCTTCCAATCACAGCCAGTCACAAGTACCACGAAAAGGAAAGACATTGCTTGCCAGGCGTAAGACGACGACGTAGCTGAGAGGGACAATGCATAGAGGTGATGACTTGAATCCGGTAGGGTAATTCGTGTATGGTAATGTGTATTTATTATAGGTAATGGGGATCTAGGTAATAGATTATCCTGTTATTGATTATTGTGTATGATTAGTTCACTACTATCTTCAAAAAAAAAAATGATTAGTTCACTACTATTTTTTAACTACATGTTAGGAACAATGAAGCTTTCGTTAATCACATCAGTAAATTAGTAACAAAAAATAATATTTTGAACTTAATTGTTAAAGTTTAAAATGATGATTTTTGAATTTAAAATTTTTAAAATTTAGATATTAGATTAAAAAATTATAAAAACTGAACATTTTAAAAATGATTATCCCTATTTTATTTAGTGTTTTATTTCATTAAATTTATCATTTATGTTTATGAACATTCGTCAGATGTAGACTACTAGTGTCTACTAGAAAGAAGTTTGGAATAATGATGATTATTTTATCACAATAAATTAATTTTTAATAATTAATTATCATATGTATTAAAAACATAAACTGGATTATATTTATATAGGCTAAAGGCCGAGATTGGAAAATATATTGTAAACGCAGTTGTAATACGTAATACATACTTTATTACGTACCCAGGATCTACATGAAATGATTAAAAACAAAGGTAATGCGGGGTACTTGATTTCGGTTCCATCTCTGATTCCGATGTTAATTCCGAGCTCCAAACGATTACGAATGTCCCGGGATCTTTATGAAAAGTGTCTCCCGACACGTGGTTTAGGCCTTTCTATAGTTTTCTCAATACATAAGCTCTCTTAATGGGTCAAAGATTTCTTATGCTTACGATTGATATTAGCAACTACAAGATACCTTAACCTTTATATAACTTCCATATCGGGCTTTCCCATCACAAGGTCGATATGAACTAGGTCCACACTAAAGGGATTTATTTTTACCCAGACTTCGACCCATTAATCTAGATCATTTATTAGGTCATTTTATTATCTTTATGTGGATTTAATTATGTAACTTAACTGATAATTTATTTAAAAACCAAAAAATGCAATTAATAGTTGTCTAACTTTATGGGAAAGGATAAAATTGTCCAACTATCTCCCTTTTGGACAAGCATTAATTGCAGTTTTGGCTCTAGTTTAAAAACTCGGTTAAGCCACGCTACCATATTAGTCAACTAGTTTTTAAAAACAAAACATTTGATCCAAAGATAACGAAAGTCTATCATTTTGTCCTGCAAGGCTTTCGATACCGAAAAGTATCAGATATATGTGTCATGTGTGACACAGATCCAATACAATCACGTATACCTAATACCTCACTAACATGAATGGGAAAATAGAGTGCGGCAAACTAGGATGATACCTTTATGATCTAAATTATATCATCTTCGTTTGTAGGTCTCGATTTCTCCAACTTTATGTTAAACTGTATTAGAGAAATCCTATTTTCTCTCACCAAATGCTAAACAACATTAGAGAAAACTTGTTTCGTCTCACCAAATGCTAAACTACATTAGAGAAAACCTTTATGTTCTCTAACTGAATGCTAAATGTATGTTCTCCATTTAAATGCTAAACTGTATTAGAGAACGTTTATGGGATTAAAAACTTATATCCCCCTATGTCATGTCAAATTCATCGATATCCATACTAAAACTGTATGCCTCTAAATGATATAGGCACAAGGTCAATCTATATATATGCCCAATGACCTTTAAATTCTTAAGATCAACATAAATCTTAAGACTTTTATACATATTATGACAATGTATGACATCGCGTATTACTGAGGATAAATGATGATCATCTTTATCGATGAACCATCATACTATCATAATACATCAAAATGTACAAATGTATATGGAGCAAACATAACGATCCCCTAACTAATAATGTCTAAGGACATCAAAACTTCATACTTTATACTTGTGTTACAAACACAAGTGGGCGAAGTCCTTTAGTTAAAGGATCGACTTACAGTTGCTTAGTCTTTAAATGCTACAAACCTTAATGTCACCTTTTCATATCAACACCTTTATGACCAAACAATTGATCTTAAATGCTAAAACCATATGATATTCTTTGTTGTTATTAAACAACATAGTAAGAAGATTACTACAATATAACCAGATGGGTCTAGCTACTAAATCAATCACAGACAACTCAGAAATCAAGTTTCTAAGCTAAACCGTCTATGAAGCAGCCCCAAAGCATGCACTCTGCATGCATAGTCTAGGAAGTTACCCGTGTTTTCTTAACACACTTACACGCCATTGTACCATCTGCAAACCTAAAACTGTAACCTTAAGTAAACTTTCGATCATCCAGACACATAACTAAAAACTGAATATGAATTCCCTACGAGGTCTAGTCTGTTGACTTTTCTATATGTCAACATATAATCCTTAATTTTCTTTTAGTATCTCAACGCTCACTAGACTGCATTCCAATTGTCTACAACTGGATTAATCAGATATTGACCAAACAATCTAACAGTGAATGCAATGTCCTACCTTGTACATAGCCGGACATACATCAAGCTTTCCACCGTACTAGAATACGGAACATTCCTCATAATGTCTCCCTTTTCTTTATTATTTAGATATTATATCAAAGATTATCTCTCACTATTAAAAACAGGTGCTACGATAGGTTTACTGTTAATTGTATTAAACCCTTGTAACACATACTTAATGTATGCATTCTATGAGAGGTCTGATAAGTGTTGAGATTTGTCTTGGTAAATGTGAATGCCTATGACAGAAGAAGCTACACCAAGGTCCTTTATGTCAAAGTTATTAACCAAAAGTTGCTTAACCTTATACAATATGGTCAAGTAATTTGACGTGATCAATATATAATCCACATGTAGTAATAAGAAGATAACTTTGCTCCCCTTGACCTCATAGTGCAAGTGATTGAGCCAAGTTTATATTACAAAATTGGCCTTGTTTTATTAACTGTTTATGCACTTGTTGGCTCCTAATTAATGATCTTTGTGCTTAATTTGGTTCCTCATATCGTGATTTCATAATTTGCAAATTGTCAGTATTTTGTCATCATTTGATATCAATTCTGCATAACTTTTGTGAGGACAATTGATACTGCAAGTGTGTTGTATTGTGTAGGAACAAGGAGTCAACTTTTCAGAAGTCAACAAGTCGTGAGAAGCCTACCAGTCTTCGGGACAAGCCACACTCCCATTCGTTGCGACGAATTAATCAATTAATTCGTCGCGACGAGTGACCATTTTTATTCATCGCAGCGAATATCAACGTGTTAGTCGCGACGAATGTCAGATACCCGGCCTAAATTTGGCAAAATTCTCCCTGTTCTGACCCAGCCCGCGCAATAACTCTATAAATATTGCCATTTTAGGTTAAAAGCGGAGTCGACCGCTATCCAGAGCTCTTCGTCTTCTTCGTTTTCTGTTTTCTAATAGGTTTTATCTTGTCGCTGTTTTGCAGATCGGTAGCCGACAGACGTCGTTCGTCTTCATCATCTTCATCCCTACCATTCAGTCGTCGCGTACCACCTTCCTCTGTTCGTCGTCTGAGCCATGAGTTGCTTCGGAGTTCCAGCGGTGATGGAGTTCTCCGACGGGATGAGTGGCTAAGCTTCCGGCCTCTTGAAGATGTAGCAAGGGTTTGAGTTTC
>JANKOE010000206.1:72503943-72544172 GCA_026284465.1 Erythroxylum citrifolium | reverse complement strand
TTTAGGTTGATGTCTTCATACCGATACCTGGATCCTGGGGTTCGGGAAGTCCCGGTGACAAAAAAGTTTTGTTTTCCACACCCGGTACATGTGATGTACCACCCGGGATTTTCCTACATAAGTAACCTAGACGGTTTCTCTCAATTATTGCTTGCTTAAATTATGATTTGAATGAAAAATGAATGCATTTGATTGTTGATTTCCGGATAGGAGGTCCGATGATTGTGAAATGTAGAATGTATACTGAAGTGCTGTTTGAATGTAAATTTGAAGACCTATGTGCTTTATAATGTGCTTGATGGTGGTACATGCATTATATTCATGAGTGCACAATCAGATAATGGCAGTTGTGACCAGAGTAGCCACCGATCAGAGCTTAAAGCTCAACGTATGGAAAAGAGCCTCGAGCTCAGATAGTGAATAAGAGCCTAAAGCTCACTATGTAAAATGAGCCGTATATCCCCATCGGATAAGGGACAGTTATTAATGAGCCAGATATTCAAAATGGATACAGGACAGTTTAGCCACTCGGTCACGATAACGTAAAAATTGGGAAGTGTCTCACGAGCATTCATATGCATTTTTATCAAGTATGTTTGATTGATTGAAATGCAAAATTTACCTATGCTTAAGTGAAAATGTGATATCTATGTAAAATGCAACATGTGATTATATGTTATGTGCAATGATGTGTTGCATAAATTGAGTGAACCATCGATGATGGTTATCTCATTGAGTTCACAAAACTCACCAAAATTACAACGTTGTCTTTTCAGGATCAAGAGACAACTCTAGCTACTGAGAGGCTCTACCAGTCGTGTAGATTGTGATTGGCAAGAGAAGTCATGACTCAAAGGTTAGTCAGCTGGGATTTTTGGACAGATTAGTTAGACTTTGAATATTTTCCTCTTTCATGTAGCAATTTTGTATTAGGTTTTGATGATGTATATATAAGGAGTGTTGAAGGACACAATGTAGACTTTCGGTTTTTATGCCATGAATAAGGAAAAGGTTGGTTTTAAAAATGCTGTGATTATCTATTGACGCTTATAGGTGATTAATGATATGATGCCATGTGAAGTGAATGTAGTGATCGATTGTAGCGCGCCATTATTGTAGGATATGTACCGAAATGACCTCCGGGCGTCCCGGTGTGTACCCTGCGGTAAGGGGGCACTACACCACATGTCATTGCCATGTCATGGACACATCAGCTGCCACATAAACCAAAATCCTAGTCAGTAGACAAGCCATCAGCCACCTCATCAGACACATCATCAACTATGTGCCTGCCACGTCATCCTAGTTATTGCCACGTTGGTCTTACACGTGTATATTTCTTCCTCGTCCATTTGTTATCTTCTCCTTTGTTCAGTTCAGACCCAAATGGTTTGGTTCAGTTCGGTTCAGTCCGGTTTGGAAATAAGTTGACCAAGTCTTTGACCGTCTAGTTCAGTACCTTTTAATTTGGGTTCTTTGTAAACCAAACCGGTTCTTAAGGTTTTCAACACCCTGAATCCAATTCTAAGGTCAAAATATCCAAATTCCATCTCTATAAATAGGTTTCCTCCTATTTTATTGTCTCATTTTACTATAGATGCCTATAAACTTCCCCAATGCATTCTCTACCCTATTAATATCATCTTTGATGGCTCCAATTATGATCTTTGGGATGAGAAAATGTGTAGTTTTTTTAAGGGAAGACTTCTTTGGCGTATTGTTAATGGAGAAATACCTAAACCCACCCAAAAGAAAGATGAAGACATTGACATATTCAATGAATGATTAGTGGCATGGGATGGAATGAATCATCAAATCTTAACATGGTTTTGAAATACATGTGACAAAGCCATCAAGCTTGACTTTTGATTTGACACAGCTCAAGAGGTATGAAATTTCCTAAAAAATCGTTACTTTGTGTCAAGTGATGTCCATCGATTTCAACTCTATAGGAGACTCCATCGCACGTAATAACAACCTGGAAAAATAATACACAATTATGTGTCTGAATTACAAGAACTTTGGGATCAACTAGCACTTGTTGATCCTGTCTGGCCTAGTCTTGATGTTGCTACACTCTACGCAAATCTTCAAGATCGTCAGTATATACGACATTTGCTTATGGCTCTCAAGGATGAATTTGAACTCATTGGCAACTCTCTTCTTCATAGAGGAACTTTACCTAATATTGACACTATTATTAAAAAGCTCATCTAAGAGGAAAGTTATCTCAATCTGCTCCATATTGAAAAATCTATCTCATCTACTGATGTTGTCCTTACAACTCATACCTCATCTCAAACTTCTCACAACTTAGGTAAGAAGTCTTATAAAGGAACTTACAACTACTGTAGAAAGCCCAGGCATCACATCTCTAAATGTAGAAAATGACTCAAATAGAACTCTGGATAAGGTAATTCTTCTAAATCTCTCCAGCCTGCTTCAACTGCTACTGCTACCATTGAGGGGCCAATAGAAGCATCTCTCCCAAATTCTCCTTAAAGGACCTCCACGCCCTTCTTCAATAACTTCAACCAGATTTTGTTACAGTCTCCTCCTCTATCCTATCTGTCACATCAGGTACCTCAAACTCTTAGTATCTCAATTTAGCCTATTGTAATCATATGACGTATGATTTTTCTATTCTTGAATCTTTAACCATACCATCTCTTCCACACGTTGTTCACACTACCGATAATTCTACTATACATGTACAATATATAGGTATTGTTCACACATCTACATTACATTTACTTGAAACCTTTCTTGTTCGTAGACTCTTATTAAACCTTATTTATGTTGGACAATTATGTGAGCTTGGTGTTAATTTATCCTTTTCAAGTTATGGTTGTATTGTGCAAGATCCACAAACAGGGCAAGATCCTTAGGAAAGGGCGCAAGGTTGAACAGTTGTTTGAGCTCACTTCACTAAATCTTCCTTCAAAGCTTATTTTTGGTGCTATCATTTCTCATATATGGCACTCCCGATTGGGTCATCTTTCTACCTCTAGAACAGGGGCTTTATTCTTTAGCGGTAACCTAGGTCATGTTAAGACTGAACATTTTGATTGTGTCCTTTGTCAACTTTCTAAACATCTTGCTTTACCATTTCCTATCAATGATTCTATTTTTTTAGCACCTCATGAAACTATTGGTGGCATGAAATATTGTGTGATCTTTGTCAATGATTTTTCTTGCTATATATGGATTTATCTTATGCTCCATATATCTGAACTATTTTCTATTTACTCTCACTTTGTCAATATAATTCACACTCAGTTCTCATATAAGAATAAAGTATTTTAGACTGATAACGCAATGGAATACAAAGATACCAAGCTCATCTACCTTTTTAATTAAAAAGAGACCATCATTCAAAGATCATGTCCAAACATATCTCAACAAAATGGTCAGGTTGAATGCAAATATAGACATATTCTTGACATTACTAGAGCCCTTCTTCTATCATCTTTTTGTCCTAAAACCTTTTAGAGAGAAGCAACCTTTACTGTTGTATATACTATCAATGACATTCCATCGCTTACGATAGGTAATATCTCTCCTTATGAGCGCTTATTTAATCATGCTCCTGATTATTAGTCTCTTAAAGTTTTTGGATGTGCATGCTTTGTTCTATTACAATCTCATGAGCACACCAAACTTGAACCCAAAGTACGTTTATGTTATTTTCTAGGGTATGGAATAGAACATAAAGGATGTAGATGTTGGGATCCGCTATCTCAAAGACTTCGAATCTCTCAACATGCCACCTTTTGGGAACCTAAAATGTTCTCTACAAGATCAAAATTTTGAGGCAGTGAACCCATAGATAATTTTTTTTTAATCCTACCATACATTTGTTTCTTGATATTTCTTCGACAAGTTTGTCTTATGCCTCTAACAGCTCAACACAACTGACGACTAATTCTATTGTATCTTCTCCAGCTACAGATCCTCCATCCCTAAATAACTCTTCCTCTTTTATTCGTTCACCAGAATCTACTGAATCTCCACAACTCCTTTGTCAATCCTCACGAGTAAGTCAACCCTCTACTCATCTTAAAGACTTTCATGTTTATTCTACTATTGTTTTTCTATATAAACCTCGTACCCATCGCGAGGTCAATTCTAATCCCTTATAATAGCAAGGAATGGCAGAAGAATTATAGGCTCTCTCCAACACTAACACTTGGGAGTTAGTTGACCTACCTTCAAATAATTTTGTTATTGGCTACAAATGGGTCTATAAAATCAAGACTCGAGTTGATGGACCAGTTGAAAGATACAAAGCATGATTGGTTGCAAAAAGGTTTACTTAAGAATATGGAGTTGACCAAGAGGAAACGTTTGCTCCAGTAACTTATCTAACTTCAATTTGCAATCTTATTGTCGTAGCAGCAAGCAAACATTGGGAATTGTTCCAGATAGATGTCAAAAATGTCTTTCTAAATGATGATCTTTAGGAAGAAGTATATATGCAACCTCTACTGGGTACTATTTCTTTCTTGACACATCTCTTATTTCTTAGCAAAGTAAGAAGCAAACAATTATCTCTCGCACAAGCAATGAATCAGAATACCGAGCCCTAATTGACTCTACCTCTGAACTTTTAGGTTACAATGGTTACTTCAAGACATTAATATCACATTCTCTTCAGTAGTTCCTCTCTTCTGTGACAAAGTGCCATGCAGATTGCTCACAATGATGTCTTTCGAGAACCAACTAAACACATATATATAGATTGTCATCTTGTGCGTCATCATGTGCTTCACAGAACCATACAACTTGTCTCAATCTCATCTCAAGCACAAATTGTTAATCTTTTCACCAAATCACATCCGCCTCAACGTTTTCAAGATCTTCTCTCCAAACTCAAGGTATCATATTCACTATCACCTTGAGTTTGAGGTGGAAGTTAACGTATATTATCATATCTTTATCCAATCTCTCCTTAGTCAACTAATCCACTATAATTAGACTTTATTTTCTCCTATAGATCATGTTCATTAATGATGTGTATTATTGTGTTGATTTGTTGCTTTAATTAGAGACACCTAGATTATATAAATAGGAGTATGTATATCACATTTCATATACATAGAAATACATATTACTTCTTCCATTCCTTCTTCATTATCCATTTCTACACTTTTCAAATGTTTCTTCATATTTAGAAACTAACAGTTGTACCCAGTTCAAAAGAACAAAAGATGGAATCTTTTCAGTGGAAATACAATGATTCTAAAGCTCTCAAAACTTTGAACCTCAAAAGCCACATCTTAGGCTTGATTTTGAGAGTTTTAATCATCTGATCAACTGCTTTGACAAGAAGATACAGTTATGGATTATACAATAAGATGAATGGGAAGCAAAAGGTAAAAACATTGAGGGAAATCAAGAATTTAACCAACCTCAATAGAACTAGAACTAGAACTAGTAATGTCATTAAGAAACATAAAGGTATCTTCACTAGTAAAATTCAGTGAGCTTCCAGCTTCCACAATATACCCATAAAGAATTTAGTGCCTATTTGGATGGATTTTTGGGAGGTCAATAAGTACTTTTCTCCATCACAAAAGTCTTTTTTAAAAAAATGGGTGTTTGGCTGTAAAATAAAAAAGCACTTTTTTAATATATATGACTTTTTTGGCAGCCAAAATATAACTTTTTAATAAGCTCAAATTTGGAGCTTCTAAAAAAAGCCTTTAAAATGGCTTTTTCGAATAGATTTTTTAGATCAATTAATAAGCCTATTTTTAATCTCTTTTGCTCTTATGTTTTACACATAATTCCTACAATACCCACAAAACATATCTTCACGTCTATCTTGCAAACTCAACTTCTCTAATCTCTTACATATTGTTTTATATACATTAAAAAGTTAGCAGGAAGAAAATAAAAAATAGATGAGTTATTATACAAATGGGAGTGATATCATACGTTTTTTTTACGCTAAATAGCTTGTGATAGTACTTTTATAAAATGTTACTATTTTTTTACTTCCAATCCATCTCAAATTGATGGTCAAATTGAATAGTAAATAGGATCTTAATCACTTTTCTTCAAATTACAATTGTAAGGAAATTAAAGAATTGGGAAGAGTATTTACTGCTTGTTAAGTTTGTATATAATAAGAGTATCCATTCATCTACTGAGCATTTGTTGTTTAAGAAGTTTATAGTTTTACCAACTAACTTATTTATATTTATTACCTTTATGGAAGATTTTGGAAAGAAAGAAAAAGTTTAAGATGGTGAAAAAAAATATGAACGTGTAAAGCCTCAAATAGAAAGAAGAAAAGTTAACAAGAGAATAAAACAAGTCATCTTTGAATATAGTGATTAGTTCTAAGTTGCAACTAAAAAAGGATGGTCCATTTCATATCATTGAAGATCAATGATAACAATTACAAGATAAAGTTTTTAGGTAATTATAAAAGTTAGTATTCCTTGTAACATGTTGATCTTTCTCCTTTTGGTGTAAGTGACGATATAAGGCCAAATTCTTTTAAGACAGGGAATAATACAAACATAACTAGCCAAGCAAAAGATCTATTACATATGCCTAATGGATCAATTACAAGAAATAGGAATAAAATAGTTGAAGAAGGTTTGAATGAGAATCACATTTCAAAGAGTATGTTGAAATCTATCTTGGGAGACTTGTTGGACTCAAAAGAAGGTCAAATACTAGTTAACATTATTCAAGCTTATGTTATGAAATATTTAGATATTTAAGACTCGTCTTTAGGTGAACATGTAAAAATGGTGATATCACAGGTCGCGTCCCTTTTGTTGGGAGAAAATAACTCACCTCTCTAAAAAGTCAACCAAATACCAACGACAAGAAATAACTCTTCAAATTGCAATAGTAGAACAATACGAGAATAAGAAGTTAAACGATGAAACAAACACCAATATTTAACGTAAAACCCTCCAATGTAGAGGGAAATTTTTGGGGGGAGGGAGGGGGGGGCAAACTGACAAATAAATCTACTAAATTCAATAAGGATTTACATAAAAAGTTGATCTCCCACCCCCACAACAGTAAGTTGTCTCACAACGTTTCAAGATTGAAATGAAAGTTAATATCACAATCAACAAACTCTCAAACTAATCCCAAAAACAATCAAACAATGATGAAAATATAATCGTCTTTACCTCTCTCTATTTGTTCTCACTTTTGGACGTTGTGACAGTACTCACTATCTCTTCTTTATCTCATGTATGGAGCAACGCTCTAATGAGTTATTTATAGACTTCTTTAGCTTACAGTTCAGAATCTTAATTGAACTGAACTAATTAAATCACATCGTATCCTAATCAGATTAATCACATTATCCAATAAGATAAATCTCTATCTAAGTAGGACTTTATCTAATAAGATTTATCTACATTACTAGTAACAAAATAAGAGATTATATTTAAATAGGAATTATATATTCCTATTTACGAAGATCTCCATTATCTACAGATGATCTTTATCTATTAAAATTGATGTCTATCTACTGTAATATTTTTCGTGACTATCATCTAAGATATCAAAATATGACTTGATACTCGATGCCTCTTTGGGTATGCGTAGATAGCGAACAAGTTACACATTAAACATTTAAGCTATTCCAATATGTGGATGAAAATGATATAAGGCCCCGTTTGGTTGGCACGGAATGTTGATCGGGAAAGTAATCTTTTTCCCAAAAATTAAAATTTTATGTTTGGTTCGTTTTTTTAGATTGTTAGAAAAGTAAAAACTTTCCTAATTTAGGGAAAATAGTAACACTTTCCTTGGATTCCAAATTCACTTTACTTTCCCGCCAACCAAACGGAGCCTAAATGTAAAATAGTTGGGTTCACGTAATGATGGTGCGGCAGAGATGTAAAACACATGAATTTTTTCGTAAAATTTTAGTCATTTTGTTTGGCTGTTATGGATTGCAGATAAAAGCTATCAGTCAACCCAAAAATCACTATCAGTTTAGGAATAGGATATCATACAAGTCTTCAAGTATCTTGAAAGGGCGAACAGATCCTCTGCTCTCCTTAACTAATTCCTACTATGTTTCATCTCATTTCATTCACACATTTCTCTATATCTCATCCCCTCAAAAGGAGGTACATTCACCAACTAGGCTTAATGATCTTCTTAATCAGGAGGCCGGTCCGTGAAAATCCAGCTTCATGAATGCAATTTTCACAAAACTTGCTTTCTTTCCAATTACTCAGATAATGTTACAGCAAAGATCGAGGTCTCCATTCGAATAACAATGATATAAGCTACACAACCATTTCCAAGATTCTAATACAACACAAAGAACAATCACAAAAATTAGGTACGTCATTTCTCCTCCAAGCGCCGTAAAACAGTCTCCGCAAATCTTTGCTGCCTGAAAATTCAGGGAGGAGTGAACACAGAGACAATGAGTACTTGCAGTTTCAAAAGTTAGTTAAAGAGGCATATAAGATAATTCTAACCCAAGGCATATAAGATAATTCTAAAGCAATGGAAGAAATTGGTTATCTTTCTGAGCAAAAAAAAAATGAAGAAAAAAGAGAGATTTCAAAGGTCATGAAGAAAAACCTAAGAATGGAGGTTCCTCACTTACTTTCGTTCTCTATGCTTCGGGCTAGGGCGAGAATACTTTAGATATCCATCCCAAGGAACCTTTTTAAGGCCTGCTCGAACAGAAATTATGTCTCTGACCCTGTAGATGTTAATTCTCAACTTGTGCATTTTCCTTGACAGAACAGGGGAATGATAACAGCTGGAACTTACTGGTTGCCACACAATTAGGATGAATACTTACCTCTCTGCAAATTCAATTGGTGTCTCTCCAGGTCTCAGATTTTGGGGCTCCAAGTACCAGACATCACACACAACAGCCCAAGATGTCATGAGCTGCAGCAGATGCATGGTGAAAGACTGCCTGCAGATGAGCATAATAATATATGCATCACTCCATTGATATTTACCAATTTCATGGTAAGACATTCCAAGGACACAATAAAGCTTCACAAAGAAAGCAACACTTTAAGTTTTTCTCAAACGAACTAGAAATGTACATTTCAGCTGCTGAATTCTGTAAGACTTTTCCACACATACATCAAAAAAAATTTACCTCCCCGAAAGCTAAGCAAATGGCAAAAAGTGGACATGTAGAACTATACCAAATCAATATAACAAGCCAAAATACTGTCCATAAAATGGAACAACTCACAATTAACAGGTACATCACAGTTCTCAATCTCACCTATTTTATACCTTTGACAACAAAAAACCCAAAAGATAATTATATATGAAAGCATGCACCTTACCAAACAGAATCCATGCAAATTTTTGTAGTTTGACCACTACATAAGTGCTCTCTACTTCTGAAATGCCGAAGTTTTTGTTCAATCAAGATATAAAACAGATACTCATGAGGAACAATAGCTGAACCTAGAGGAGGTAAACAAGCTACCCACCCACTCTTTGTCCAATTTTGAGATCATCCTTACTGCAAACTATTGAACATGGACAATCAAAAAGATCAACAATACAAAAAGAGAATTCCTTACTTCCGGCTGTTCCAAAAAGCATCAACAAAGATTTTATTGTATTTGATGGCAATTGGGCAAACAGTACAGCCAAGTTCAAATGCACCCTATGAATCACCATGAATAAGTTAATAAAGCTGCAATCGTAAAAACTTAAATGAAGAATGAATTCTTGTTAGAGTCCATGCCTTCTTGAACATCACGGTGTAATGGTTATTCACACAGGTTCCTTCAGGAAATATGAGCAGAGGATTATTATCAGCCCCCTGAACATGATCCCTTAACCTGAAAATTTTGCAAATATAGTCATGATTAAATAGAATCAAAGCAAGTATAGCTTGTATAATGGATAGGAATATACTTCTTTGCAACAATTTCACGATCTTTTGACTCTGACCGATTGAACCAGATGCACCCTACACTCTCCAATATGGTGCTCTGCAATAAACCTAGATGAAAAGAAATCAATAAGTAACCACTCCATTATTTTTAATTCGATATCTCTAGAAACCTAACTTGCAATCAACAGTCAGATCCATATTATTCGTTCATTTCAAGTGACAGACACCAAATCACAAAAGATCACTTTCTCTATTCTCAATAAAGCACTCAAGTACACACGCTGAATTCCTATCAGCCATTATAGCACATGTCACAGGATTCATTTAAGAGAACAACAGAAAATGCTACAACAAACAAATTTCTCAGTTATCACCTTCAAGGACTGAATGACAAAGCACAACCATTAATGGGAAGGAAACCGAATTCAGGTACAATGTGCAAAATTACATGTGAAACCAAACCACTTACCAACCCAACCAGGATGCTTCTGCATAATAACAGCAAATGCAGTCATCTGTTCTAAGATAACGAAATCAATCATGGAAGTATGATTGGCCACAAATACCTGTTGAATTAATAATAAGCAAGTTACATACAGAAGCAACTCGACTCAAATCAGTTGGACAGCTTACATACAACAAGAACTACACACCACTAACATCAGTTAAATGAGAATTGAAGGAGATATAAGCTAACATATCAATAAGGAAAAGTTAAACTAATAGAAACCTGTTTAGGTCGCATGCTAGGTCGTGGTCCATGGTACTTAACAACTCCAGTCCATGAAGCCACAAAGAAACTGCAAATAAGCTCCACCAAACACCTCTAGAAAGAAAAGCAACAATCAGTGATAGCCCAATGCAGTATGCACTTTTGCTCATAGTTGATCAAAATAAAAAGAGGAAAGACCAAATATCGGTAAGAGCAAGGTTCTATAATTCTAAGTATGTCATCAGAACCAGGTTGCAACATTCTTTAGTCCAGCTATTATTGGTATACAGCAAATGTAAAAGGAAAAAGAAATCTACACTAGTTTGACACGGCACCAGAACTTGGACAAAGCAAAGCTAGGCACCTCTAACTTTTTTCTCAACTTTTCGTGGCCCTTCAACAGAAAATGAACTGGTATGTAGGATGATAGGAAAATAATCCACCCTATCGTCAATACTATAACCCTGCAGATTAAAACCAGAAACATCAGAGAGCTAAATGCGGCAAAATTATGAAGCAACTCGTTTAAGGGCAGCAATTCACACAATCAAAAGTGCTTAAGCAACCTTTAATTCCGAAATTAGGTAGTTTAGAACTGGCAGTGAAGACAACTTATCCAAATAAACAACAAATTCAACTCCTTCGGAGAGAAATATTACTGACCTAAGAGGGAATAGAATCCCATATCTAACTGCCACTCCGAAACACCATAGCGGAAACAAATATATATTCCAGTTCCACGGTTCCGGCGGATTTGACTTAAAGCACCGTGTAAAAGAGTCCTGTGTTCATTCAGTAATTGAAATTTACATAAGAAAAGAATAAAAAGATTCAAAATTCATCTTTTCTGGATCGAGAAAAGCTAAACACCCAACAAGAAAAATTAGAAAGGACACCAACATCAACAATGGCACCGGCAGCCTCCGTTAAGGTGGGTGAAATGTCAAGCAAATCACGACTGCATCCCAAGAAAAGGAAAGAAAAAAAGAACCCCGTTTCAGGGTAAGCAAAAAGCAGAAAATAAAAGAAAAGAATGTTTGATTGCATAATACATATATATACATACAGGCGAAGCTTGCCGTGAGGCTCATGAATGGAGGAACCAGAGGGAAGGTAGTCTTCGATATTGGGTCGATCCAGGTCGAGTTCGGAGCTGGAAGTGTTGAGTTTAACTGGACCGCTCATTTTTTCTGTGGCCAAAAGACCTTTGCTTGTTGTGATGTTAGAATTGGAGAGAGACAAGCAGAATGTTGGTGGCTTATGCTGCTGGGTTGGGGACACCCGATTCGAGTCGATGTTAGGATTCTTGCACAGATGTAAGAAATAGAAAAGAAAACTAAATGACCCGTTTAGGCATACTAAAGCACCACCCATTCCGAAAATCAATACCTTTGAAATAATGTAAATTAATGGAAGCTAAAGTATGTGTACATGTCTTCGTGTGAAGTTGAATTGTGACAGCAGTTCTATTGTTAATTCAGGGTTGATTAGTGTTGGAGGATTGTTGCGTGATTCATTTGGTCGTTAGTTCGAGGATACTCGTTTCGAATTGGTGTTTCAACTATCTTGGTGGGAGAGTTATGGTCCATTCGAGATGGTTTGATTTTTGCGTGGAATCACGGTTTTTGGCACGTCATTGTAGAATCTGATAGCATGGAAGCGGTGCGAATGGTGACTTGTGGTGTTATCTTTTCACATCCTCTGTCTGTTTTAGTTGTGGATATTCAAACCTTACTTGCTAGGAATTGAAGTTGCTCTATTAGACATGTGCTTCGAAAAAGTAATTTTGTAGCCGATTGTTTGGCTAAATTAGGTCATAGCATTGCTTCTAATTTTTAGGTTTTGGATGATATTCCTATCGCCCTCTCTTTAATTATATGGGCTGATGCTTATAGTATTTCTTTTATGAAGTAATTTTAGTTCCTCTTAATTGTACAAAAAAAAAAATTGGTCGTCCAACATTCTATAAATAAGAAATGGTCTTTAAATATAGTGCCACTTGATATTTTATCAAATGACCTGAAACCCAACAGCCATCAACCTTAATTCTTTCTATTCGAGAGTTTTCGATGAAGCTAATAGTTATTATCTTACTTTTGCAATAGTCTAGCATATCAGTATTAGCTTTTTTATAAATTAAAGATACGAATTTTTATAATTTAAGAAAATTTTAAAATTTTCTTTATAGTTTTTATTTAAAAAACCCTCTTTTCTTAGATATTAGTTAAAAATAATAACGAAACATACACAACATAAATATCACATATAAATTAATCAAATATTACTTACGTAATGATTCAATATCATTCTTAGATTTAAACTGCACTAATGAAGCATAATTTAATATTATAATTATATTAATTTAATTTGAATTTAATAGGTTCATATCGAATTTAATAGTTGAATTGAGTTATGATGTCAATAATATTTGACAAGTCCACATATAATGTTTATATCTTGTGTTTTGTTATTATTTTTAAACCAAAGTCTAAGAAGATGGGAGATTGCTCTAGCATTGTACTACTATAGGAATTCTAATTCATGGACCATGACCCGTCCAATTATCATACCAAAAGTTTGCTTTCTTTCCATTACCTACTCTACTATTCACTCATAGCTCTATAACTTCCTTGAGCCTCATCAAATTGTTAATAAACTAAGATTGTGAGTCTTTAGGAAAAATGGACCACAGTGATCACCTTTTAAGAATATAAGAGTGAATCCACTTGATCCATAATTTATCCTTATTTCACATCATTTGCCAAATCTTTTCAGCAACACCTTCTTCGTAGTGGCAAAAGGGATTATCCCTAGGCCTTCATCTTTTTTGGACTTACAAACCTTATCCCATCTCACTTTCATCAACCTTCCCTCATAGTTAAGCTTTGCCATAAGAACCTCCGTATTAGTTTTTCTATTGCCTTCACTGATCCTTTAGGACCTTAAATTACATGCCAAGTTTACTTGTCCTAGCAAGTTTACCAAGTCACTAATGTAATAATAAGACAACATTGACATCACTTCCATTAACTGTCACCACGTGAATGAGTAAACACTTTGAAAAGATAATGTATCATAAGTTAAATTCTAAACAACGAAAAGAATATCATGTTGGATATTCATGATAGGGTATGAGACATTTGATGTTCAATAATTAAATTTTGGTTAATCATGTTTTGTTTGCCAGCTATATGTAGTGTAGGCAAATCCTTTGGTGATTAAGAAACAACTTACTTAGCAACTTACATAGATACTCTTAAACCCCTAAGTTTATTAAATAAAATTGTGCAAGTGTTAAAGAACATTGGCCAATTGTTGATACGCGGATTTACATAAAGATAACATGTTAACGAGAAAATAAAGTTAAAGTCTTGTAAGTAAAAAAATACTATCAGCAAAAATCTTTTTTTGAAAATATAAAATATATTAATGGATAATTGGAAATGTGTACTTGCTTTATAAAGAGAACCAAATTAGTCAGACATCCTTACTAGACCATGAGTTACTCACATAATGTCTCAACAGTGGCCACGTGTCATAACACGGGCTATTTAAAATGGGAACTCATCTAGTTATCGTGAAAAGGCACTCTTCCATAACTTTCTTTATTTTTTTCTCCATTGACGCTTATGTACCTCCTCCATCTTTCAACTGATGCAAACGATGTTTCCAAGTCTTCCAATGGAACATCTTCAACATAGCAGCTACTTTTTAATCTTCCAGTTAACTGCTTAATCCATATTTTCCTCTTGCGATTTAGAACTACATGTTTAGGGTTGTGTATCTGATAGTTTTATACCAGAATCTTTTCTCTACCAATATTCTCACTACAATTAGGGAGTTCATTTGAGAGAAAAACCAATTCTCTTATATTCATGATTAAGGAGTTCATCACTTCTTGATTTTAACGAACTCTGCCTTTGAAAATTCTCAAATTCCTCTACTTCCATATCTTCTCAATTCTAGAAGCAAGAGAGATAATGTAAACAGCCATATCTCCTTTTGGTTCAGTCTTCAAAGAAATGTCTTCAGAGTTCTTAATTTCTCTAATATGTCAACAAGCAAATTCCCTTCCTATCTCAGGTGACATTTCTCTTTATTTCTTTTTCATATGCTCTTTATAAAAGGGCATTGGAAAAATAGGCGATCTTTGATTTTACAGTCATCCCTGCATAGGACACATTTGTTGTCCAGATTTAGAAATTAAAGTCTATCAATCGTGGCCATTTTGTTCAATATAGCCAACTATAATAAACAAGAGGTGTTGGTCCTAAGATCTCATGCCAGGCTACAGGGTATCAACCCACTGTGTTGGATTGTGCTATCCACTCCCTAAAGGCTTTGTTAGAACCAAAAGTAAATATCCTAAGTCATACAATTAGGAGAATAATTGGGGACAAGGTGCATCACCAAAAATTCCTTCCACCTGTTGCCAGAAATGATTGCACAAACTTTAGTTTTAGGTAGGAGATTGCTCCAGCATTGTATTGTTATAGGATTTCTAATTCATAAACCATGTCCTATCCAATTATCATACCAATAGTTTTCTTTCTTTCCATTACCCACTCTAAATTTTACTCTTAACTCCATAATTTTCTTGAGCCTCATCAGATTGTTAATAAACCAAGATTGTGAGTCTTTAGGAGAAATGGACGACAATGATCTCCCTTTAATAATATAAGAGTGAATTCACTTGATCCACAATTTATCCTTATTGCACAAAATGTACCAAATCTTTTTTGGCATCAACACCTTGTTGGTAGTGGCAATAAGGATTATCCCTAAGCCCTCATCGTTTTTGGACTTACAAACCTCATCCCATCTCACTTTCATTAACCTGTCCTTATAATTATGCTTTCCCCATAAGAACATTCGTATTAACTTTTCTATTGCCTTCATTACTCCTTTAGCCAGGAAAATACTAGCACACTAATAAATTTACAAGGAATTTAGCACAAATTTAATTAGATGAAGTCTTCCCCCAAAAGATAAAAATTTGTTAGGCTAAAGCTTAATCTCAAATGTATTCTTTCCACTAAAGTATAGCATTCATATAAATGAATCCTTCCTGTAGTGATAGGTAAGCCTAAATAGTACAGTGGACATTGTTTCCTTTTCATATAAGAGATTGCAATCATCTCAGCTTATAATCCATCTGCACTATTAGCCAATACAAAATGACTCTTTGCCAGATTAATTACTAGTCCTAATATTCCTCCAAATTGATTTAGAGAGAACATTAGGATCTTAATTGAATTTGGATAAGCCTTGAAAAAGAGTAACAAATCATCATCAAAGCAAAGATTGATTAGAGCTACCTTTTTGCATTTGCTATAAAATTTGAATCCCTTTTCCTTTTCCACATTGTAGTGCAACAATAAAGTTAGGGCCTTCATACAAAGGATGAACAAATGTGAAAACGTAGGGTCACCTTATCTAAGCCCTTTTGCTCCTTTGAATAATCTCATTGGTACCACATTTATTAGTATTGAATAGGAAGTGGGGATTATATATGCCTCCACCCATTTAATGAATGTAGATGGGAATCCCATCACCTCTAACACCATAAGAATAAAACTCCACTCCATACAATCAAAGGCCTTCTTGAAGTCAATTTTAAGTGCAAAGTTTGGCGGAGAACTCCTCCCTTGGTATCCTCTCATAAGTTCTTAAACAATGGAGATATTTTCCCATATCCTTCCTTGCATGACCGCATTTTGGTTATTACTAACCAACATCTTCAAAACTATCTTGAGCTTGTTTATGATTTTAGAGATTACCTTATAAAGAAAGTTAAAACAAGCAATAAGCCTGAACTCATTAAAGGAATTAGGGTTACATGCCTTGGGAATTAAACAAAGGATAAGTAAACAAAGTTAGTATGTGTCAATGCTTATTATCATAAATATTCAACAATATGAGAATAAAGATAGTCAACACAACTAATTCATACTAAATTTGAGAGTACATAAATACACTTGACTTTGACAATGAAGTTTAAAGATATAAAAGTATGTGAGATTTGTTATACAAGTGGTTTGTATTGTTGTTTAACTTATTCATTAAGTAATATGTTTGCACCATGAGTGTGATTAAATGAATCATGTGATAAAATGACTCAAGATGACTAATTGAAAACTCATCAAAGCGTTTGTTGATTAAAGAGATAATGATATGATGACATATAATAAGAAATTAAGAATAGATCAAAAATATAATTCAATCCCTATCATTTGCATTAAAATACAAGTTGAACTTCAACGTTTTAGAGTGTTCAATTTAAACCGTAATATTTTCAAATTGTTATAAATGAACCTTAAATAAAAGAAAATTTTAATAAAGATAAATTTCTATCAATGAAGTATGACATTTGACATATTATATCGTTTCTAATTACTAAGTGGGTCCCACTTCCACATAACAGTATGTGACGTAAGCATCTTATTTTATTTGCTTTTAAATAGACAATGAGTTACAAAGATAATTAAGAAACAAGTTGAATGGTCCTTGGTGAAGAATAAGATAAGAAGATGATGGCTTTTTTTAGTTTCACCATTTCTGGAGTACCTTGTCTTTTTTCCTCATCCTATCTATTTTGTTGTTGTCTTAAGATTGTTACAACCTATTATATCTTTGACCTTCATGTTACAGCTAGCTTTCTTACTTGTGTTACAAGCGTGATCAAGGAAATATTCTCTGTAAGGATGAATTTTAAGAACAAGCTTCAACTTATCAAACTTTTTCTCAACCTCGTCTTTCTTCTTCAACAGTGAATATAATTCCTTAATACAAATAAGGCATAAAATCCCTAGGTTCCTCTCTTACCAACTCCTCATAAAGCTTAATTGCTTCAGCATTCATCTCCTCTATAACCTTTACTTATGTAATTAGTAACTTGAAATCCTTGAAAAGTGAATTGTTTTTCTCCTTCTTGCATTTCTCCGTTACAACTTTAATTCTTTTCGATACTCCGTCGAATGGTTCACCAAACTCTAAATTCACCATCACTACACCATCTCCTCTTTTTCTCTTCAAGCAAAGCATTTTCTTTATCTCACCTCTTAGTGGTTTTTCCTGTCACTTGCATTACAATCACCGAGGCAATTATGAGTTTAAAGTGTAACTATGCAAAAAATAGAGCGGTGACATCGATGAGGGTGAAGACAAGTACGGTTTTAGGTGTAGTAAAGAGGGAGATTTTTAAGGATGTTGAGAGAGTGAGGGGTTTGGGTTATGACATAATTGTAATTGTGCGGAATATGAAGTTATGATAGAAGATTATTTGAATAGTACTAATGGAAGAAAATAAAACAATATTAGAAATTGAGTATTTGGTGAAAACATTAATGAGGAAATTGGGGTGAAAATTGGGAATTATAGTTGAGTTTAATGCATTTTAGGAATTTGAGAATTTAATTAAGTTACCTTTAATTATGTTTTATTATAATTAATTCAAATTAATTAAGTTTTATTAAAAATAATAAAATAAGATATTTGTGTCTTAGTAAGACCCATTTAATGATTAGAAAAAGATAAACATGTGTCAAGTCAATAATAATGTGACACTTGACTGACATAAACTTAGTCACATTAAAATTTTCATCCTTATTGCAATATTTAGAAAATATTATGGTTTAATTTGAACACTCCAAAAAATTAGAGTTCGACTTATATTTTGAAGAAAATGCTAGGGTTCAATATACACTTTAGACTGATAAGAGTATGGAGTAAAGAGTTTAGGAAGTAAGAACACTTCCTAAGATATGAGAAAGTGATTTGATGATATGCCAACAAAGTGAGAAATCTTCCAACACTTTGTTCGTTGTAATATGAATGAAAATATAGACATAAAGGTATAACTTGTCACTAACTATATAAAAGAAGTCTCTAATTTCTTATCAATTGAGTAAGTCAAGTGAATGGTTTTTAATACTTAATCCCTGAGTAAGTCTTTATAGAGATATCTCAAATTGTTTATTTTGTGAGAGATGTGACAAATATCTCAAATCATCTATATAGAAAGAACTTGAAAACTTTTGTAAGATAGTTCAATTGTAAAAAGTTTTGAACAAAGAGTTTATTGAGTAATTTTTATAAGGTGTTTTGAGGAGGAAGGTGTCTCGATTGTCCTTTACATTCAATTCGTAACTAGCAATCAAAAGTTTTCTTCGTTTTACCTCTCTTATGCATTACTTTTGATTGAATTATGCATGCACTTATGTAATTAAGTGTGAAGAAAACACATGAATGCAAGTGAACTAATAATATTCTAAAACTAAAAGAGTTGTTATTAGACCATCAAAAAAGAATGTTAAAATTAAATTTTAACCAACTTAAACTTGATTATTGCAAGAAAACTTTAAAAATAAAAATTATATATAAAACATTTCCATCAAGTTAAGTCTTAAATTAATATAAATAGTAACAGCCATGACATTCACTACGGTAAAAAGTGCTTTAGGCAACAAATAAAAGAGTAGCTATAAGTTCAATTATTGTTGTTGTCTTTTTATTAAGGCAACATAATTCATATCATTACAAGAAGTGGTACTGCAATAAGTATAAGGCAACAAAATAAAAAAATGTTGCTTTAAGTTTTGACTAAGACAACACATTAGTTTCAAACTATAGCAACAATGTTAATTAAATATTACAACATTTTAAGTCTTTTTAGGAAATAATGTTAAATAGATAAGGCAACAAAGTGAATTTTTTTAGGCAACAATTTGTAACAATAGAAACAACAATTTATTCTTTTTTTTACCAATAATATTTAACATAAAATTAAACTCTTATTATTATGTAGGCAACATCCATATATACATTAAAGTAATTCACAGATATTAATGTACGTCTTAATTACGTACATATTATCAAAGATAAACGACCAAAAAATTAAATTTATATAATATATAGTCCATAAGGACTTAAAAAATTCAACATTTAACATATTCAAAATACAAAAGCAAATTACATGTGCTTTTATTATTACGAAATACAAAAGTGAATTCTACAATCCTCAACAATTACATATGCTTCAACAACTCTTCTTCATTTGTAAAGTTTGAAGTTGGTATCAGGCTTCTTCACATTGGCTTTGTAACTTTTCTCAAAGTCCTTTCGAATCTTGTACTGCATGCATTCCAACTTCTTGATAGATAGCTGCAATTTATTAGAAAATTTCCAGTTATAATGAGGACAAGATTTTATTCAATATGAGATATTATGGTGGAAACTTACACATTATTTCATATGGAAGAACTCTTAAAAATACATATTCATTACATTTAATATAAGTGTGTAAGGACTTCTCATAGAAAAAATGTAGGAATGATATTGCAAGCTTCTAAGACTAGAATAGTAAATTCAGAAAAAAAAATCTAGTGCAAAAAGATCCAAAGCCAATATTCCTAACTCCATTGATGAAATAGTATAATAGGCATTCCAAACTAATTATACTTTCATTGACTAGTTGTCACATACATTTAGACTTAAATATGAGGACATCTGACTAAATTAGACGTAAGAAATAAAAAATCCTTAAATGACAAAATGATTTGAAACCTAGGTTGAATTGTGTACCATGACATTTCTAGACCACAGCAAACCACTTCTTGTCATGTTTAAAACTGTCTAAATAGTATCGACAAGTTTTCTCGGTTTCAATACCTAATGCTCCCAAGAATTTTCTAACCAAAATCCCTAATAGTCAGACTCTTAGGCCAAATGATCATAAATCTAAATTGCTCTCTATCACCTCTTGCAAAAGATAATATGGGTGCTCTGATATCCTGGTGAAACCAGATATGTTGACTAGATTATTGAGAATAAGTTAGGCCAATAAGGAAACACTTAAAAGGAACAAGCATAAAGATCCAAAGTGCATATGGAAGCTAAGAATCACCAAAATGATTGACAAGTTTAAACACGTAACAGAATCTTGAGTTGGGAAGAACAACTTTGTAAGACAAATATCCTTATGGTAGAGCAACCCCCTTTGTTCAAGATATAGTTCAAGAATCGAGGTTTGCTTCTTAATCTCTTTTATCTGAAAAATGAGCATTCAATAAAATATGATCAGATCATACAGTGGACGAAATAAGCACTACAACCACGTTAAACCACCATGTTCTTTTAGAACTATAGATAAAACCACGTTAAACCATCATGTTCTTCCAGAACTAAAACCTCCATAAACGTTTTCAAGTTTGGGGTCCAAATAATTAAGAGCACAAGTAAGCAAAATTTACATATCTATATATATATATTTCCCTTTGAAGATAAACCAAATTGAATCCTGATAGAAAAGGAAGGTACTTATTGATCTGCCTAACCTCGTACGAGCTACCATACTCTGGATCTATAACTGTGAATCAACCTTCTGCGAGTAATCACAAGCAAACCCAGGAAAGAAGAGAAATACAAATTGCAGATAAGGAAAGTGTAGTGTTAAGACTTAAGGAAACATTCTTTGGAACAGAACAATTTGTATTTAAAAGCTGGAAATTTATTTACTTCAACATATAAGACATGATAAAAATCTGCTGAAATTGAATTTTGTAATAAGATTAGGCATACTCAAAATTTCAGGTTAGGAAATTTATTTTCAAACCTCACCAATGACCTATTGTCCTTCTAATATCTCCCAGCATCCATCCAAGCATAATTTAGGTGGTTTTTTCCATTCTAAACTATCCAATAATAACAAAATAAGCTACTTTCTATAATCCGAAATTTTTATGGAAAAACAGTTTTTATAATTACTATTAAATCATCTATTAGAGTGCACATCTAGCTCAAACTCAAATTTAAATTGTCACATAGATGCAAGTAAATATTAATCAATTTATAGGACAAATCAAGATTCAAGAAATGGAAGAATGAAGATCGATTCACACAAATAGATGCGAATTATACAAAGTTCATCTCAATTTCGTATACACTTCTAATGTGAGTTTAAGTATGAAACCATGATCTGATTTAATCAAACATTTAAATTATCAATTCATCATTAATATGCCAGCAAATTTAGTGATGATATATGCATAAACTTAGAATTTAAAAGAACCAGAATGCACAACATGATAATTTCATATTTTTACTTAAACCTTGCAACAGATCTAAAAAAGAGAATTGTTTTGAATAAAAAAGAAAAGATAATAAGGAAGCACGCATAGTAAGATTGGTCACTTGACGAGTAGATGCTTTGTGCACAATGCATTTACCTTTCCTCTTAGAGGCAAAGTCAATGTTTGCACCATCTTCCCTAACCTCATCTTCAAGATTCATTTCCAAAATCTAGGGAAAAAAAATAGAAATAGAGCATATAAAACTTTACTACTACAAGGTTAGTAGTTAGAATGTTGATACAAATAACCAAAATAAAACATTGAGAAGAATGCATCAATAATTTTAGGCAGATGAAAGGTGTGAACAAAGCTATTTCAACAATATTACCAACAAGGTAAATGAGTGACATACACAAGATCATGATTCGTTCACACCAACAGTAAAGGAAATTTTAGTGGATTGTTAATTGGAATCATACTTCACCATGACAAAAAAGAAAGCATGCATAGCGAAATGTTCTTTTAAACAAGGTCCACACTTTCTCTTACCTTTGAAACAAATGTTGTGGATGTGTTTCCAACCAGAAACATAAAGTATTAACATGCATTTTCCTAGTAAATAGCAACGGAGGAAGAAGAAGAGATCATACATCTCCTAAGCACATTTGTAAGTAATCTACATGAATTACAAATAAAGAAGAAAGAGATGAATTAGCTAGGATCAATCATCTCATCTGGTTACCTTAGAGAACAAATACTCTACAGTTTTCCTTTCCAGCTAGAGCACATCTTGTCAGTAGGCCATTGTATTGCTTAAAAAATTATGACCGATCCAATTCTTTCACATCATCAAAGGCTATTACTTTTAACACCTTCTCCTCGTGCACAAGTTTCTTACAAAATTGCAACTGTAAAAGCAAAGGACTGTAATTGACTGGATACAAACATGTATTGGAAGGCAAGCCTCAAGTAACACGATCATTTCAAGATTCAGGAAACAGACAAAGATATCTGCTGAATATAATATGATTTCTCTCACACACAAACACACGAAGTTCAGTTGAGGATAAAAAAGTTTTTTGCCGTAGTGATTAGAGAAATACGAATATAAACTTACTTCCGGGAAAGTGGGAAAATAGTTTATTATTTCCATGGACTAAAGCGATGGCGGTACGAGGAAGTGGTCGTGCCATCAATAGCAATCGGAAAGCATCTTTCCGTTAATTTCAGTCCTTAATTGTGGAAGACGAGAAAAGAATAGAGAACAGGAAATTGTTTATTTTCATGATGTTTGCATGAAAGGAAATCCTTCTTATATTAGGATCCTATTTTGAATTGCAAGGATTAAGAAGATTGATGACAGGACAGGTGAAATTTAAATTGGAAACAAGTCCAAGTTTTAGTAAAAGATTCAATTTTTATTATCTCGTATTTATCTCAACTTCAAATTATAACACCCATCTTGGATTTAAGTTATTGACACATCAACAAACCCAATCAAATCAATCACCCTCGCTAGTCAGAGTGTGAGCGGTCGAATGCGACATAAGATCTTGCGAGTGGCAATACTCGAAAGAACAATAGGAAACGTGGAGAGATCAGAAAGAAAATAGAGGAGGAGTAACCAACACGGGAACAAACATCCAAGGCGCGATTGGTGTGGATAGTAATACTACCCGCTTCCGTTTCTACTTCAAATTAACCGAGACCTAACAAACGTCTTCCACTTCCACAGCCTCCATTAACAGACTAAAGAGATTGTCCTAAGGGGTCGCCATGTCCATGCATATGCTCTTCTTTCTTTAAGCTTATTTGTTTCTTCTCGGTAATATGAAGCAGAAAAAGAGAGAAAAAGTCCGGAGCTCTCTGCTAATTCTACACCACGTATTCTTCATGCGCCGCCGCAGCAGCAGCCACCACTTGTTCTCCCTCGCTTCCGCCTTCGCCGCCTTCCTCTTCCTTTTCCTAGCGGCAGTATCTCTCTTCTCCTCTCCGCCTCCTATCATCCTCCACCACCACAATTCTGTAATACTTATCTCTCTCTTTCTCTCCACCTATATTTATTATCATACTTCTCACTTTTCTCTTCATCTCTTTGCTTCTGCCAGTCCAAAACACTAACTTGCTATTGTTTGTTTGGCCTATACTCTCCCTTTCTCTCTCATTCTCTTGGTTTGTTGGATATTATTTTTAGCCAAGTGGAGGAGGAAGCTCACGTCACTTATGGAGTTCGCGGCACTCCAGCCTATACTACGGCTGCAGTAACGCCACTAATACCTTTCCAAGTAAGTAACTACTCCAGCTTCTACTACATGCCTTTCACTTATTCATTTCTTTTCAAGTTCTTACCAATAATTCATGGTGTCTTTTTACATCGTGGAACTTCTTCATTCATGTGTTTTAAGTTCGAAACCGATTAGTAGTTGATCTCAACTCAAACAATTGAAAAGGAAAACAATGCCAGTAGTTGATCTCAAACGACAGACAACGACTGGAATTGAAAAGAAAAAGGCTTTCTTGATACCTTGTTTAGCTGTTACAATGCCAGTTTTACATATTAGTTTCTTCGATCAACTGCTTTGGTTGGTGTTTGGTAACAAACTTGGACTTGGGTTTATCTGACACCGTTTCGTTATCCATGCAAACTACACTAATTCGTCATTTCTCTTCCTTGTGTAGGTTAGATGGCCTAACGCGCTAGCAACTTAGGAAAATTGAATTTTGGTTGGGTTTTGGGGTTTCCTTTTTTTTTTTTTTTTAGGTATGGGTGTAATATTTGCCCTGTTTTTGGACCTTTAAAAAAGCAAGAACAAATGAACTTAACTTGGTAGAATTTATTTGCTATATTCTAGTATTGTTATAGTCAAATGTACTGAAGCACGGATTTGATTGCGGTACAGCTGCTGCTATGAAAACGCATCCAAATAGGTACTTGTTGATTGTCACAAGTGGAGGACTGAATCAACAAAGAACAGGGGTGAGTTTCCTGGACAGGCTTTTGAACTACTCACGCGTTGTGTTATAGCTGTCCCATCAGTTTAACATTTTATTCAATTCTAAACCTATTTGGCAATTCTTTCCACCTTACATTTTTAAAAGTCAAATTGGCTTCTGGCTATTGCGCATTGACTTTTTCAACTTGCTATTGTTTTACTGAAGAAATAAATTCAGATGATGTAATTTGGCTTAATTGATGGCCGCAGATAACAGATGCTGTCGTTGCAGCTTATATTTTAAATGCCACTCTTGTTGTTCCGAAACTGGATAAGAAATCCTTCTGGAAAGATGCTAGGTATGGAGCTCTTTTTGAGCCATGCATTTACTCTTACTCTTACTCCTGGAAATAACATGACACTGATATTTGATTTGGATCTTTGGTGCAGCGATTTTGCTGAAATCTTCAATGTTGACTGGTTCATATCATTCCTTTCAAGAGATGTTGAAATCATCAAACAGCTCCCAAGTAAAGGTGGGAAAGTCTTGATTCCACATAGCATGCGTGTTCCGAGGAAGTGTACTCCAAGTTGTTATGAAAATCGAGTTTTACCTGTCCTTATTAAGAAGCATGTAAGTTTGAAACCTTTTACCAGACAATTAGATATCTCTATTGTATTTAATAGGACTTATCAGCTGTGCTTCGTAAAATCCTATGCTCTCTACTTTTCTAATAAAGGCAGTTTCTATTATGCAATTAATTGCACATCCTAGAACAGTGCCTCAAGTTCAATAAATGCAGTTTACATAATCCATTATCATGTTCTCTACATAATAATCTTCAGTGTTAATCACAAATCAGTATTCTTTTATGTTGTAGGCAGTGCAGCTTGGGAAGTTTGAGTAAAGACTCTTAAATAAGTTGGATTCTCATTTACAAAAGCTGAGATGTAGAGTAAATTATCATGCTTTGAGGTTCACTGATCCCGTTCTTGAAATTGGTAAAAAGTTGGTTGAGAGAATGAGAAGAAAAGGCGAGCACTTCATTGCCCTTCACTTGAGGTAAGATTATCTCAACTCTCATTTAGTAGTTTTGGTCTATTCTGTTAACTGGATAGTCCTTACATGATGGAACTTATAAGTTGAACTTCAAAAATACATTAATGCATTTAAGTGAGTTTGGTAATTTAATGACGTGATAAATGTTTCAGAAATGTGAGTGATGATCTTCATTGTGGGAGAGAAGCTAATTTTAACTTTGACGCATAGGTTTGAACCTGATATGCTAGCATTCTCTGGATGCTACTACGGTGGAGGAGACAAAGAAAGGGCAGAACTTAGTGCAATCCGGGCAAGGTGGAAAAGTTTACATGTGAGGCCCGATAGATTTCTTCAAAGAATATGATGGATAGTGGGTAAACGGTTTAGGAAAATGACTGAGCTGATTATTATTTCGTGTGGAATGCAGGCAAGAGACCCCGAAAAAGAACGTAGGCATGGACGATGTCCACTCACACCTGAGGAAGTTGGTCTTATGTTGAGAGCATTGGGTTATGGCAGTGATGTTCATGTTTATGTTGCTTCAGGTGCAATATATGGAGGTGAGGAGGCATTAGCGCCACTCAAATCTCTATTTCCCAATCTTCAATCAAAAGAGACTTTAGCTAGCAAGGAGGAGTTGGGACCGGTTTTATCATTTTCTTCACGCATGGCTGCTCTGGACTTCATTGTTTGTGATGAAAGTGATGTTTTTGTTACCAACAACAATGGCAACATGGCCAGAATGTTGGCGGGAAGAAGGTATGCCTAATCCTATTTGCTGCTCTGCTACACTAAGAAGCAACTTCAAGTAACTTGAAACGAAAAAATGCCTCCGCCAAGTCAAATTATTTTGTGTATCTTTTCCGGTTATTCTCTACACCCTTGAAATGTTATTTTTGCGTTCAAACATAGGGATAGGAGTTAGGAGTATGGTCAAAAGCCGATGTACTTCTGGAAGTGAAAGGGAAAAGAAAGTTTAAGCCATTGGTTATTGACACAGTAACTCGCTAGTTGAACAAGTTTTACCTATTGCAGGAGGTACTTTGGGCATAAACCGACAATTCGTCCAAATGCCAAAAAACTCTACAAATTGTTCATGAATCGCCATAACACGAGCTGGGAAGGATTTGCGTCCGAAGTCCAAACTCATCAAATTGGGTTCATGGGAGCGCCGAATGAGATGAAGCCTGGGTGGGGTGAGTTTCATGAGAATCCTTGGAGCTGCATCTGTGAGGATTCCGAAGCAAAGGCCAAGGGAGGAGGAGCTACAAATCCTGAAAATCAAACAGGCGAAGAGTACACTAATAGTGAAGAGAATAACGAGATGGGCGAGAATGGTGATGACCACCATAAAATGGAGGATGGCAGTGAGCAGGATTTGGCAGAAACAGGTTACCTGGAGAATGTAAATGGGGTTCAAGGAAAAGGTAGGGGTAACGCGATATTGATGGAGAATACTGAGGAACTGAATCTAGAACAATCAGAGATGGAGGAGTTGCTTTGGGAGTTAGCAAAATGAGGCTGCAACTTGGAGTAACAAAAGATGCGGGCTTCACTTTCAGTCTTCTCTTCTACAGCATCCGTCCAATTCTTGAATACTCAACATGGGTTTAGAAAGAAAGTACCGTGTATGTAGTGACTTGGCAATGGCAAGCAGTTCCACCAATCCTCCAAGATTCTGCATAAAATGGCGGCATAGTTGCAAAGCCCACGAGGGAGAGCAGAGGGTTAGCAAAAAACAGAAAAAAAAGGAGAGATCTTTACTGTTATTATTATTTGGTTAATTGTAGAAAGAGTTAGTGACACTGGATAGGTTTTTGAGTTGTAAGTTTCACAGTCAAATAGCCATATGTAATTTGCAAATAGAGCGAACATCTAGTCCAGTGGTTGGTTGGGTGAGGTGGCAGAAAGCGTAATCCACAATGAGGGGGGGAAGAGAGCGACGTGGCATTACTCAGAACCACCGTATACAATCTCTCTTCTCTTTCTGTTCACACGAGCTTGTCCTTTACTTCTTCTTCTTCTTCACCCCCTTCTTCTTCTGCTGATTCAGTTTCAATTAATCAATAAATTAAATAAGAAAGAGAAAATTATTAAGTTTCAGAAAGAAGGAATGGCATGGAGGATGACCACTCAGCTGCCGAAACCTGGCAAGCTCAATTATCTCTCTCACATCACTAACCCCACCATAACTCAACTCTCATGGCGGAACACCCTTTCCTCTCCTATCATTCGCATATCTACTGGTACACCTTGATCTGTTTCTTCTTTTTCCTCTGTTTTCAGTATAATATGTATTGTGAATTTAATATTAGTCGTACTAGGAGGGAAGCGGTGTGGTGGCGGGAGGGCGGTGGTTACGTGCAGTGCCGGTGCGAGTGCTAGTGCTGTAAACTTAGCTCCGGGAACACCAGTGAGGCCGACGAGCATCCTAGTAGTAGGAGCCACGGGGACACTGGGGAGACAGATTGTTAGGAGAGCTCTTGACGAAGGCTACGATGTGCGTTGCCTTGTCAGGCCTCGTCCCGCCCCCGCCGATTTCCTTCGCGATTGGGGCGCCACCGTCGTCAATGTACTTGATTTAACCTCCTCTTCTCGCCTTTCTTCTTCTACACTGTTTTTATGTTAATTGTTTCTATAAATAAAATAAATAATGTCGTCCCAGGCCGACCTTACCAAACCTGAGACCATACCGGCCACTTTGGTCGGTATTCATACTGTCATTGACTGTGCTACCGGTCGCCCTGAAGAGCCCATTAAAACGGTACTGCTTAAATTCCTTTTTTTTTCTTATTCTTTTCATGGTAAAAACCTGTTCTATTTTTGCCTCAATTTGGCTTACATATCATCATCTTTTGTTACTCCATTTGATTTAGGTAGATTGGGAAGGAAAAGTTGCTCTTATTCAATGTGCAAAAGCGATGGGAATCCAGAAGTTTGTCTTTTATTCCATCCACAATTGTGACAAGCATCCTGAGGTTCCACTTATGGAGATTAAGCATTGCACTGAGAAGTTTCTTCAGGACTCTGGCCTCCCTCACATTGTCATTCGATTATGTGGTTTCATGCAAGTAATAATCACCCCAAACCCCACAGCCCCGACCTATATATATATATATATATACACACGTCTTTGACGTTATGCTTGTGATTTTGGCAGGGCCTTATTGGGCAATATGCAGTGCCTATACTAGAAGAGAAATCTGTCTGGGGAACGGATGCCCCTACCAGAATTGCTTACATGGATACCCAGGTTCGGCATTATACTTCCTCCTATGAGTAGTCTGCCCAAATTAGCTCCTGCATTCATACTTCCTTCCATGACTAGTCTGCCCAAGCTAGCTCCTGTATCTGATGAATGTGCTTTCTTATTGCTGTCTAAGCACCTCTTTGCCTGGTATTAGGATATTGCTCGATTGACATTGATAGCATTAAGGAATCAGAGCATCAGCGGCAAGCTTCTTACTTTTGCAGGTCCTCGAGCATGGACAACTCAAGAGGTAAATATTTAATTTGGCATATTTGTTCCTTGATTTGGGATACCATTAATCTCCCAAAATTGTACTACTGCTCCTTGGTTCTTTATTTTGTATTTGTTAATCTATTCTTCATCCTCTCTAATAATTTGAACGAAAACAAGGTTGGCCTGCTGTTAAGGCAAGTTTTTCGTTTTCTTTTTTTCGCGCTATTAGACTGAAGTGCACTATGCTATTCTCTGTGCTGAGCATTCTCGCTTTATTGTTATTGTAGGTCATAGCACTCTGTGAGAGGCTCGCTGGGCAGGACGCAAATGTTACTACTGTTCCTGTTTCCATTTTGAGGTTGACTCGTAGACTAACTCGATTTTTTGAGTGGACAAATGATGTTGCGGATAGACTGGCATTTTCAGAGGTAGGATATTCTTGTATTCAATTGCAATGACATGCACATCATTATTCTTCTGTCTGAGGACTACTGGTCCCTGTTCTTCATTAGTCTTATATATCATGTGCATAAAATATGTGTATGCCTATGGTGTAGTTTTACGCATTGGTTTAGATATAATTTTCCATCATTTATCGTAAATAGATATCAGTTTTCATTCTTGATTTCGTATAAAAGTACTGATTCTTTTGTACCACTTGCAGGTTCTTACAAGTGATATTGTTTTCTCTGTTCCTATGAAGGAAACATATGATCTTCTTGGGGTGGACTCTAAAGATATTGTCTCACTGGAGAAGTATTTGCAGGATTACTTCACAAACATATTGAAGAAATTGAAAGATCTCAAAGCACAATCAAAGCAAACTGATATTTTCTTTTGACGATGGGTCTACAAATGGTCAGTTGAGCTATGTATTTATGTGACAATTCATGAGGAGATGACACCATTCATTTGGACTCCTATCCCCTTCCGTTCTCTTCCATTTCTTTCCTCATCCTTTCATCCTTTCCCCACTTTTTGTTTGGTTTCCTATAGAAGAAAACTGAATCCCAGTTCGCAAGACACAACCCATGAACCTTACTCTTGTAATTTGTATGTCGTTAAAAATGTAGAGAAATTTCATTACTTGAGCCTATCCATTTTTTTTTTCTTCTTCTACTAAAACTGTATTTAGTTTTTTTTTTGTTAAATAAACTGTATTTAGTTTTGTTTCTCTTGGATTCCAAAATATGCTTTTGATAGACTATGAGGACATGGTAATATCTGCTAGTCTGTCATTCTATTAACTGCGGTGTAAATTGATCTGATTGAACAAAAAGAGTTAAGAGAATGTCAGAAATGATTCTTCGCCACTATGGTTTCATTGGAACAGATTTTCCGTTGCTTCTATGACCACCTGTCATCTCCGTAAATTGGATAAGTAGAATAGCTTAAGCAGCACAGCGTTAAGGAACAGACAACAGACGGTCTCCCTCCGGTTCATTAACATATAACTTCTAGTTATTCCATCAAACCTTCTATTCTAGTGATTCTGATCTAATTTTGTTTTATTAAATTTCATTTATATATTTACGTAAGAATAACATAAATATATCGATAAAATTTAATAGAATATGATAAAAATATCATAACTAGACCAGAAAATCTGATCCTTCTAGTCATTGGCTAAAACTTGAAACACAACGTAAGTGACTATTTGTTTGTTTATTTGGAACAGTCATTCCCCAACCTAGAAATTAGTACTATAGAGGCTTCTGATAGCCTTATAGGCCTAACCTTTTTTGTACAGGAGAGAATAAAAAAGATTATACAACAAGTCGCGAGAAGCAGAATCTCGACATATCCTCTAAAAGGAGTACATGATACCCAATAGATAGAGTATCAAAATAAATAGTGCCTACATCAAAATGCTTTGCATAGTTCGCGAGTTAGTCGACATATCGGTTACTCTTGCGGTATATATGCCGATGTGCTACCGTTCAGTTGCGAGTGAACAGTTCATTAATACCCTGAACGATAGGGTTGAGAGCCTGTAATCGGCTCGTCAGGGAAAAAATGAGATTATCGCCGCAATCGAGTCAACTTTGAGTTCGATTCGACGATATCCGAAGTTTCACGAAAGCGTGAGTTCTGTATATACTCCCTAGAGTTCAGCAGACACCGATAAGCACCACCCGAAATTCTGGATGAAATAACCAAGTCAAGTACCTGTACTATCACGGAGGATGCCTCCGGCTCTAACTGATAATGCGAAGCGTTTACTCGTACCATCCATGTTAAGCTTGACTCACCCATTGGGAGGTTTGCACCAGCCAAGTAGCTGCTCATGTCAAGGGCGAGGGCCTGGAATAGTAGTCATCTGCCAATCTATTGACTTGCAAATTTAATCTGCATAAAACAAAATAATAAAAATGGGTGAGGCCGACCAAATAAACTGCTCATCAAAAAGAGTCATGTTCCTCCAAGTCTATAAGAGCCAACAAGTAGCTCCAAATAGAATCGACCAATCCTACCCAAAGACTCGTCGGTGGGGTTTGATGTTGGTGCTGAGCCATTGCGAAAGTGGAAGGTAAGTTTGAAAGGCATTTATCTGCAGACTGACATTGGAAGGTAAGCTTGAAAGGCATCCCAATCCTAGTGTCCGTCATTGTCGACAAAGTGTTGTACCTCAAGTCCGCTAGAAAGAGTAGGAACAGAGGTGGTGGTCTAGCGAATGAGAGGTCTCACGCCTTTGACCCAAGGGTCTAGCCAAAATCGGGTCCTCGTGCCATCGCCAAGCACCCATTACATGTCCTGAAGCACTAAGTGCCAAGTTGATTTCATGTTCCTCCAGATCATGGATCCGCCAGATGTGTCGATCGTGGTGGGAGGATGGTTAACATCAATTTTATATTTAGCCGTGAGGACTTGAACCCATAGCGCTTTCGGCTTGGTAATCAAGGTCTATCATAATTTGGCTAAGAAAGCGTTATTGGTGGCACGGATTTTCTATATGCCAAGCCCACCCATCGCTTTTGGTTTGCAAACATCCTCACAATTAACTAAGTGAATTTGCTGGTGATCATTTGAGGATCCCTACAAAAATTGCCGTATTAACTTCTCCAGTTCATCGCATAGATTGAGGGGCAGCTGGATCGTCTGCATGGTATAGCTGGAAAGGATCACTAAGACCGATTGAGTTAAAGTGATGCGTCTAACAAAGGATAACATTTTGAAAGCCTATCCTGATAAACGGTGGTGAATCTTGTGTAGGATATATTGATAGATTTTCCTTTTCACCGATCATGAAGCATATAAACACCTAGGTAGCGTCCTAAATATTGCGCCTGGATGAAGCCTAGTGCACTGCTTAAGGAGTGGGCTGCCGTGTGAGGTCTAACATGATGTTTCAGGAAGACCCCAAGAGCTAAAACCTAGTGGGAGGATGAGTCTCCACTCTGAGCTTGTAGAGTGAGTGGCGAGATCAATTCCTAATATTTGGTGACCTATCATTTCACTGGACCTGGCCTCGTTTGCTGACTTGCAGATATCATTTGCAGCGTCCTATAGCTGTTGATTTCATTACTTTCCAACTGTCAATTCATTTGAATTTAAAATTTGTTGCTTTTGACCTCTAATTTTCTAGATTGACCTAATCCATTTCAGAAACTAGATAAGGATTTGAAATGCAGAGCCCTTGATGAAATTGGATGTAAAAAATACATGATTTAAGATAAAAGATCAGAACTTTTCTATCTTGCCCAACTTGGTAACGTCTTGAGGCAATTATTGATTCACATCTTCGCTTTTATAGAGTTGACTTCACTGCTAAGTGAACCCAGAAATTTTAGAGCGAAATAAGCATACATTACATAGGTTGATAAGCAATTAACTTATATTCGCAAATAGCTGAGTCATCTGGGGAAAACTTTACACTGTTGCTGGCTCATGACCTGGGCCTTCATGTTCCATATATCACAGGATTGCTTTTTCTGGATTTTATCATTTGCCATGGATGTCTGAGTCATACATCAATAAACGATCCTGAAATTGTAAGTATTCAAGAAACTTTTGAAGTTTTGCACTTCAAGTATACAATATATAAACTGATACAATGCCAGCACTGGAACCTCATGAACACTAAATCTTATGACTCTAAGAGGAAGAAAAAAAAAAACCATCAACAGTGGTTTTTCATCATAATTTTAAAATTTTGCGGAATGCTTCCTGCTTTCCTGCAAAATGGGTGAACAATTGTTAGTACACCATTTTAAGGTGATCTTTTGCAACTCTTAAAGCAAACACGTAATTATGGGGCTGGGTCCTCCAATCTTATCCTGCTGTCTCTAGAGATCATGAATGGCATAAAATTCATCTCCTACCCTTATAGATTGTCTTGGTTCATCAGCTTTGACAGATCCTGACGCCATATATCTCGAGAATGATTGCTTATAAGTTGCAGTCCACAATCGAACAACAATAATACACCTATGAAGGCATTAACCATTTTGTCACTGTAAACATATTGTCTAAAGCCACTTCTGAAGAGATTTCCCACTCATTACCTTATTTTTTATCTGTCAAATCTTTTTGTCTTGGTTGTTCTCATTTTGATGATACTGATAGATAGTATTGATGGGATCATTTATTGGTACAGGCTCTAACCTCATCATCAATCTCAAATGGTTTTTACGTTATCAGTGCACATTACTGCGAGGGATTGGACCATTCTGCTTAGGAGTGAGAGAGGATGTGCCATTTACTTTTGCTTAGAGAAGCAGCATCATATATTTATGCTGGTAGAAAATGGTTTATGGGACATACCACATGCATTTATGTTTTGTTTTTTCACTTTTGGACCAACACCAAATTAATTTCAACTTCATTTTCCTCTCTTTTGCTTTATCTGCTTTATCTTCAACCACCCCTTTTCACTCTTTTGTCTAAAGGTTCTGGTCGGATCAATTGTCTGGCAATAAATGACATGACAAAAATCAAATGTGTTTATACGTCTAAAGTTGGACGATTGTGTTGATGAATGCATAGGAAAGAGGGATTACGCTTAATCCAAAGAAAGTTTCATGTAAACTGACGATAGTTGGCTATCTATATATAGCCATAGGCGTGCAAGATATTTTACATGTCTTTCACTCCATGCAAGTGATTTGAGCAAGGCACATGCAGAGAGGGAGTGACAAAGAGTCCAAGCTTAGCAGGGAAACTGTTTGCATTCTATCATCATCACATGAACAATTACCGAACTTAGCAAGAACAGAACTATCTTGAAAAACACCAAGGTAGTGGTGGTGGTGTCCCAGCGAAACACATAATTTATAAGGATTTATTGTGCTAGTGGACCATGACTGCGTACCATGTCCTTTCCTTCTGTATATAGTGGGGTTCCTTTTATAAGCAACTTTATGGAGATTAAAGCCAACCTACTGCCATCCTCCTCCACTACCACCATGATTGATGATCACAAAATCATTTAGAAATGAAAATGTTTGTATTTAGATAGAGACACGACTTATCAGCTTTTGCCATTACTTCTTCAAAATAAAATGAGAATTACAATTCGAAGTTTAAGGATATTCATTTCTCACCATCTGATTCAGTGGAGTGGGATCTCCATCAGGGATATTCTGCACAAAAGTCTCCAATACTTCAGGCTTTAAAGCTCGGTCGGACAGTATGCCTAGAAGTTCTCACTCTTTATCCTGTAATGAAGTTGATTTTATTCATATTATTTGACTCATTAACTTTCTAATCCCTTGAGCAAAAGTTAGGTGGTCAGACAATATTACCTTCTTGGTTGAATGAGAATGAAAGAACCGACCTTACTCCAGTTACTTTTTAAGTAGCCAACTTGGCTTTTCCATATGTACACATGAGTCTCCTGTATCAGTACTCTGACTGCAATTTAAACCGTACATTCTTTTCTTTCCAAGACCATATTTAATTCCTTTTGCACAATATATAATACATTTGATATATATATATATGCAGAGATGCAGTGTGGCCACACTACCATAAAGGTTTACAGATATCAGATATTAAAAATGGAACCACAAAATTGATCAACTTTGAAAACTGGAACTACCTAACATTCTTTCTAACAAGATTTGATGCCAGTTTAATGTATCCCCCACTTGAAATGAGAGAAAGAGAGGAGGGTTACTGATACTCACTGAAAAAAGAAGACTAGTATACAAAACACATGTATATGCTTTGTCACATGATTTTGCTTCCAAGATGGAGGGGGAGCAGAGAGGACCCCGCCAACTCCTTAATACATATGCATGCAGTGTGTTACAGTCAATCCTGGCTTCCCATAATTGTACCCAAAACGACAGAGAGGTTTCTTATTTATGTGTGTCCTTGTGTACTGAACTGAGCCAATGCATGTACAAAGCAGGATTCGCAGCGTGCTCATGGGTTTCAAGCTTCAATTTATGATATATCAATTGGGTTTAGATTAGTCCCTTCGTCCCCACCAACGTATAGACATCTGTATCTGTAAAGTACTTTTTTTTCCCAGTTCTTAAGAAGATATTTGAAGGGGTTAATTTGATGTAAAGAGATGAATGCAAATGGTCCTTACAGCATGAGGTTTAACCAAAAAAGGCTCATAAAGCATCAAAGCAAGAAGACAAGTTGGTAAATCAAAATGGTGAAAGAAGTTGACAACTCTCTCTTCCAATTATATCGTTAGCTTTAACTGGTAATAGGGCCCTCGCAGCTACCCCGCAAGCCTCGATGAGGTTAAGTATCACTCCATTATGAATGAGGCCAAAGCTTTCAAATCGAATTTTCTTCACTAATCTTGCTCTACTCTATCCATATCTCACAAATTAATGGCTAATTATCTTGTCTGAAACCAAACTAGAATTAGAAGGCATCTCAGTTTGGTTCTGATACAATACAATTAGGTGATGCCTGGCACAAATTTGACTCAAAATACTTACTACTATCGTACACCTATACGCCAAGAAAGGGATTTAAAAAAACAAAAAGAAGAAAGGGAGAAGCTGCGTAACATGTTTTTCATTGAAATCCAGAGCTCCATATACATGAGAATAAAAGGGAAAACATGTTCTTTCATAAATGTTGCGTGCCCATTCTCATGTTGATTCTTCAGGTAGTTTTAACATGTTTTTCATTGGAATCCAGAGCTCCATTTACATGAGAATAAAAGGGAAAACATGTTCTTTCATAAATGTTGCGTGCCCATTCTCATGTCGATTCTTCAGGTAGTTTTACAGTGTAAAAGAAGCTCCAGTGACCACTTATTTACAGTCTATTTTCTATTTTATTCAAAGTTGTAATGTGTGAATGTTAAATTAGAGTTGATTGATTATAACTTGAAAAGGAACAGAAAGGAACTTGGAATCAGAAGTATATTTATATATTCTAAAGGTCATATAATTACATGAATGCTACAGTACAAAACACATGATGGGGACAAAATTTTTCTGGTAGAAACTTGGTCCCAATGCACCAAAAAAAGAAACTTGGTCCCAATCCATGCCTTTGATTGACGAGCAGGAATGGTCGTACTCACGATATTGTATTGGTTTTAATGAGGTTAGGCTCAAAATAAAATAAGATTGACAAATGCATCTTGAATGCTCTTAAAGTGTCTACCAGTGATGGGACCAATAGTGGTAGCCAAGTAGGAATTTTTTTGAATACTGTTGGTTGAGCTGAGACTGAGAGATGAGGAGGAAATGGGGCAATGGTGGGTTTGGCTCCAAAGTACTGAATAAGAAATAATTTGATAGCTTCCTTCAGACACTGAAAACTTAAAACAAATATGAGTCTTGAGTCCTTATTTTCATTTTAGTCACTCCATTTCTCAGTCGAGTTCTTAGTTTTCTTCCCGTTCTCAACTTTAGGAGGAGTCCAAAGATCATCAGGTACAGTCAAACCATTAAAGTTGCATACATCCATGGTTTTACTTAAAGCAGATAATGAGCATAAAGCTGTGTTTGTGCTTTCCCTAACCTAATGCAATAACGTAAAAGGTGAAAAGGACAATGGAAATGAGCATTGAATGCTTTGGTTGGTACTCTTAGCAATCATGGCTTTGACCCAATGTCTTCCAGAGAGGTGGGGGCCAAATAACTCAATGCCATTGCCATTGCCATTGCCAAAGATTGTATAAAGATTATATACAACCGGAGACTCTCTCAATCTCATCAGGTGATTACATTCATTATTTCCTTTCCTTTTGATTCATCATAGGCCAATCAAACGAAGCTATTGCTCCTATCTCTTCCAAAACCAAAAAGAAAGAAAGCAAAAGAAGAGCCTTTGATCACATTTTACTCATCAAAAGAAATGCAGTACTCGTGTACTGTCTCCATTGAAACCAAAGTGTTCCTATCCCATCCGAATTATCTCCAAGACAACTATTTCATAGTTATATTTCTCACATCCACATAAATGAGTGACTACAAGTTAGAACACATGAAGATGTATAATAAGAACAAGATGATCATCCGACATGACAAGTTTATTCCATTGCAGAGTTGCTTCATAAAAGAAGTTTGAACCAATTTACGAGATTTCAGATGATAATATAATTTTATTAATTGAAAATAATATTATTTAAAGTAATCAAAATTTCATGTATCCCTGTTAACTTGCAGCAAAAGAAGAGGATATATAAGGCGCAAGGAGATCAAGACCCTGCATGCATGCATATCTTTCCATGAAATCAATTCATTTATACATTTCTAGGCATGGTCCAGAACTTGATTGCTTATTACTCTCATGTACTCTGTACCATACCTAACATGCATAGTCGCTTCTGTTCTTCACCAATTGTATAAGCAAGCAACCCTTTTTCACAAATTTCCAACTTCTGAAAATATTCTCATATAGTTACAGCTAAGATCACCAGAAAAGTAATCACAAGATGAATAATGAGATAAACTACCGTAAAATAAGTCATTCCTTAGCTTAGTAATCACGTATGTTATGTAGCAGTGTTGCAAGTCTCTGTCATCTCTCTTTTTATTCTTTTCTTTGTACCTAATTATGAATGACACCAATAATGGATTGGATTGGATGTTGTTTACTTCATCTACATAAGACACGAATAGAGGAAAATCATTTGAATGTCGAAAAGACCTTGAACAGGTAAATTAACTCATTCCACCTATTGCTGCTCAAAAGCAACATCACACTTCTTAAATGCAAAACTTCCCTTTGTACCAACAAAAAAAATGCAAAACTTCCCTTCCCACAAAAGAAAATGTAATTAATATCTTTTAAGAGTATATATATTAAATCAAATTTAAATAATACGATGTTTTAAATTATTGCAAGGAGATGATATTGGTAAGTTTTTTAATATTTTATAATTTTATAACCCGCTTTGTATATTTATGTCAAATGTAGAACCGGCTCTAAGCTGGTAGGAGTAGGACCGTGTTCAAAGTTGTAAGAATTGACAAATTGAAAGGAGAAAAGTTAACCCTAATGTATAGAGGAGTTGGTAAGGGACTTTGTTATCTTAAATAAGGTTGCCAATTTGATCATCTTTTATATATGCAATCGTTTAAAATTTAAGATGAAAGTTTTACTTTCCGTACAAAATTTACTTAGTTCGAGGAGAGATTATTATGATATAAATAACTTTAAAGTGTCTATCTATAATTAGAACCTGTTTAGAATATCTTGCGAAAAAAAAAACAGAGAAAAAGGAGAAAAGGTTAGAGAGGAACCGCGTCTGGACTCTTAAAGTCTTCATCGTCATAAAGCTTTAGCAACTTTTGTCAACAGGGTCATGATACCCACTTTGAAAACAATACAATAGCACTCATGGTAATACAACAGTCTCGTACAAAATCGCAGTCAATTTGTAGTCAATAGTTAAGAGAAAAAAAAAAAAGGTAGAATCGAGGTGGAGCCTGTAGGCTGTAGCTGTAGTATACAGTGAATTCGTGAGAACCAAGTCCAACTGGTCTTTGACTAAGTAACTAAAGGTCATTGATACGGGCAGGTTAGCAGGTCAGTGGATCAGTCTTACACTCAACCCTCTCCCATTTCCGACTGATTCCAAAACCAGGAAGAAAAGCATGTGTTTAGTCTTTAAAATACGAAGCTGAATGGAAAAACAGTATAGCCATAAGTAGATTTGCAGGTCCAACTAGTTTGTTAATCCACTTCAACACGTCTTCTGCGTATGCATACAAATGTAACAAGTATTACGTGTAAAGTGCATCCGTTACATGGGTCTACTTCTCGATTGTGACCTTGTACGATATTAAGGATACCAATGTGACCTTGACAATTAGGAGGGACTTAACTGTCATACACTTTTCACTTGAGGTTTTTTTTTTCGGGAGCTCTTGAATTTGAGTCGCATCGAAAAAAACGAAATGAAATATTTTTTTAAATTGATGATCTTCTATCCTCCTAAGCAAAATTACTGAACAGAAGGGCTAATGATGAATTAACAGTCGACCAATTAAATATGTGACGACTCCTTGTACGCAGAAGTGTATTGGTTGCATAAGAATCTGATGGATCTTGAGGTTCCAAATTTATCTCCTTGGACTCTTAGGACGGAGACTTAGAGCTTAGAATTAGTCCAACTAAACTGAAATACTAAATGTAAATTAAAAAAGAAAAAAAAGATACCGATGAAGACAGTCACGGGGCATTACCGATGCCTAACATAACAGCCGCCTCATAGTATGCATGAAATGAAGTAATTCCATCATTAGTTTAGGGTTTGGTAATTTAAAATATGTAACTATATAATATAGTTTACATGCAGATTAACAAACTCATCTCATGAGACATAGTATTGGAGCTAACGAGAACAGAGTATTTCACATACATTATGAATGTATTTGTAACTGTCGCAGGTCAGTCTTACGAAATGAAATGGAGAAAATAAATACCTGCATTTAAATGACGCCCAACGGACGCTCACGCTTCTCCCATTCCTTCTTCGTCGTCGTATATACACTTGACTGTTGTGACTCAATAATCTCTCTCTTTCTGCTACAACTCAACTACAGCCACACGACAAACTCTTCCTCGCTGTCAATATTCTTCCTTACCTCTTCCTCTTCCCCGTCTCCTATCTGTGATCTGTCAGGTCCACTTCTTAGTTACACACACTTTCTGATATTTTCTCCAGAAACAAACACTCCTCTTGCCCCAATCCTCCTCTTA
>JANKOE010000206.1:72391259-72402840 GCA_026284465.1 Erythroxylum citrifolium | reverse complement strand
TCATCAACATATAACAATAAATAGATGAATGAGCCGTCATCTAACTTCCGAAAGTAAACACAACTATCATACATGCTTCTGGAGAAATCATAACCCAACATAAATGAATCAAACCTCTTGTACCACTGTCTTTGGGACTGCTTCAATCCGTACAAGGATTTCTTCAACAAACACGCCTGGTCTTCCTTTTCTGCAACTTTAAAACCTTCAGGTTGTTTTATATAAATCTGCTAATCTAATTCACGATGCAAGAATGTTGTCATGACGTCAAGTTGTTCTAATTTTAAATCAAACATGGCAACCAATGCAAGTAATACACGAATAGAGCTATGTTTCACCACTGGTGAGAAAACATCATTAAAATCAACACCATGTACCTGACTGTAGCCCTTTGTAACTAAACGTGCCTTATACCTTGCATTTTCAATACCTGAAGTATCTTCTTTTCTTTTGAAGACCCATTTGTAGCCAACAATTTTCTTACCCTTTGGAGGTTTCACCAGAGCCCAAGTATCATTCTTGTGCAAAAATTTCATTTCTTCATTCATGGCCACCACCCACTTATCAGCATCAATATTTGAAACTGCCTCCGTATATGTGGAAGGTTCACTGTCTCCACCTATTTCCTGTGCCACTGATAAAGCATATGCAATTAAATTTGCATACCTCTGTGGTGGTCGAATCTCTTGTCTTAGTCTGTCTCTGGCTATAGAATGTTCTTCTTCTACTGGTTCATCTTGAACATGATCAGGATCTGGTTCATCAGCTTGATTTGTCTGATGTGTAGAAGACGTATGTGAAGGACCTGAACTACCAATCTCTAACTCCACCTGTTTCTGTGAACTATCCTCTTTTTCTAAATTATAAGGATTACAAGACTCATTTCTAGGATACAAGATAGACAACTCATCAAATGTAACATCCCTACTAATTAAAAATTTAGATGACTTAGGATCATGACACCACAAACGATATCCTTTCACCCCTGAAGCATAACCAAGGAAAATACATTTTTTATTCCTAGGCTCTAACTTTCCCTCATTTACATGCATATATGTTGGACACCTAAATATTCTTAAAGTAGAGTAATCAGCAGGAGTACCTGACCAAACTTCCTCTGGAGTCCTGAAATTAAGAGGAGCACAAAGAGAGCAGTTGATAATGTAGCAAACTGTAGCAATGGCTTTAAAAGTGTCAACCTTGCATTAGAGATCATACACCGAGCCCTTTCCAAAAGAGTCCAGTTCATGTGCTCGGTAACTCTATCTTGTTGTGGAGTCATTCTGACAGTGTGATGCCGAGCAATTCCTTCATTATTGTAAAATTCACTGAATTCACCTCCATAAAATTCCAAACCATTATCTGTCTGTAGCCGCTTAACATGTTTTCCTATTTACTTTTCAATCAAAACTTTCCATTACTTAAAGGTTAAAAAAACATTATTTTTATGTTTCAAGAAATACACCCAAACCTTCTTTGAATAATCATCAATAAAAGTCGACATATACTAGGCACTATCTTTAGATGGAATACGAGAGGCCCCCCAAAGATCATAATGAATATAATCCAAAGTACCTTTAGTTTTGTGAACAGCTGGACAATTGAAACTGACTCGTTTCTGCTTCCTAAAGATACATTGCTTATAAAAGTCCATTTTACCAGTTCTTTGACATCAAAGTAGGCCTCTCTTGCTTAACAACATTAAACCTTTCTCACCCATGTGTCCCAAACATATGTGCCACAATTTGGTAATGTCACCATTAGTAGGGACTGCCGCAACACCTGTTACTATAGATCCCTGCAAAGCATATAAACTACCAGACCTACAAGCTTTCATCAATACAAGAGCACCTTTAGAAATTTTTAAAACTCCACCTTCAGCTGAGAACTTGCACCCTTGAGAATCGAGAGTGCCCAAAGAGATAAGATTTTTCTTCAAATCAGGAATGTGTCTAACGTCAGTGAGTGTTCTAATAATACCATCATACATTTTGATTCAGACTGTACTTTTAGCAACAACTTTACAGGCATCATTATTACCCATCAAAACAATTCCACCATTCAATAACTCATAAGTGGAAAAAACACTCCCTGTCGGGACTCATGTGGTAAGAACAACCCGAATATAAAATCCACTCCTTATTAGACCTAACTTTATCTTCTGTGTTTACAAAGATAATTCCCTCATTCTCATCTGCTGCTACACTAGCCTTGGCGGTGTTGTTGCTATTCTGCTCAACTTTATTTTTCTCCTTATATTTCAATTTATAGCAGTCAGCCTTTATATGCCCCTTTTTCTTGCAATAATTACAAATTTTATTTCTATGTCTGGATTTTGACCTGCCTTTGGATCTACTTCTTTTAAATCTCTATTTTCAGATCTACCTCGTACGAATAGTCCCTCTGCCTGACTTCCACTAGTCTCCCTAGTGATGTATCTATCAATTTGCTCTTTTGACTTTAATGCAGACTTAATACTATTATATGACACTGACTTTTCCATAAATCGTAGTATCACGAAAATATTTAAAGGAATGGGGAAGGGAACATAACACCAATATGGCTTGATCTTCACCCTCAATTTTTACATCTACATTCTTCAAATCCAAAATAAGAGAATCAAATTTATCCAGATGTAAAGAATAGATGTACCTTCTGTCATCCTCAACCTATACAACTTCTATTTAAAATAAAGCTGATTTTCCACCGTCTTCTTCATGTATATAGCTTTCAACTTGTCCCACATACCTTTAGTTGTGCTTTCACCAGCAACCTCCTCATCGGAGAGATTCAATATGATGGCTAATCTAGCTTTTTTTATCTAGATCTGTGAATTTATCTAACGCCATATCTGCTGACTTTTTCTCCACTCCATCACACGCAATCTCGCACCCATCTTGTATTAAAATGGCTTGTATCTTGAGTTGCCACATGCCGAAGTTAACGCTCCGGTTAAACTTTTCAATAGAGATTTTCATCATCGTCATGATGGCCAAAAAAATTGATATTTGACTTTTTTCAGATGGGCCCACACGTGAAACCGGGACAGCAAACCCCACAAAAGCACTGAATGCGAGCCCTACAAGCAAAAGTTAAGACTCGGGCCCCACAAGCAAAGCTGAACTCTGTTTGCAAAATCAAGGTAGTAGGCCCCATAAGATAAAATCGAGGCAATGAGCCCTGTTTAGACTCAATAAAAAAATTTAAGTTACTTTCTAATGTGAAGGGTCCACCTTAGTGGCAACCACAAAGCATACGGTAAGTTAGACCAACAGGAGAAGCTCTAATACCAGTTCGTTAAAGAAAATGCTCTCGAATCAGATATCGGTTGAATTTAATAGCCCAAAAAAATTAACGAAAATAAATATAGACAAAATAAAATGGGACAGAACACAAAGATTTACGTGATTTGGTTAATGTGACCTACGTCCACGGCCGAAGGGTGAACAATTTTACTAATATGTGAAAATTTACTAGACATACAAAGAGGTTTAATAAATTTCTCCAAAAGAGAAATCAAAAAAGAAAGAAGGAATGCTGGTTTTGTGTTTTTGGTACACTGTCTGAAGCCTTAACATTTCCTCTATTTAAAGCAATATTTTAGAGCATCCATCCAAGCTCAATTTTTGTCAAATTTTCAAACTCTCCGTGATCTTTATGCTGGAAAAATCCATGCCAAAGTATACTCGGAGACTTTTGGCCAAGCATGGCCAAAAGAGTATTCTTTGGCCAACAATTTTTGACTCTTGAGGGCCGAGGCATGCAACACTTGGCTTAATAGCACCAAAACAGCTTCGAAGAAAAATAATACTACGGAAAGGGACTATTCAATGAGATTTTAGACGGCTCTCTTGGGCTCTTAGACGTGTGCAGCATAATCAGTGATGCCCTTTTGCATAAAACAAAACCCACAATCGACCTTATCTCAGTTATTCGCAGAAGACAAGGTGGTCTAGACAGCGAGATCAGGAGATATAAAGCTTCAAAGAAAATTGTAGAAAAGACAATTCAAAAGGCCATAAAAACTGTGAAGGGTATCCAAAGCAAGTCCTCCTTCTCTTCCACTCACGAAGATCCTGAAACTGTTGCCTTAATTAATATGATACGGAAGGTGTCACTTCAACTGTAATTGATTCCTTATTTTGTTTCATTTCTAGAGGAAAGCTACAAACAAAGCCAAGTGGGTGGTCTCTTCCTTCCAAGCTAATGCACCACAAAAGAGTTGCCTGCAATGGAGAGGAACCAACTGTAAAAGAATTTTCAGTGGTACCGAAATCACTTACTGATTGCATGACAGGCAAATATAACAATAATAGTATGCAAGCAGGGAACGCCTGAATGAAACGAAACAATCTCGATCAGCTGGCCATTCAAGATCTTGAAGAAGGCACTGACTGCCTTTGCAGGCACATGATCGAAACAAGACCTCTTTTCTCAACATTTTCAATTAATAGCTTGAAAATATGGAAAGCTGTGTTTGTAAATAACGAATACACTCATGTATATAGCATTTATACAACACCAAATTCATACAAATTTAGTTCAAATTATTGCTCATTTAATTTTTTAAAACCTTTTTTTGCTAGTTAATTAGTTGATTACCAATAGACAGTTTACCTGAAAATAAACTTGTTCTGCACACTTAAGCTATAGGACTTCCAATTTCTCATCTCCTTAAAATCACCAGTTTAAATAATGCAACATTGATGGATACAATTTCATACAAAAAAACTTCTTGTTTATTAGTGAATAATTTGCCCATTTTTCAATTGTAAATGTTCAATGCTATTTGCAATATAAAATATTTGTTTACTCCAGGTAAAATGTTGACTAGAGGAATTCTTTATTAATCTTTTATCTAATTACTAGAGAAGTGTGAAACGTAAAATAATTAAACAGCTTCTTCGGATATATGCTCAATATAAGCAATTACATACACTTGTTATTCCACATGTTACTTTTGTACTTTCTTTTAGCAGATCGAGTTGATTAAGGACTCACTAAATATAGTTGTCATTGATATATATGGTCCCTTCTCATGCTATTAACAACTGGAACCAGAACATTAGTGGATGCCTTACTGTTACACGCTGTACATTTTCATAGACCAGACATGGGGAAGCCATGTATGCAGATCTTGTCTTCTTATTGCTCAACATTTTTAATTAATACAGTGAAAACTTATAATCCGTGATCTATATAGTAACTGATCGGCATAACATGCATGTGCAAGGACTTGATTATTGTTTGCAGCCACTCGTGCAGCGGAAATGATGATGTAAGATAGTATATAACTTTGATGGTGAGTTGGATAGCTGGTGGGGAAGAGACACGGCAGATCGTTGAGAATTCATTATTTCATGGAGATAAGATGCTTGTTGTCTCTCTTGAGAAGATTCATGGTGATAGTATACATAAACTTGCATGTTCGCACAATTATTGTCATACAAAAGAACTAGGATCAACGCCACCTACATGTTGCAAAATGATACAAAAATATCATAGAACCTTTAGTGATTAGGAGAAACTGGTGGACGTGAGACATGGCACAAACATTGCTGACATTGTTTATTAATCTAATCGGGAAACATGCTATCACTTGTTCGTATGTGATGAGGATGAGATTCCACTTGTCTCCTTCACCTCATATATATGATGCCTATAGGCCAATCGAGCAAAGCAATTCACTGCAACAAAATTGAAAAGTTCAATCACTTCTCTTCTCTCTATTCTCTAAAGAAAAATGGCTGCCCCCAAGATTCATCTCCATGCTCGCTCCAACAGCTTGCCTTCTCGGCCACATCCTGTCATTTCACAACTTGATGAGCATGTGTGCAGAATAAAGGATTCACAGGCCACTTCCACGTCAACATCAATAGGCCAGAAACTAAGTGGCTTACGAGATTTGTACGATTCTGTTGATGATCTGCTGCTATTGCCTGCTACCAAAAAAGTCTTGCTGCAGGAACGCCATAAGAAATATATTGATGGGTTTTTAGATGGATCCCTAAGGATTTTGGATGTGTGCAACACTGTGAAAGATGTACTGTCACAAACGAAAGAATCCATTAATGGACTTCAATCAGTTATTCGTCGAAGACAGGGAGGACTAGATTCGGAGATCAGGCAATGCATCAGTGAGAGGAAAGTGGTGAAGAAGGCAATCCGTAAGACTTTAAAGAATTTTAAGGGCATGGTAAACAACTGCACCTTCACTTCAGTTGAAGAAGTTTCCGAGATTGCCAACATCATTAGTATGATAAGAGATGTTGAAGAAACCACTCTTGTCGTCTTGGAATTTTTGCTGTCCTTCATTTCTGTATCAAAGCCACAATCTAGAGCAAGCAGCTCGTTGTTGGTCAGGCTGATGCGTTATAAAAGAGTAGCCTCTCTGGAGGAAGGTAACGAATTTGCCTCGGCGGATGCAGCATTGGAATCTCTTATCAGCTCCAAAGCGAGCAAAACTGAGAGCTTCCAAGTTGAAGTTGCAAAACTCCAATTGAAAAGCACGGAATCCTGCATCCAAGATCTTGAGGAACACATGGAAGGCCTTTATAGGCGGATGATCAAAGCTAGAGTGTCTTTCCTGAACATTCTCAATTAGCAATACATAGAATAGAGAAATTTTGGAATGTCACTTTGTACATGATCATGGACAAACATATTTGTGTATTAACATTTTTTATAGAAAAATTCAGATAATACTTTTGCTCCAATTTCTTCTGCCTTTATTTTTTCACACAAAGCGTCTGATTTGATCATTCAATTCATAGCTTTCAATGAACTTACCATTGGAAAATTGTTTACCCTATGAACTCCTTGTAAAAGTTATCTGGAAAAAGCCAGGGAATAATTACTAGTTTTCTTCCATTTTTTGCCTGACTTGCCTATAAGTTAAGGACTAGCAGAATAATACTGCACGAATGCACAGTAATAATACCCTGTGAATTTAACTGATTATATTAATAAATAGTTTTAATGTATAAATTAAAATAAAAAATAAAAAAATATACAAAGCAAGATTTAAAAATTTACAATCAAATTAGAAAAGTTTGACAAATGAAATAATCAGTAAAAAATGAGACGAATGAGTGAAAGTGAAATTGAAAATATGCGATGAACTATTATTATGATTATATGTGTAAATATAATAAGAAATATATATCACTGATTCTTATTATTTGATATGTTTATGTACCTAGTATTATTTGTTTTAGATATAATACAAAATTTGACAATAATAAAAATAAAAAAACATTAATATATCAACCAGGTTGAATAATAATATAATCTATAAGTAACGAACTCTACGTGGAATACAGAGAGCTAAAGAAGAAGTCGCTAAGAAATTCCAAAATGACTGGTACATATGCTTTTACTACAAAGGAGAAAAGAGGAGAGATATTCTATTATGATCTAATAATTGTTTATTTTAATCTCGTGTATCGTTAACATGGTTTGGAAGTTGTAGTTTTCATGTAACGCCAATCTATCATCACTGGTTTATTTATTATTACGTAATTTATAAACGAAATTTAATGCGACATGGAAATGACATCAAGGGGATGGCGGTTCGTTTCGAACTGGTTTCTTGGGACAAGGATAAGTGAATTCATTTTAAATACGAAGTGCAGAGACAAAAGTAACACGAAGCAGAGAAGCAAAAATAAGACGAAGCGGGAAGAGAAAAATCAGACGAAGCATGGAGACAAAAGCATCACGGTTAACTCGATTGCTACCTATAAGATTGTTGCATGGGCTGAGGAATAAGTCTTTGGGGAAAATTCCACTTACACGATTGTTAAAGACTACGATTTGATCATCTCAGCTCAACCAACATTCTTCATAGCAATTGTAGGTTGGCGGCAAGGAAAGACGAAAGATTTTGTACCACGACGCGATTTCTTTGCAATCCCAATGATCAAATCGTAGTCTTTAACAATGGTGTAAGTGGAATTTTCCCTTAAGGTGACTGATATACAGCAACTGAATGATGAGCGGTTGGAGGAGTTCATGAGGATCTTTGGTGGATTCGATCTGGTGGTTGGTGGGAGCCGATGCAACAATCTCATAGGCAGTAATCGAGTTCAGCGTCACTGACTTCAATTGAATGAGTTCGCATTGATCTGTAATTAGAATTTTAAGCATAATTACTCTGTAATTTGTAAAACACAAAACTTTATCCATGTAGTGTTTTTATTAATAATTATCATGTTTATTGACTTTAATAATAACAATTGTAATGAATAAATGATAATAATATAAATGGATGTGTAGGTATCTAATCTCTAAAGTAAAGAGTAAAGATAGGGCAAGGGTAGTTTTGTGGTCTGCGGATTAAATATTAATTCATTTATTCATGTAAATAGTATAATTCGTGTTATATATATGTACATAATATATATATATATATACACATTTAATATATATAGTAGTAAAAATAAATCACAATAACTGTTAAGTGAAAATGACCTTACATAAATGATTTTGATGAAGAACAAATAATAATGTAAGAAGAAAGTAAGGCGAAAGCAGAAACGTATGAGACGGAATGAACAAGTAAAAATCAGATGGAAGTACAAAGCAATAGTCAGACGATAACAAGACAGACGGAAGCACAAGCAGAATTAGACGGAAGGCGGGAATAAAAAATGAGACGGAAGACAAAAGTCAGACGAAAGCGCTAAGACAAAAGTTTATGTGAAGCAACCTACTGTCAAAAGTGCATTTTTGAATGGGTTTATAGACGAAGAAGTTTATATGAAGCAGCCTCTTGGTTTCGAGGATGTTAAGTATGCAGATAATGTCTACAGACTTCATAAGGCTTTGTATGGTTTGAAACAAGCTCCTGGAGCTTGGTATGATCGTCTAGTAGAGGTCAGGTAGATAAGATATTTTTGGTGGAACTTCAAAAAGTTTATGCATGAGTTTTGAAAGCTTGATGAAAAATGGATTTGATTTTTTAGATTCTTCATATTTTCATCTATATAATTATCAGGTTACAGGGGATGACGAAATAACAGTGAAATTAAAAACCACTTGAATCAACGGTCTTACTTCAAATATAATCGTGATGTACTTTTGTCGAAATCACACGGAACCTTAACATGGTTATGCCATGTGACCAACCGTCTGACACGTCCCAACCCAGTTAAAAGGTCGTAAGAGTTAACGTCGTCACTAACAGTGAGTTACAACTGGTAACTTCTATCAGAAGGAAGTTTTGGAGGGAAAAATTCTCACAGACTTGAGAACATCACCTATTCTAGAACACTCTTGAATATCGACCATTGAAGGACTACTCAATTCTCTCAACCTCAGTAACCGACAGAAGAAATCTACACATTCAATCCTTTATCAATCAAATAAGCAAATGGCACAATCGATGATTTACGAAAGACTTGTGGATTTTCAGTCTTTGAAGAAGGACAACATGGACGTTGAACCAGAGATTATCGCAGTTGAGTGGAGAAATTTTTTTGAAGATAAAGAGACCGTGTTTCAGAATGAAGTTTATGATTTCTGGAAGAATATGACAATCGTAGACAATACTATTGTATCGATAGTAGATAAATTGTCTATTATAGTCACAATACAGCTGATCGAGAACATCACAGAGTGTCCATCTGCTCGAGAAAAGATTACAACCAAAGCGAGATGGATGATACAAGCTAACGTCAACGAAAATGAAATTAATCGACAGTTGTATGGAAACAATGATCCTAAGGAGAAGAAATCATCTAGTCTTGTACCAAAGGCGAGAGTCTTACATTCGATTCTTTGCCACTGTATTCTGCCAAGAACAGGATCAAGGCATCTAGTGACAACCTTAGATAAACAGTGCCTATTCCATCTATTTAATCGACAACCTGTTGATCTACCATTCCTTATTTTTCCACTACATGGTCAACACGAAGAAGGAATTGAATATTCAACCATATGGGATGTTGTTGACGAGGATATTTAGAGATTCTGGAGTTCTTCTAGATAGAGGAATCAGAGCGAAGATGACTGTCAAAAGTTCTATCAATTCTGTGACCATTGGAAAAATGGGTCTAAAGAATTTGGACAAAGAAGTAGCAGGTTCTAAGAAAATAGCAAGAACTGACACGAGAACATTAAAATCTCAACTCAGTGAGAAAATGCCCATTATTGAAGCAGTGAAATCATCAGAGGAATCGATAAATCAAAATATGATTTCTCACATAGAAGGAAGTCAGGTGCGGTATATAGAGAAGGGATCCTTGAAGAGAAAAGGGGAAACACTTCTAGCAGATATACCAAAGCAAGCAAAAAGGTTACGTCAGCAAAAACAGAAGAAATCCAAAGAGCTGAACCATGGAGAAGACTCTGAGACTAGAGCACCTCAGACTACCAAATCTTTACTCTCAATCATCAAAGAAGATTCAGCTAAAACAGCTAAAGAGACTGAGATCAGAGAGAAAAAGCAAAAAATCAGTCAGACGAAGAGCACTCGCACTATTGTTCAGAAGAAGAAGAAGTAGAACGCAACCCAGTACAAGTCAATACCTCTCAACCTTTGAGAAAAGAGGATTTGAGAATCAACGTTATTGAAGAAGTTTAACCTCTAAGGAGTAGCAGTTCGATAATAATCAAAGATTCCCCAAAAAGGCCAGTGAAGGCACAATTACAACCAATTTTGGTAAATAGTAGTACAATGCATCTATTGAATGATGATGAGAAGAGTATGTGTGCGTTTCTGAAAGATGAAGGAATGAAACCTTACCTTACACAGATGTCAAGACAAAAATATACTATTCTACCAATCACAAAGAAAACTGTGATCAAGGTTGTGCCTGACTTCCGACCAAGACCTTACATTGTACGCAATAATGATAAAGGGAAGAAGAAATTGCACCCAGAGGGGTTATCAAATGATCTTACACAGAATCAGATTGAACAGGAAGTACAGCGCATAGATGAAGTATGCTATGCAGCATAGTCGAAGGGAACCTTTATTTCCCACCACATATCAGATGAACCAGAAAGTAGCAGTAGTCGAACTACCACAAATGAAGCTTGTTTGGTAGTTAGAAAACTTACCAAGGGGAAGCGCAGACGTGTTAAGATTGGAGATATTTCGTACTTAATCAAGACCCTTGTGTAGCTGATTATGCGCATTAGGCCGCTATGTCCTATATTTCCAATTGGAAGTATACTACACTTGCTTGGAAGACAAATCCCGCGACTGCCTACCCCTGATGATCTAAATCTCCCTGAACTGAACCTACATGTTCAACCTCCTACCTTTGTTATAAGTGAAGCACTGGTTCTATCTTCTGATGCATACACCACTACTATTCCCTATGAAGAAGAACAACAGAAGGAAGACAGTCGACCTCCTTCATTAAGTGACTTAACAAAGGAAATTGTTCATATACGGCAAGAAGTGAAAGAAAGTAAGGAAACGATGTTAGAAATCTTGAAGCATCTTCGCTCGTAAGTCATTTTTAATCAATAACAAATAGGGGGAGAACAAAAAGAAAAAAGAAGAAGGAATTCTTTGATAGGGGGAGAAAGAAGAGAGAAGAGAAAGGAAAAAGAAGAAGAGTTCAAGAAG
>JANKOE010000206.1:72371869-72383768 GCA_026284465.1 Erythroxylum citrifolium | reverse complement strand
AACACGATACCTCTCCTGAATTGCTTCTGCCTGTTCTTCTGACTCTTTCCATTTTAGTAAACATGTTTTGCAATTTTTAATTTTAGAAAATGATTTTTTCAATATTAATTAGTAAACATGTTTTCGACAATTTTTCACTGAAAATGACAATTGAAAATTGAAAATATATGCAAAAAAAATCAAGATAAAAAATAAAAAACTGTTTTCTAAAAATAAACACACCTTAATATTCTGTGTCCCAACACAGCTGATTGATTTCAAGACTTGAAGTTGTGTATTTTATTAGCTCAACTTCCGTGCTCATTAATCCCTAAAACACGTGGACATTAGTCATCCTCAGGCTAATTGCCATCTTTTTTATATCCACCTTGCCATAATAAACCCATCACTGCATATAACGTAAACCTTCAAATAAATATAGATGATAGTCTAAACAGGTGAACTAATCAACGCTGCAGGGTTTTTTTCTCGCTTTTTATCTACGGAAGGAGAATTACTCCGAAGAAGAAGCAAAGGAAGCCCAGGGAAGTACAGTGAGTTTGAGTAATTAGTATTGTTCATGCAAGCCTAGCCCAAAATTCTGACTTTAGTTTTTTTTTTTTATATAAACTGAACTGTCATGAATGGAAGGCAGGGTAATAATCCAAAACTTTAACAGGGGCGGATAAATATAACTCGTAAGCTTCGACATTATAATACTTATTTACCTAGCATACTGAAAAATCAGTTTGACGATGGTGGAGCAAGGGCCTTTAGATAGGCTTTGCTTACAAAGTATGGGCTCAGTTTTAAGCAGAACTTTGGTCACCTTCTCGAGCTCGTAGATTACAGGCTTAAATGGGTTCAGCTGGAATAGCGTACTGGGTATAGCAGTAGTAAATTAGCAATGCTTCAGATTGGGTTGTTTACTGAATCTCGGTGGACCTCAAAATAATTTGAAAAGTTTGATCAACCGAACTTAAATAAAAATGGGGTTGAGTTTGATTCTATTTAAATTTTAATCATATTTTAAAAGCTGAATTATTTTAATTTACATCTAATTTAAAACTATATATATATATTAAATCAAAATTTAAAATGAATATTTTTTTAATTTAAATATAAGATTTAATTAAACTGAGTAATATTAGAGTATACTTAACTCATTAGCTTCAACCTAATTACTGGCGTCAAAGAGTCTAGAAAAGAAGATTGTCATTCGTGGAAGTCAGAAATGTACATGTTCTTCAACTACAACATAAATTGTAGAAAGATTGAACTTGAACATGACAATCCTCTTCAAGAACATTTAAGCAAAGTTTACCTACTTACAAATAATCGTTAAACAGTAAGTATATTCCACTAGACAAGAATGAAACTTGGAAGGTACAAGTTTATTGACAAAGAAACATCATTACCATAAAGAAGAAATTACCTCGGAAAAGGGAAACACCTATGATGAAAAAAAGAAGAAAATAAGATAAAAGTCAAGACTCTCAAGTAGTACAAGCAACTCACATCCACCAATTTTCTTTTAGAAGTTGAAAAGAAAGCAAAATAAATCAAATTGATCATTAAAAACACAAGTTTAGCTTCAGAACATCAGATCATGGATAAACAGAAACGAACCATCCTCAGCTGCTCAACCATTCTTGCCAAGCCGGGGATGACATGAGCTCCCATAGATAAATACTATACGAAGAAAGCTATCTACAGGATCAAATATTTTTCACAAGTTCACAATAATTAGTGATTGGAGTCAAATTCTGAAGCCATGGGCTGTTTAACCACCAAGTGTCCTGGTTCCAGTTATCCAATCCTAATTTCGGCACTTGGAGCTCTGGTAACTTGTCCTTATCCATGTTTAGTTGCAGTGAAGAGCCTCTAATGTTCTCCTTCGGTTTTTCAGTTTTGATATCATCTCTTAAAGTGGCCACCTCTTCCACTTCTTCCTTGAATAGCACATGTTGCAGAGACATTGGAGCCACCGACTCTTCATGTTGATGAAAAAAAGAAATGGTTTCATAAGATGAGGATGGTGGGGATGATGATGGAGATGCTTGGATTGTCTTCATTGTTATCTCTTCCTCCATTGCTGCCCTTTGCTCAAGCACTTTCAAGGACGTTGCTTTTCTGTATATCTTGCACAGTACAATGTCCTGCATTCATTGAATATCATCATCATCATAAAATAATAAACCGATCTTATTCAGGATTCATTTCCCTTCAACATCATCAAAATTGACTTGTGGGAAGCAAGTTTCGTCCTTTAAATAGTTCTGTTGTTTTTTCGTGAAGAACAACTGCTCCTCGGAAGGCAACAAAGACTCTCATAAATTTCCTGGTTATTACCAGAATTTGTATGCTAACCTCTATATTTCGTGTGTTTTAATTATAGTTGGTTTTACAATTTATTGAGAACCCATATGAATTAGTACCTCTTGGTTTATTAAAATAATTTACACGACTTGTGTTAAAAACTTAAAAGAGACTTACGAAAATTCTTCCTCCAGGAGCTAGTATATGGTATTGAAAGATAGTTTATAATCGTATATATGAACATATCGAAGTGGTACCTTAGGTAAAGGGCATGAATCTGGCAGACGATATTCGTTCATGACCCAATCCGTCCTGCTGCCTCTTGGAGCTCTTCCTCTATAGAAAACAAGAGTTTTTCTCAGACCAATAATCCTCTTGGGGTTTGATAAGCTCACAATTTTGCGGTCAGAACCAGTAGCTTTCCAAAATCCACTCTCTGTAGTCCTGTTTGGCCTCCCTCCACTTCCATGTTTTCTGTCTCTAGGCACAAAGAAATACCACTCTCTCTCCCCAGTGTTTGCCAATCCTACGTTGAAACAATTCACACACGTTGTTATGTGCCTGATTGTACTAAAACATGAACTTCAATTACAAAGTACGAAGCATAATACATGAATGTGTACCAGGTAAGTCGCAAGGATCATGATGGTAGATGTTAACGTATGCGATAATGTCGAAAGGCAATTTGTTTCCAAAAATCATGTTTTTGAGGTAGAAATCAAGAAGCTCCTCTTCTGTAGGATGGAAACGGAAGCCTGGAAGATCTAGCTTTGGTACTCGCTCATCCATGTTATTAAAAGATAGCCAATGCTGGTTAGTGGTTTAGTAGCTGTGGTACTATGTTAGCTGAATGCTGCTGTTGTTTATGTGCTACTTCTGGTTGTCAAACTATAAATGTTTGAAAAGTTGTTGCATGCACAGCTACGCTGGTAGAAATATGTATATATAAAGAGCAGCTAGCAGGCTTAGATTTCCTAATGACCTTAACAAAATTTTGGCTGACACAAAAATCATTTCAAAAGGAAGACTTGGTCATGAACAAAGACAGAAAAGTCTTAAAATTGGAGTTTTATGGGTTTAATGGAGAACACTCAAATGGTGGAACCCACACGGTTTATCAGAAAGTCACCAGAGACTTGTGACCCCAGATCCTGAGGTGGACGTTGATAGATCTTTGAAGCTTGACCTCTTTTTCTATTGATCTGGACTTTTACTAGGAAACTTACAAAGGAGGGTTCTTTCCAAGCAACTATTCTACAACATAATTTGAATTTCTGAACAGAAAAAAACGTATGATGCTCTAGACCTTCTAATGTGGTCATTTGGTTTTGTGCCTCCTTAATGTTAAAATATCTCATATTGAATTGGTCGTCTCAACTTTCAGTACTTGCTTCGATTACATTCCAGCTTCTATTGAATAATTTCTTCATACTCTTATGAAACATATTTGAAGAATGAATATGTTTGGTTAACTGAAAATATATTAAAATATCACCTTTCGAATTAGTTTGACACCATTCGTGATAAATGTGTGATTAATTTAAGATACTAATTCATAACACACATGTCCAATTTATCTAAATTGTGTGTGTTTCAGTTCAGACTACTTCGATTTGAGTTTTGCAGAAATTTCTGACTAAGCAATGACAAGTTGAGTTTTTTATAATCCAGAAACTGGTGACAACACTTTGGTTCACTTTACTTTCTATCCAATATCTTAAATCTCCAGACCCATACCTTAGTTCTTTTCCTAAACAAACATTCCCCTTTGTTTATTAACATCTAATTCGCTTTATTACAGCATGGCTTCAAAGTTCAAACCATGTAGATCTAAAACCTGCCCCCACTAACCACGTCCTGGCAACTTCCCCTGTAGTGCTGTATGATATATTCGGTTCAAGATGCACATTTTTCATACTTCCCACTATTCTCTTTCTTTCTTCCCAAAAGTTGAAACATTTTGAATAAAGATCAGAACCTGGATCATATGATAATTCTAACATTCACTGCCAAGCTAAAGTAAGTATGAAAACCAGCCATTAGCAGGGGGTTACCCACAGATGTTAATATGAAATGAAAATCAAAGTATTCAGTCCGTGTAGCAAGTTATTGATAATCAGTTGACAGCAATACTTCATTTTAAGTAATTTAAAAGTTTTAAGTTTCAATATCAGGTTCTAGTGTGAAATCTAACTGAGGCAATCTCACAAGACTAATTGCAAGAATTGAACATGACTCCTGGTTTAATAACTTCAGTTGTCTTCATTTCTACGTTCATACTACTGCGGAGAGATATTGAACGAATTCTGGATACCATATCTGACGTAAATTGTTGATATTTGTAGATCAATGGTTTGTGAAGTTGATATCCATCAATTAGTGCGCAGGATTTGTTGTCGGAGTGGCTCAATCTCTCAAATTCCAACAGACTGACTGAAAATAAAATAACATTAAAAAAAGATTAGATGGTTTATCAATTTGTCAATTCAAAAGCAACTCCGCGTTGTTTTAACTTGCGTCCCTTTCCTTCCATGTTATAATGTTTACAACACAAACTACAGACTGTTTTTATGGCTCTTGATGAGCTGCTTGACTTGGAAGTCTTCTCCAAAGACGACCCTGAAAAGTCTTTCCATCTTCCCGAAGATGAAAGCTATTGTAATCCTGCGTGGATCTCAATTATTCTTATAATTATAAGCTTAAGTACGGTTGGATTAACCATTAAAAGAAAAAAGGAATTAATGTAGTAGGCTACTGATAACTTTCCCCACAATTTCCTGGAACGTTCTTGATATCTGACTGACAAGCACAGATTTTCCATGCATTTTCCTGGAAGGCATCTGTCGTACGAAAGTGATATGACCGCTTTGTGAAGCATCAGTAATAATAATTTTCTCTAACAAATAGAAATCCTGTGTACATCTTTGGCCGCTTTTGGAAATCAATATTGAGATAATACCAGCCGGGACTTGGAAACCAATATTGAGATAATACCAGCCGGGACATGTTTAGAACACAGAAAGCAAACCATTCATAGAATCTATATAAAGCTTAAATGGATTCTACTGTGAGGCACCTTAAATACAACTCCAGTACATTCCAGGGCAATGAACAGGCCTCAATGTTGACAGAAAGATTGTTTTGAGGAACAGCTTGGCGATGGGGATATCATTATGAGTGCCACTGTAAGAGCATAATGGTCATAACTCGACTGGTTGCTTTCTGTTCATTAATTTTTCTTTCCTGTTTAAATCGTTTTCAGAAATGTTTACGAGTATTGAGGAATGTTAGCTAAGTCTTTTTAACGATTTAGACAACTTATAATATTTCAAAATTTAAATTGAATTTATTTTTTATATAGGTAACGATATTTTTCTGAAATAAAACCATAAAATATATGTTTCCTTTCTTGCAGGGATTTCCTTTTATAAATTTACCTTATTTTGTTTACAATATTCGAAAAAATCCTTCTAATCCTATATTTTAAAAACATTGTCATATTCTGTTTTTCTTAATGGTTGAAGATTGAAGAATCCAATAAAGATATCGAAGATAAAAAAATCAACCTAGAACGGAAATGATGCAACGATTAGTTGAAGGAAATGCCAACTTAAGAAATAACGACTGCAGTTACAAACAAGAAGTGTGACAAAGAGAAGCGTGACCAAGGCAAAATTTTCAAAATACAATCACAACATCAGTACTGTTGAAAGTGATATCATTGTCAAATCTCTTGTACTTTAGAAAGTGAAAATTCTTTTTAAGAGAGAGATTATTGAAGCTCATATCGAGCAAATCTTATTTGAGAGCTTGCAGAGGCTAGTTAAATACTACTATTTTGGAAGGTTGAAGAATCTTGAAAAATATGTACTCGTGAACTTGAGGAGGCTTATCAAATTACCACTTGGTTTTTATAGTGAAATATTCAAGTTAAATACTTAGATACTGGACGTAGGCTTGATTTGTAAGCCGAACCAGTATAAATCAAATGCGTCTTTCTGCTCTCTCTCTCCTTATCTTTTATTTTTCCACATTATATTGTATGTGTTTATTTCAGCAAGAGGCTCATTCACTTTTATAATAGGTTCATTCTGTTTTCAAATTGCTAACGGTTCTTTTCATTTTAACAGGTGTTTTCTTTTTATTGTTTCAACAGGACTCATACTTTAGCAAGCTCCTATCGTATAATAGGGTTCTATCGCCTAATAGGCTCCTATTATTTTTATATTTTAACAGGCCCCTATCTTTGTACGAATTGAAAGTAACTTGAAATTTGTTTTAAAGTCACAAAATTTACCTCCCTTCTTGCATATGTTTGCTTTATCATTTGGTATAAGAGTGAGTTTTACATTTATTGTGTTTTACAGCACTTGATAGATCATGACACACACCTTGAGAAGTTTTGAAGGACAATCTATCTCAAAGCCTCCCTACTTTAATGGAAACAATTACTCATACTGGAAAGAGAGAATGATCATATATCTCCAATCTGTAGATATCGAAGTATGACAAGCAATTAAAGTTGGAGCTACAATTCCCACTTCCGATAGCGTAAAAGTATGGACTGATGCTAACAAGAGAAATGCAAAACTAAACGCTAAAGCAAAATATCACCTGATAACATAAATTGTTGAGTGTGAGCCAACTATGTGACAAGGGTTACAAAGTCATTTTCTATGCATCTCAATGTGAAATTGTCGATATTCATAATGATAATATTGTGTTTATTGGTCCTAGAAATTAGAATATATATTGTGCTCAACTGGAAGATATGTCCTCACAAAGTGTTAAATGTTTTGTCTCTCTAAAAAAGGATTCGTTTATCTAGCATAGAAGATTTGGACATGCCAGCATAAGCATTCTATCAAAATTGTCCAAAAATGAGTTAGTAAGAGGACTATCGATCTTAAAGTTCAAAAGCAATCAAGTTTGTGAGGCTTGTTTAAAAGGTAAATAAGTTATAGGCAACTTTCCTCCTAAAAATATTATGTTTACTAACCAAACATTTTAACTTGTGTACACGGATTTATTCGGTCCCACTAAGATTTAGAGTTTTGATGGTAAACATTATGGTTTTGTTCTAGTAGATGATTACTCCAGATTTACATGGTTTATTTCTTATCAAATAAGAATGATTCTTTTGAAGTGTTTGATAAGTTTTGTAGAAAAATTTAGATAGAAAAGGGGCATTGCATCACTTCAATTCGGAACAATCATAGATGAGAATTTGATAATAGAAAGTTTCAAGAATTTTGTGACAGCAATGATATAACTCACAACTTCTCTTGTCTAAGAACGCCTCAACAAGATGGAGCTATAGAGAGAAAGATCAGAACTTTGGTTGATATAGCCAGACCGTGCTATACGAAAGTGGACTACCTTATGGATACCAGGTAGAAGTAGTATCTATGACACGTTATGTACTTATCATATTTCTTATAAGATCTATTTTGGAAAATACCCCTTATGAGCTGTGGAAAGGAAAAAAAAACAAATGTTGCTTACTTTCAAGCTTTTTGTTGCAAGTGTTCATTCTAAACAATAGAAAAGACAACCTTGGAAAGTTTGATGTGAGATCAGACGAAACTATTTTCTTAGGCTACAGTACCACTAGTAAAGGATTCATACTATATAATAAGAGAACACAAAAGATAGAAGAATCAATACATATGGTATTTAATGAAGCATTACCTTCAATAACAACAATTGATTCTGATGATGAAGAGCATCCATTAGTACCTAAAATACATCAGAGATTCAAACTACACCTATAATACCTTCAAAATTACAAAATCAAGAAGGCCCCTCTGAAGCTAGAACAAAGTGGGCTCCTTCCTTATAAATAAGAGCCTATGCAAAGAAAAACACCAAGAGAATGGAGAGGTTAAGATACATATCAATTCATTCTGGGAGACCCCTTTAAAAGTCTAAGAACAAGATCATCAATCAAGAACAACTTTGTTACTCTCATCTCCAAATAGAACCAAAAACCATTGAAGAGGCCTTTACTGATGAAAACTGGGTTTTGGCCATGAAAGACAAACTGAATCAATTTGACAAAAAGAAAGTTTAGAATCTCGTACCTCGTCCTCAAAACATGTCAACCATTGGGACTCGATGGATATTTCGAAACAAACTTGATGAAAATGATAAGGTGGTAAGAAACAAAACTAGACTTATAGCTAAAGGTTACAATCAATAGGAAGATATTGATTTTGATGAAACTTACGCACCTGCTGCTATAATATAATCGATTAGAATTTTACTTGCCTTTGCATGCTATAGAAATTTCAAGTTTTTCCAAATAAATGTTAAAAGTGCATTATTAAATGGTTACATTAACGAAGAAGTATTTGTTAAGCAACACCAAGGCTTTGAAGATGAAAACCATTCGGATTCCGTGATGAAGTTATCCAAAACTTACTATTGTCTAAAGCATGCTCCTCGAGCATGAATTCTCAACATTATTACAGGGGGAGTTTGAAATGAGCATGATGGGAGAATTATCATTCCTTCTCATGATACAAATCAGACAAACAGAAAAAGGAACCTTCATCAGCCAAAATAAATACACAAAGGAACTCATCAAGAAATATCATTTTAAGAATGCCAAACCGATGGGTACTCCCATGTACACTAGAGCTAAACTTGATAGAGACAAATAAGGCAAAACTACAGATGAGACAAAGTATAGAGGAATGATTAGATCACTACTATATGTCATAAACTCAAGACCAGACATTATGCTTAATTATGCAGGTGACAAAGTCGATCGAAAAAGCACAAGTAGTCATTGACAATTTCTTGGAGGATGTCTAGTATGTTGGTCCTGCAGGCAGAAAAATTGCAAAGCACTTTTGATGGCTAAAGTGGAATATATAGCAACTGCCAGCTATTGTGCTTAAATCTTATGGATAAAGCATCAACTATAGGATTTTTCTCTAAACTTTTCTCATATTCTTATATTATATGATAACACAAGTATTATAAATCTTTCTAAAAATCCTATGCATCATTCTAGAACTAAGCATATGGAAATCAAACATCATTTTCTTCAAGATCATGTTTTAGAAGAAACCATTGATCTTTTGCACATTAATATTAATAATCAAGTAGCTAATATCTTCACTGAGCCTCTTTCAGAAGAAAGATTCTGTTTATTAAGAAAAGTGCTTGGTATGTGCAGACTTTCTAATATTTAATTGTGTTCAAATATATTATGCTACTTTTGTTTGCAGGTATTAGCAAAGAATTATTTAGAAGGCTTCTTCTAGTTTAATAGCTTAGAGTAAACGTCTTTTAAATCATATTGTCTTTTCTACATCTTTGTGCAATTATGATGTTTTTACTTTTTGATTGATCAGTTCTTTTCCCTTCTTCTTTTGATAATGACAAAAGGGAGAGTATATATATTTTTTAATAATGACAAAGGGGGAAAATAGTTAATGATCTGTGATATATTTTTTTCAATATTGCTTTGATGATCTGTGATGTATTCTGCTGTGATATATGTATGTTAACAAAAGGCTAAAGTCTATAGGTATATCTCGGTTTATTATTTGAATTTTTGAAAATATATATGTTATTGGTTGTCATCATCAAGGGGAGATTGTTAGCTCAAGGCTTTTTAATTGATTTTGATGATAACTTTATAATATTTCAAAATTCAAATTGGATTTATTTCCTTATATAGGTAACGATACATTTTCTCAAAAGAAAATAAAATCATAGGATATATGCTTCCTTTCTGGCATGAACCTCCTTTTATGAACTTACTTTATTTTGTTTACAATATCGGAAAGGATCTTGTTAATCCTATATTTTTGAAACATTGCCATATTATGTTTTTCTTAACAGCTGAAGATTGAAGAATCTAGTAGAAATATCAAAGATACAAAATTAACCTAGAACGGAAATGATGCAACGACTAGTGAAAGAAAATGCCTACTTAAGGAAGAACTACTGCAATTGCGAACAAGAAGTATGACAAAGAGAAGTATGAACAAGGCAAAATTTTCGAAATACAATAAGAGCATTAGCACTTTGAAAGTAATATCATTGTCAAATCTCTTTTGCTTTAGAAGGTGAAAATTCTTTTTGAGAGAGAGATTATTGAAGCTCATATCGAGCAAATCTTATTTGAGTACTTGCAGAGGCTAGTTAAATACTACTAATTTGGAAGGTTGGAAAACTTTGAAAAATATATACTCGTGAGCTTAAAAAGGCTAAGTCAAACTAGTATAATCTTATATTGTGTGTGTTCATTTTAACAAGAGGCTCCTTCACTTTTATAATAGGTTCCTTTGTTTTCGACTTGTTGAAGGTTCCTTTCATTTTAACAGGCGCCTTCTTTTTATTGTTTCAACAAGACTCAATACTTTAAAAGAGCCTTGTCGTTTAATATGAATTGAAAGTAACTTGCAAATTTTTTGTAAGTCACACACAATTCACCCCTTTCTGTATGTGTTTGCTTTATCAAGGAAGATATCGAAAAAAAAAAGTGTTCAAAGTATGACATTTATGGTTGGGATGACATTTATGTTACCTTAAGATAACTACTTATAACACAGAAACAACATGATTGCTCAGTGTCACCTGGCTTCACTGATAGACTGGAGAATAAAATATATTCAATCATTCAATGCTGAGACTAGGATTCAAAGAAAGGAGTCGTAATGCTTGCTAGCTCCTACAGCTGGAAAAAATGATTGCAAATAAAAGAGAATAAACCTAATGAATGTTTTAAATCGCAGAGCAAAATAACAATTTAAATGCTCAATATTGCACTTGCGCTTGAGTTATTATAATTATGCGATATCTCTTGAAATTGTACTAATTCTTAAGACATCGAATTGAGATCAAATCACACACATAGTAGAATAATTACAAATTTTTTATATTTAATTTTTAGAAGTTAAGATAATTTAAATTCTATAAAATAATTAACAATAAATTGTAAATCATAATTCGTACTATATTCTAAAGTTTGATTATTTTCTTGTCGTATCCCTTCAACCATTTTTGAAATTGAATCATCTCAATCTTCTTAGCCGCAAAAATATCTAGCCTCTAACAATATCTACAAAACAAGTGGAGAGGACTCTGTAAGAGGTAAGGAGTCAGTGACAGATCCAGGGGGGGCTAGCAGAGTTATAATATATTTTGGATATTTTAGTAATTTAATTAAAATTAAATTCTAATTTTAGTTAAATTATAAAGAATCACAAATAATTCTAATGTCAGTTATGCCTACATAAGATTTAGTATCTCATATTAATCAATTTTATTAAATATCTCATACTTAATTATAAAGTTTCTCAAATTTTACAATAAAGTATAATTGGATCAAAATATCTTTTCTCTCTTCAACTCATTCATTGTATGTGACTCACTAAGTTTTCAAATATATTAGTGATAGATATAAATTATAACTTTAATTTATATTTAAGATTAGATAAACTAAACTTTTTGGCAAATCACATAAAACAATCCTTGTGATATACTTGATTATTCATTTTAGCCCTTGTATTTTTAATTCGTTCACCTTAGTCCCTGTGTTTTTTATTCTCATTCAAGATACCTCAATTGGGTATTTTCGGAC
>JANKOE010000206.1:72234472-72246542 GCA_026284465.1 Erythroxylum citrifolium | reverse complement strand
GGTTTCAAATTTGGTTTCGTGATCGACTTCTAATTATTCTCTTCTGGTTTATTCAATAAACTTGATCCCTAGACTTTAAAGGAAACTAGATCTAAATTATCTATGATTCTCTATCGAGATGTTAAAGAAATATCGTAGTTAAAATCAATCTCGACTATGTGGCTCATGAAATTAACTAAAACCCATTAAGATTTTTATCTAGTTAGTGATTCCTCTCACAGTTTTTTGCCTATGTCTAGGTCCAAATCTATAAGTTCTTAATTTTGATTTTCCACTACCGATTTTAACCTTTTAATTCTTCAACTGATAATTTCGACGCAAATTATGTAAGGCCTAATACATAACAAGCACAATAATTCACAAAACAAGAATTAATAGCCAGGAATCAATTTTATTGAATAAAATCCATAATCAAATCATATAGAAATTCGAAAACTACTACCTATCTTTGAAACCTAACAAGAAATCTATTCAATCATATTCATGTTCATCAAAATAAATGTTAAATCAAGAAAAATAAACATTAAGGGAGTAAGGAACGAAGAACCCAGATGAGTATTGGACATAAACGGCAAAAACCAAGTCTGGAAAATATTCTCCTAGCTTCGGCGTCACTTAGTACGTCTCTGTGGAGCTGCGTGCGTCGATCCTATGTCCAAGTCCCTAGCTGCAGCGTCACTCTGCTTTGCGTCTAGCCTTGGAGAGTCGGCGTCCAGGTGTCTCCCAACTGGCATCCCTCGAGTGTCCTGTTACCCTTGCTCTCTTCAATTTTTCGTCCCTCTATTCTGCCGCTCTCGTCAACTATAAAAAAACTCTAATTGAAAACCTCTCTTAATTGAAATCTGTTGCCGCCAGTCACTTCGTGCCTTTGCTGTGTGCGTTCTTTTCAATTAAAAATAACCTAAACATCCAACGTTCCCTCCTCCAAAACGTCACCTTGGTCTACGTTTTAGACATTTTTTTGGACCTTTTGCTGTTGTGGAGTTAGTGTTGTGCTACGTCGTTTCTGCTTTCATTCACTTGCAGCAGCCACTTCTTTGGTTAATTTGAAGCCAACTTCATACTAAATAATATGCAAATAAATAAATTAACCTAAAAATGCTACTAAAATGAATGAATGAATATGCAAAATAAATGCTACTAAAAATGCTACTAAAATGAATGCAAATATGACCTAAATATCTATATAAATTGGACTAAACAAATGCCCTCAAACTCAAACCTTTGCTTGACCCCAAGTAAAATAAAGATTTAGAAAACATTTTCAAAGCTGCTCTTCCAAGGAATCGTAAAAATTGTAAATCCAAGCTCTCAAATTCACTTTTAACCTTTCCATTCAAACCGTTCCCACCTTCATGATATAAGAAACTAAGAAATTACTCAAGCCAATATTTCTTTAACCTTTGATCAATTATGGAAAACCCTCTTCTTGCAAGAAGCAAAGAAAACTAAAAGTGGTTCCACAACTACTTATAACTCAAATATCTCATACATAATAATGATATAGTTAATTAACCAATCCTATAAGCAAGACATCCTAAACTATCTCCACTAATGTAGTACTTATTAATGAAGGATATCAATAGGTCATACTAGGTTGTAATGGGGCTATTGGGTGTGTAATGTGGGTTTGAAACAAAGAAAGGGGAAATAAAATATGAATGAATAAGTTAATGTAAATAAACATATCACGTTAAATCTTCCAAACTACTTGAAAATCTCTGTAATCAAAGGAATCATTATACTTTATTTTATGTAGTAAATATTGCATTTCCAATATGTGTCCTGTGATCCTTTCAAAAGTAGATACGATTATGTAATGCTGCCCTTATATTTGATAGGAAAGAAGGATTATGTGCTTGTCTGTAGCTTCACATGATCCCCCCTTTCATCTATTCCCCACATCCACTGAAATACCTTTGATGATATATGTTCATTTTAAGTTTTACTATTAGTTAAAAAAGTTTTAATTCATCTTTAATTATCTTATAAGTGAAAAATGATTGTGACGCTACCATATAATTACGGGTGCACAAAAATAAGTGTATTAAAACAATGTCATAATTATCATATAATAGGTTAGGAATATTAATCGTTAGAAAAGAAGGATTATGCATGTGCTTAGTCTTCTATCGGCCAATCATCTGGGCCCTTTGGACCTTTTCTTAGGAGACACAAGAATGTGCAACACAACGTAAAAGCTAGATAAGGAAGAAAACCAACGAACAGGACAACGCGAACTGAATGCAATTTAATAGGAATCGCACATTTTGTTGCCTATTATCTTCGACCTACTCAAACTAATTTCCTGACACATAGGGCCGAAATGCCAGGTCCTGATAATGCCCTATCCTTCCAATTTCAAACCATATACTCTTGCCAAATCCTAAATCTGACATGTGTACGAAGATTTCCTCTTATCTGCTCTGCTCTCGTGGTTCTCCCGCTCCTGACCCTTCATGTCACTGAATAACTAAGCAACATATATTTGTTGTTACCCTATCGAATTAGGCATGTCCAGCTCTCAAGTCTCCTGCCACCACAAATCTCCAAATGGTTTTGAGCCCACGAATACTCGGACCAAGAAACATACACACAAGCAATGTCTCTTTTGGTTCAATATATATAGCTGGTCTACCATCCACTTCTCTCCATAACTCATCAGGATCATTCATTCCATTCTTTCAAGAAGAATTCCAAGTCTTCATTCTCTTAAGTTCACTAGCGCAATTCACAATGATTAGTCCCAAGAAACTCCTGAAGATTGCCAAGAAGTGGCAGAGACTAGCGGCCCTAAACAGGAAAAGAATTTCCTTGCCAAGAGGGGAGAGAAATGATGCAGATCCTAGCAGCAGGAACAACATGACATCAGTGGCTGAGAAGGGTCATTTTGTTGTTTATACAGCTGATCAAATACGTTTCATGTTCCCCATGTCGTACCTTAACAATCAAGTTTTCAGAGAGCTGTTAGCCATGTCTGAGGAAGAATTTGGCCTTCCTGGCAATGGACCGCTCACATTACCTTGCGATGCAGTTTTCTTGGAATATGCAGTTTCATTGATCAGAAGGAAAGTTGATAAAGAGATGGAGAAGGTATTGGTTATGTCTATTTCCACTAGTACCCGATGTTCATCGTCTTACAGTCACTATCAAGGCCGAAGTAGTCAGTACTTACTTGTACCTAGTTTTTGAAACAGAAAGAACAAATTTTGTAGATCAATATCACCAAAATTTGGTTTAATTTACAGGTTAGATTTTGTCAATACCAATTATCAGTTTCTCGAATGGACCCTTTTCTGAAAATTTGTCGAAAATCTCCATCTTCAAGGACAAAAAGAAGTAAATAACGGATCTTTTATTGTTCTCCAATCCAAACCCAAGTTTGCACAGCACTCGACTCATCTTTAATTTGATTCCTTTTTGTTGTATGTTGTTGAGAACAACTAGGTAGTCAAATAATGACTACACAAAGCAACAAATGACTGTAGAAAATCATTTTGTTATTCAAAATGTCAAAGTTCAATAATTAGCTTTGGAAAGGGTTTCTTACATTCCATTCAAAAGGGAAAATGAGAACGAAATTATGCTTTCCCATCTGCAGGATACGGATTCTAGTTATGAGATAACATAGAGGAATTGCGATGAGTATTAAAACTGCATACAAAATGTTTAATATACTATAAGTTGATCATATTAAAACACGGTCCTAAAAAGGACTAGTAGGTGTGAATTGTAGTCATGCAAGTTACCTTCAGCAGCTGGTCGACAAAGTAGACATTTTTTCTTTGAATAACTTCAGTCTAGTCAGAGACGACGAACAAAGTTGTGCGAATCAACTATAAGCTTTTAAAGGGGGATTAGATTCAATGATTATTTATTCTATGCCATTTTGGAGACTTTGACGGATAATGAAATATGTCTTTCAATATTCCAAGTAGCCTAAAAAAAAGAAAGAAAATCACCCCTTTTAATTGAGGGTCACACTTCCCAATTAGGCCAACTTTGACACCTCAACTCTCGATCATGTGAATTTCGTTCTTGAAGATTACATCCTACATTTGTGTATCCGTGGAGCTGATTAAAAAGGAATTTTAGCTTGGTCGTTGAGTGACTAAGAATAAGCAATCACAATAGGATTGATATGTGTGTTATCAAACTCGGCGACTGTTATCTTTAAGTTGTAGCCGATTTTCTCTTATATTCTGTATTATTTGGAGAACGATACATTGTAACAAGATCAAACAAGGAATAAACTGGACATGTAAGTTTCCAGGAAGTCATCACTTGAAAATTGAAATCAAAAACTGGGTTTCTTTTCCGAAATAAAACAGGAAAACGGAAGCAAGCCAACATAGGCGGCCTGTGGGCCTGTGTATATGTCACCTAATTTAATGCTCGAAAGGCACTTGAATGGGACATGTATGCTAGGGACGGAGATACACTGTTTGTGCGTGGTTGATTAAGAGTACAAGATAAATTATTGAATTCGGTAAATTCAAGACAAATTTTTTGTTTGACAATCAACGGATTGCATTACTTGTGAACTAATTTTATTAGCATTTAGCTAATAGCTGATTATATTAACTGATTTTTCCAGTGAATAGCATTAGTTGTTTATTAAAGATATTTGGTAAAATTAGATGTTTAGTATTAACTGATTAAGTGTAAAATGACTTATGAGGGCATGACGTTAAAAAGAAGAATTTATAAAGCTATAATTAGATATTTAATTTTACAAAAATTTAAGTTTTAAACTATAATAAAAAAACGTAGAACATTCTTAAAAATTTTACCATCATAACATTTTTTTTATTTTGCAACCAAAAAAATTTATTTCATTAGTAAAAAAAACTCCCAAGTTTTGTAACTAAAAGACTTACTTCATTGTAAAAAAAATTATCATTATAGAATACATGCATGATTTTTAGTTTGAATTATCCATAATATTACTATAGTATAATTAGCATAATTAAAAAATTATGAAAGGAGGGTATGATTAGTTTTTTTACTTTTTAATTTATGGTTGATTATAAAAAAAACTCCTCATATGGAGCTTTTACAAATCAGCTTATTAGGTTAAATAAATTAACTATTAAGTCATTCACAAACACATCAATAGCTTTATATGATGGTCAAAAAGCTAACTTTTAGTTAATAAGTTAAAAACAGATTATCAATTGTTTGCAAAAATACCTCCAAAGTTACTAATCTATTTTATTAGAATATTATTCAGATTGACATAATAAAATTTAGTTCTGTTATAGTAGTCCAAAGCTTCTTCTTTATTAATTTGTACGGTAGTGTTTTCTTATTGTGTTGTTTATGTTATCATCTTTTTAAAATTTATTATATTTGATTTTTTACATGATTAAGCAAAATTAGACCTCATATATTTAACAACATACAACAATAAACTATAGACTGGTATGGTTGAGCCCTCTTCCCTGTGTCTCCAAGGTTGGGGGCTTGGAGGGTGGGTTTAAATATGAAGTGTGATAGTCAAATTTCATATGTTTTCCCTCTATTACTAACAAATAGAACTATTGAGCCATTCTCAATCGTTGATGGGTAAGCACTAAGCACGTAATGTCCTTATTATATTAGCATTACTTAAAAATTTTCATTTGTTATGATTTTTGTCCTGTCCTTCATGTGTGCGCAGCCTTTTAGGATTAATTAGAAGTGTTCAAAACTGATTCAAAAGTTAGCGCTACTTTATTGGAGCACATTTATTTAATGGGTCCTAGTTATTATTGTGTTAGTGGTTAGTGGTGAATAACAGTAGCTAGGTAGTTTAGATCGTGGGATTGAGTCCTGTTTTTTAGCTTTGTTGTTATTCTTTAAGGTTATTTAAACGTTGTAATGAAGTTTGTCGTTTCCAAGATGAATAAGTAAAAGTTTCGGTTCACTCTCTCTTTCTTCTAGTATCACAAATCTTACACTTTTGTTCTTTTTTCAACAAGAAGGCCCCTTTATGATCATTTTCTTTTATAAAAAAACTTTTACATTTGATTAAATTATTACTATTCTTTTATCGATGAATTGTTATTGACTTACCGTCTTATTTACTTTATAAAATGATGCACTTTTCTGACTATTTGTAAATTTAAACATTTTATTCCAAAGTAAATCAATAAGAAGATGCAAATACTAAAAAAACAAAGAAGGATGTTGCATGATCATGTAATAGTGTACTTCCATACTTCCGTATGGGTATGTGTAGTTGAACTTGTTGATACAGTAAATCCCCTCTCAAAACCTGCTTGCTCCTTTGTGTCATGTACTGACTTCTGCCTTCAGGACCGAACAAACTAATCAGTCAAAACATGAATTGGCTGTTCAAACAAAGAGGTCTGTATTAGAGTTAAAGGAGTGCTTGGTGGCATATCTCGCCAAGGCCACACCTTCTTGTAAACGGAGTGCCTATTCTGACCAAATTAAACCTCAGACGCCATGTAATGACCGGTTCTCTGGTCAAGAAACTGTAAGTCGCCCAAATTGACAAACGTGGCTGGCTGCTAAAATCCTTAATTTTGTGCTTAGTTGGAATGTTTTTGTTATTGCTTTTCCTGTAAGTCAACTTAGACTTTATGACTTTATCCAATTATTGTATTCCATTTACATCTTTATCCAATTAATATTGTATTCCATTTACGTCCCCGTTATAGTCTCCTAAAATTGCAAACTTGTGTTATTTCATGCATCCTCTATATATAGTCCCAATTTTCACTAGTTTTTTGTGGGCAAAGAGCTACCGTAGTTAAGGAACAAGTAGCCGAGTGGAAGCAGATAAAGTTCAAGAGAAACAATGGATGATCTTGTTGAAGTAAGCTCCACTCCGGTGACACCAAGGCTAGCCTCCGTGGCACCAACGCCACCAATAATATCCGCTCCTCCATCGCAGTTTCACTCCCCATCATTGTCCCGGTCACCGCTGCTCTTTTCACCGGATCACATACAGCCTGCAACAAACAGAACCTCAAAAAACACAACCCCTAGAATTCGAACACCTCGCTTCATTACCCCTCTAGGTAGTCCACTGAGAAAGGCTCTCCATCTTACCAAGCTTGACCCCCAAGATGCTTGGCTTCCCATCACCGAGTCCAGAAATGGAAACAAATATTACGCGGCCTTCCACTGCCTCTGCTCAGGAATTGGAATTCAAGCACTTATTCTTCCTGTTGCCTTCACCGTCCTTGGTTGGTAAGTTACAATATTCTTATCAATGACGGTATAAGATGATGTCCAGGTCCATTTATGAGAACTATCATGACACGTTCTTCTCCGTTTGTTTCAGGGCTTGGGGTGTTATAAGCTTGACTCTAGCGTTTATATGGCAGCTTTACACTCTTTATATACTGGTGCAACTACATGAATCCCCTGAAAATGGCATCCGTTACAGCCGATACATGCAGCTTGCAAGTGCAACATTAGGTAATTAAAACTTTATTTAGATGTTCATTTTTCATCTTGTTAGGTGCTTATACGCTGAAGGAGTGGTTAATCTAATCCAGGTGAGAAGTTGTCGAAGGTATTAGCAACTTTCCCAATTCTATATCTGTCAGGAGGAACATGCGTGGCACTGATCATTATTGGAGGGTCCACGTCCAAATTGTTCTTTCAGACTGTATGTGGGGCAACATGTGGCCTCAAGACATTAACAACAGTGGAATGGTACTTGGTGTTTACTTGCGCGGCCGTGCTTCTGTCTCAGCTGCCTAACCTGAATTCAATTGCCGGAGTATCACTCGTCGGAGCAATTACAGCTGTTGGATATATTACACTTATATGGGTGATCTCTGTAGCAGAGGGTAGGATGCCTGGTGTATCATATAACCCTGTTCGTGCACCAACAGACTTGGAGAGGTGTTTTGCTGTTCTTAATGCCCTTGGAATCATTTCTTTTGCTTTCAGAGGTCACAATCTCATACTTGAGATTCAGGTATCGACTTGCTATTCTTTTCAAAGAAATGTTTGTCTTATATAAGTATACTATTCGACTATATAATATAAATGTATAAGATCATTGCTTATATTTTGTAATGAAACCAATCCTTGAATTTTTCTTGTCATGGTCAAAATTCGCTGCGTTATCTTTGCGACCGATGACAACTTTTAAATGCTACTTTCAATGCTTCTCCTCAAATGTTCTTCGTTAAATTTTGGTGGCTGTCCTGTCACCATATATTAGTTTCGGCCCTTTCTTTATTGCATTAATTGCTTTTTCTATTGACGAAACTTGAAAATATAAAATTTCGACTTAGGAATAATTTAGGTATATATATAATATGTGAGTCGTTGAATATCTTAAATGGTTGACTTGAATAAATTTTACTAAGTAAGTTGGGAAAATCCACCACGGTCATGACCATGGATGTGATCATGTGGATGCTATGGAAAAATCTGTTAAGGGAAGATACAGAGGGCTGGAAGTTCATGAGAAACTATTTGGAACTTTGTTTCTTAACGAACCTCAAAGATAGATTATTTGTTTCCTTCTTTAAACTTTTTTTTTATTTCACTACTTGAACATGATCCTTCAATTATATATGGTAGGAATATATAAAACATAAGTTGATATTAAGATGTCCATTAATTGATTGCAGGCTACAATGCCTTCAAGTGAGAAGCGTCCTTCCCGAGTACCAATGTGGAATGGAGTCAAATTTGCTTACCTCATCGTTGCGATGTGCCTCTTTCCCCTTGCAATTGGAGGTTATTGGGCATACGGTCAAATGGTACGTACTAATAATGTATTTTCATTTTACGTCACAGAGAACTAGACAAACTTTTCGTAGCAAAATTTGCGCACCAGTTGATTCACAAGAAACAATTTCTTGTCAACTTGCAGATACCACAAAATGGCGGAATGCTGACAGCCTTGTACGCATTTCATGGAAGAGACACCTCACGGTTCCTCCTAGGAATGACAAGTTTGTTTGTGATAATTAATGCTGTGAGCTCATTCCAAATCTACGGCATGCCAACGTTTGATGACTTGGAGTCGATGTTCGTAAAGAGACTTAAGAAGCCATGTGGATGGTGGCTAAGGGCACTTATCAGGGTGGTGTTTGGATTTGGTTGCTTCTTTGTGGCGGTGGCCATCCCATTCTTGTCAAGTGTGGCAGGTCTTATTGGAGGTCTAGCATTGCCAGTAACGCTAGTGTTCCCATGTTTCATGTGGCTGAAGATTAAGAAACCAAAGGTTTATACGCCTATGTGGTTCCTTAACTGGGGACTAGGTCTACTTGGGGTGCTTCTAACTGCTGCTCTCATTTCAGCTGGCGTATATGTTATCATTGATACTGGTGTCAAGTTTAGCTTCTTCAAGCCTCAGTAGTTTTGGGGTTAGTGTTGTTCTAAGTGTGCAATGATAGTCTCAAGGAAGAAAAAAGTGAAAACAAAACAGAAGGTAGCTTGGAAAAAGAGGAGATGAGGTAATCGGTTTGATGTATTCTTTTAGTGGAATTGGTTAAATTAGAAAGTTAAGCCCTCCAAGATTACACATTTTTCAAATAGTTGAAGATTTAATTGTAATATAAATCAGAAATGTGTAGTTTGTATGACCAATCACATAATGCACTACAAATGGAGAAAGTTTTCTGCTTCAAATTCTATATTTTATCTATTGAAAAATAAATTTTACTTTTAGATATTTGATTTGATAGCCGATGGGAAATATTTTTAAATCTCAATGATAAAAGATAATGAAACATAACTCTTTCAGGTACACTAAAAATTGACATCTCTACTTAAACCAAATTGTTAATTGAAACTTAAAGTAATTTAAGTATATGTCCCTGAACTTCACGTCAATTATTACGTGGAAGGCTTAATGGCCAGAAATATTTTTTTTTGTTTCTCACAAAGTGTCATGAGAAAGTCCTAACTATGGAAAGACATTATTAAGCCATCTACACCTAGACTAATCCCTGCTCAAGCCGGGTAAATCTTTTGTAGAGGCCAAAATTCTGACCTCAAATTTTAAACGACTACATATATAAGAACGGTTCAAACCTGCAACCTCACTTAATGACACGGAAGTATAACTTGTGAACATAGTTATATTCTCTCCCCTATTTTCTACTGTGGGCTATCGAAACTTTTTGGGGGCCTATGTCTAGGACTCATTGTTACTTACCATCTTAGCCCATATGCCATGCACGACAAAGCCAAATATGGGCCGGTATGATTTTGAACCCCCTTTCTTGGTTCCACCATTTTATGTATAAAAGAAAAGGGAAAGAAAAACACATTTCCTATTGAGGGTCAATATGGGCTTTCAAAAGCTGATGTAATCTTTTGCTTTTTATCTATCTACAAGTATGAACAAACCTACCCCTGTTCTAAATCAGGCAGCCGAAAGCACTTCAGTTGGTTGTTGTGCGTGAAAACAAGAATGCTCTCTTTTCTCTTCTCTTTCGAGTAAATCAACATAAATTATTATGTGATTGAGTTTGAACATGAAATTGTGATGAATACGGTCAAATTATTGACAAATGATAATATAAAGTACGAATCTTATATTATGTATTGTACATGTCATGAACAACTTCAAGCCCTTAACCGTAGAAAACATTCTGTAATTACAAAACAATGTGTATGATACAGAAATGGTAATTATCGATACGCTTTTATGAACTTAACCATAGAAATTAGAGTACTGCTAGTTCTTCAATTGTAATCCAACAAACTTTAACAACTCAGTAAATAAATCATATTATATTCTGTTATATTACAGTTATATAAGATTTGAAAAAAGAAGGACAAAATTGCTGTAGCGACCCCTGTGTTATACGAAAGTAACTAATTAAACCCTGAGATATAAAATGTTACTCTATTAACCTTATGTTTTCAATTTTGCTGCAAAAAAAACCCTTAGCCGTGTGTTGTTCCTCCACGCGCGCTGACTGCGAATTTTATAGCCTATTTGCCTGTGAAATGACCATAATACCCTTAATTCTTCTTTTTCTTGTGGACAAAATTGCTGTACCCTGTGTTATTTGACAAATTAAAAAGAAAGATAAATGACAAATTATTTTTGAAAAAGGTTCGTATTTATTAATAAATTATTATATATAGATATTTTTTAGTTTAAAATATTTTTAATACATGTTTTACAATAAAATAATTTTAAACATGAATTATTTTAGTTTCAATAATTAAAAATAAAATCCTAATGAATAAATATAATTTACAAATTCTTATTTTAATAGGTATTTTAATTTTGTTTAATTTTATTGCATAAAAATTTAAAAATAAGGTTATATAGTTATTTTTTAATTAATTTATTTTAAGTTACACTTATTAATATTAATAAAAACTGGTAATTATATTTATATTGACAAATAAATAATTTTTTAAAAAATAGAAAAAAGTATAAACCAAAACCGATAAACAAAAATCGAAAATAAAACCAAATGATCCATACTGGATTTGGAAGACTTTGGTCTCGGTCAATCTCCAAACACTCCCGTCTGTCTTCGTATGTTGTCCAACAACAGACATGAACTGTTCATGATTCAATTGATCGAAAAGACTCCAACTTTTCTACCAAAACTTCTGTTCACTCAATACCCACCACGAAATTTCGATCTAAAGCTGATGGAGACGGTGAACATTTACTATCTAACCACAAAAAAATCAAAAAACAAGGCTATAAGACCAACTTTTCAAGTCCATCTGTATCCACTGGTTCCTTAGCACTAAAGGTTTCCCAATGTTCCAGTTCAGCGTACATTCACCAACTCAACATCAAACACCAGCCACGAATTTGGTGGTATCTTCTTACCAGCACCTTCAGATCCATAGCTGCATAAAGTAAAACAACGACAGGGATTTACCAGAGAGAGAAATTACCAAGTAACAGTAAGGATGAGCTAAGTGTTAAGAATGTTGTAAGAAGCAGTACTGCATACCCCATAGATGGTGGTATCGTCAATCTTCTCTTGTCGCCGACCCGCATGCCTAGGATTCGGTGTAATCAGAAAATGAGAAAAAACCAGAATTGGATTCACAATAACAGAGTAACATTTAGAAACATTCCAAGGTTATGAGTAGTTACCATTAA
>JANKOE010000206.1:72208261-72220331 GCA_026284465.1 Erythroxylum citrifolium | reverse complement strand
AGTTAACACTTTTGGGCCTGTAAGAACTTTGAATTTCTGTTTCTGACAGTATGATGTGATGTATTGTAAGCACTGTTCGAGATGTTGTGTGTGAACTCGTCTGATTTGATTGTACTGTCTTGGGTGGCATCCACATATCCTCCCAGGGGGTATTTGGGTGTTACAGATCTTCCAAGTTATAGAACAACCCTGTACAAACACTGAAAGAAGGTAAATGTGGAGTTTGTGTTCTTTTGTCTAATGAAAATTTTACAGGTTGGTTTCAGGGTAAAGGAGCCCGAGGTAAAGAGGAATCATCTCCCTCTTGCAATTTATAACAATGTTGATTGTAGTCATCAGGAATGTGTTCATAATTGTCAGGTTTTATTTGGTTGAGTAGTTGTGAGAGTAAGTTAATACTTCTGGGAATGTTTTCAAAAGTCTCATAATAATGTTTATGAAGAATGGGGTAAGGATAGATTGGTTGTAAGAATCAGAAGGATAGGTTGTACATTATGTATGCTGCAAAGGATGTTTACCTTTCAGGGAAAAGCTGACTTCAGTGAAAGATGGTTTCAAGCAAGTGATATCAGAAATCCTGGAAATGAGATGCTACAAGAGTGTAGTGAACAAAATGATAGTTTTGGGAAAGGAAGTCTACTCAAACTTGCAGCTGAGAAATGAAAATACTAGGATGTTTTGTATATGGACTTGTATAGTTTCATTTCATGTGTAATGCACTATGGAGCATGTATTTACTTTAGGTTGCAACTTTCAACAAAGCTGTTTTGGGTGGGTTGATTTTGTTTTTGGTTTAGTATAAGGTCTGGTTTTTTAGACAATCTCTACCTATGTACATAAACCTTTAATTCTTAATTAATTATATAACTGATTTATTAAAAAAAATAGTATTAAAGTTAAGGTTTTACTCTTAAGATGTCTCTCCAGAAATTATATATTAAAATTTTCAATGGATCAAATGATTCATTATATGAAATGTTAAGATGAGGGCAATTTTTGTTTAGCAAAGATAGACAACATCTTTAGAAGGAGAAGAAAAATTGTCAGAGAATTTGGAACTGTTAAAAAAAGAAAAGATGTTGTCAAAGACAAACGGTGCATTACTGTTGACTTTAAAAATGAGGTCTTGAGAAAGACAATTGATGAAACAATTGGTGCTTGATTATGAAAACAAATTAAAAGTAGGTAATAGAAGAGATTGCTTATATCAAAAGTAGCATTTGAAGATGTTAAAAAGTACAGAGGGAATTGAAACTAAGATCAAGTCATTATACATATCAAATGTTAAAACTAGTTGATGCTTTAATTGTAAAGAGAAAGGGCATTTTAGGAGAGACTATCTATAACAGAAAAGGGGAAATAAGAGAAAATGAACAAATGGAACAAAAAGTATTAATGTTGTCATATGATCCAGGAAAGTTCCAATAAAGAGGATGGAAGAGGTTGTGATGTTCTAGCAATTGACAATTCTTATTATGCATCTTACTGGATAATAGATACTAGTGCATTTGATCATATGACCTTTAATAAGGATTAGTTCTATTTTTAAAGAATGAAATGGTATTATCAAATTAGGTGATGATAGAGAATGTGTTGTCAAAGACTGTGGCTCAGTATCTATTCAAGTGCATAATGGGATTACCGTAACATTGAAGGCTATATATTCAGGTGCATGATGGGATTACTATAACATTGATGAAGGCCTAATATATTCCTAAACTCTTAAAAAAATCTAATTTTCATATGTTTTCTTAATAGTCAAAGGTACAAGTTTTTTTTTGTGATGATGGCTATTTTAAAATAGTGAAGGGTGTATTGATTGTGATAAAAGTAAAATTACGACATTGTCATCTATATGTTAATGAAAAAAGGAGTAATGAGTTTGGCAGTTGTACCTTAATCATCAGGGAAGAATGATCAAAGTATGAAGTTGTAACATTACAGATTAGGTTACATAAGTGAGAAAGGACTTGAAATATTAATTAAGATAGGGTTGTTGGATTGAGTTCTGCCTTTTTCGTAGGAATATTAGATTTTAGCAAGCACACTTTCATTAGTATCTTTAATTATATTCACTCAGATTTGTAGGGTCCAACTTTGATTCAATCTTATGGAGGATGCATTTATTTTATTACATTCATTAATGATTGCTCTAGAAGAGTGTCAATGTACTTTCTAAAATCAAAAGATGAAATGGTCGTAAAGTTTAAATAATGGAAGATAATAGTTGAAAAACACCCAAAAGACATGTTAAGAAACAAATAATGACTTGAAATTCTATAATAAGCCACTTGAAAAAGGAAGTTATTATAAGTAATATTATGATTTTTGCACCATACTAGTTGTTACTGTCTAAAACGTACCATATTAGGTAAAAAGTGATACAAAAAAATAAGATTTGAATATTAAATAAGTTTTTATACTATACTAATAATTTTGGTCAATACCAGTCATTATCGATCGACGTCTGAAATAACGGTTAGATGTAAGAATCAAACTATAATGTCAAATAATAAATTGTGGATTCAATTTACAAAAACCTTAACAATTCAACCAACCTCGCTCTCAAACTCTTAATTCTATTTCTCTACTATTGAGTTCCCGTCATCTCTTGCCATTTCTATGCATCTTCTCATCACTATTGTCTTTCGTTGTCTCTCTATGCCTCCTTTCAAGTTCAATTTGCTTTGATCTCACCTCTTTTGCTTTGCACCTACTTTCCCCTCTACATCCCCTCTCAGGCTTAACATGTTCTCACCACGAATGACAACATCTTAGGAGGAGAGATACCAATCATAATGAATTGAAAAGGAATAGACTATGTCAATGCTATCGTTTGATTTCTTAACAAGAAATTGAGAACATAAGGAGACATAACACTTGTTAAATTGGTGTAAACTAAAAAGTATATATGGATCTCTACTAGGAAACACACTAAACTTTTATTTAATTTGTATTTACAATCAACGGTTTAGAACCATCCATCAATCTGTGCCATATATTAATGGCATCAATCAAAACGGGAAAAATTTTGCCTATTTGTTATTCTTGAAATGGTGTGGTGCGTTTTTCTCATATTAAATTATATTTTAAATTTTAAATTTTATATAATTTTTTAATAATTATTTAAAAAATTTAATTTATTATAAGATAGTTTATTATCCATTTTTAATTATAATAAACCATCACTAATAACTTTAGATATCTTAACAATATATATGTAATATTTAGAATAATTAAAATATATTGAAAGACTGTTTGTAATTTTATAAAATTTAAGAGTTATTTTATAATTTTAAAAAATATCCAAAATGACATCCAATATTGATTGGTAAATCTTTATCTTGTTGTACAATAACCAAATCTAGTACATTATTCACAACATTGATAATGAGGCACCATATTGTACGTCATACACTAATGTAAAACAAAGTTGTAGAATGGATAAGCTAAACACTCAGCATAGCATGCTTGATGTGTATGGTCAAATGCTAAACTTATAAAGCAATTTTGGACTAAGGTAATTAATACTGCTGCTTATTTAGTGAATAGATCTTTGTCAAATGGAAAAGAATTTTAAAAGTCCTCAAGAGGATTTGTACGGTGCTTCCTCTTATTATTCTGATTTGAGGATATTTGGTTATCCCACATATGCTCATATTAATAATAGTAAATTGGAGCAACTGGAGCAAATATCTCGAAGATATGTTGCTAGGGTTAAAGGATATAAACTATGGTGTACTGAAAAGAATAGAACTCCAAAATATTAATGTTACTTTTGATGAGTCTACTATTCTGGCCAGAGGGAGGATCATGGTGATCTTACAAACAAAAAGGATTAAGGTAAAATTGAGATATGTTTATATATTCCAATCTTAACTCCTTACCGAACATTCAAATTATAATCATAAACAAAAAAGTAAAATCTACGAAATACTATTTTCTTGATCAGGGTCTTCTCTGTAGATCCAAACCGCCTACATTTTCCACAAGATGACTTATTATGTCAAAGTAGACACCTATCCTTTATCTTTTAGGAAGAGTTGAGATTGTAAAGAATATTAATTTTAAAATTTACTAGATTGAAAAGGTTTTTGAAATAATTAATTAATTTTTTGTAATTATAGCTCTTTATTATAATTATGTTTATGATTTTTTATAACCTAAAAATAAGTAAAAATACTCAACATATTAACATTATATTTCACTAAGTTCTATGACATTTACTTACAAAAAATCTTATTTTTATTGTTAAATTTGATTTATCTCAATTTTTATGTTTTGTTTCTATTAATGAATAACTTTTATTATATTATACCTTAAAAATAAAAGAAAAATACTTAATATTTACCACTCTATTTTGGTAAGTTTGATGATATTTTCTATAAAACATTATGTTGCCTGTATTGCTGAATTTGCTATAATTGACAATAAAATAAATTTGATATGTGTTTACTTAAGACAGAAGTAATATTCTTTAAAATAGATTGAAAGTTTCTAAAGTTCTGCTAAACTTAAAGAGTTTAATATTCTTATTCATTATGTTTGCATTAATCATTTATAATTATAAAGTTCGAAATTCATGTGGAGCAAAATCTTCCAACTGAGAAAACCATCAAAATGATTATAGGTTTCAACAAAATTTCTAACCTCACAACAGCACAACTTCTCTGACGATTGCCATCTTCGTTCTCTACAATGGTTCAGATGTATAGTCCTACCCTCTTCTAAATTTTCCTTCTTTTGTTTGGTAACGTCGAAATGTTTGCAAATGATAGTAAAGCTAACGCGCTTTTACTTTTTTGGCAGAAAAGGGAAGTTGAGAGACACTAATTTTTAGGACCATTTTCCTTTTCTCCATTTTTGCACTCCTACTAAAAACAACAGGACAGGAATAGAATAATGGACCGGTGACTTGGTGATTTGATTTGTTCATGAGAATTATATGTAAAGAGAATACTGAAACTAGTAACGATATGCCTAAAATGGACGACTTTTTGATTTGACAATTACTAGAGCTAATTGGTTATTTTAGTTTAGTTGAGTCTGATTTCACGAGCTTGCCATGAAGGTGATGTCATGCCTTCCAGCACAGAATCTTCGTCATTGCTATTGTCATCATCTTATTATTAGAAAGTTTTGGTAACATGTTTTTCTTATTAGTCTGAGATCTGGCCAGACAATGAGGACACCTATTCAGACTTCAGTTGCTAATAACATATGGTCCACGTACAGGACTTTGTGATCTATATATATCAGAGAAAACAAAGACCGAAGAGCAAGCAAGATCATGGGAGATAACGGAGAAGTTAATTTTCCGAACGACGCTTTTCGGAGTCCAAATCCTTTGTTAGGCATCACCATTGAAGCCAGCTCCTCAAGAGAGAATGGTACCACAGGCATACAAGGGAATGGTTCTGAGACCAACCTCCTGGAGGCTTGGCTTCCTCTTACAGAATCTAGAAATGGCAATATCTGTTCATCGATATTCCATTTACTGTCTTCAGGAATTGGTGTTCAGGCCCTTCTGCTCCCAGTAGCATATGCAACTCTCGGATGGCAAGTACATGCGCATGTGTTTTTCAGTTCCACCCTTTTTCTTTTTTGTGATCTTGTTCATCTTCTTACGTAAGTTCAATATCGTTTTGTCAACTAACATGCTGAAAAGTTCCAAAAAAAACAAACAAACGTGCCGAACATAATCTTTTTGATCTTTTAGTTTTGTGGGATATACCTACTTAGAAGCCTTGAAGTAGAAACCAAGTTTAAAGTTATGTGAACCATTGTTATAAGGCAAAAAGCCACAAAGGTCTTCAAGGTCATGAAGAATTTCTTTAAATGCAGCAATCAGCATTACAAACTGCATGCTCGCTAATTAAGCTAAACCATTGGTTGTTGATTTTGATTCTATTTTTTTCACCCCGTATGGGTTTGTGATGAGTCATTTACTATTTCTTTTTCTTTTTCTTACATTATGAGAATTAAAAATGTCAATTGAATATAACCTTATCAAATTGCAGTTATGTCAAAGGAAAAAAGCATTTTATCATTTCTTCATCCATTCAATCAAATAAATTTATAAAAAAAAGCTCTATGTTTGCAGGACCTGGGGCACCATATGTTTGGTAATGCTATACCTGTCGCAACTCTATACTACATGGCTTTTAGTTCAGCTTCATGAATCATTTCCCGGACCTAGGAACAGCAGATTTCTTCTACTTGCATTTACTGCTTTTGGCAAGTACCTTGGGTCCACAGAACCTAAATTCTTGCTGAAGTTGGTTGATATACTGAGATGTTTCACCAATCAATGCCTTGTAAATGTCTAATAACAAACCATTTTTCCAGGTCCAAAGCTTGGCAAATTACTAGCAATATTCCCAGTAATGTACTTGTCAGGAGGCACATGTGTGATTCTGATCATCACAGCTGGTGGTACCTTGAAGCTTTTCTTAAGAATGATATGTGAAGATGGGCTTGCATGTAATCCTAAGCCATTGACTGGGGTGGAGTGGTTCTTGGTTTTCGTTTGTGTGGCAATAGTAATCGCTCAACGACCAAACTTGCATTCCATTTCTGGGATCTCCTTGATCGGTACATTCACAGCAATTGCTTACTGTACTCTGCTTTGGGCGTTGCCAGTCTCTAAGGGAAGGCCTATTAATGGTGTCACGTATGAATCCTTTGATTTGAAATCTGATATGAGTGGATTCAAAAACGTCATGAATGCCATTGGACTCATTGCTCTTGCCTTCAGGGGTCACAACCTTGTGCTTGAGATTCAGGTAAAACGATAAAACTTCTCAGGACCTACTCTGGATATATAGTCATGACATAGTTGCTATTCTGCTTAAAGGTAATATATGAAGTGATTAAATTAGTATTTGAATCCTGTTAGAGATACTAACAACCAAAATTGATGCAGGGCACATTGCCTTCGAATTCCAAAGTTCCATCCAGAAAGCCAATGTGGAGAGCAGTGATGATATCATACCTTATAATACTCTTATGTCAGTTTCCCTTAGCAATAGCAGGGTACTGGGCATATGGAAACCAGGTAAACTAGTCTGTGTTCAGAATTTGATTAAGAACGACACACAGTTGAAGACATCCTACTCCGACAGATTCCATTAATATCAAGTTTTTAATTTTCTTTTGGCAGATACCCAGTGGAGGGATGCTGACAGCATTTTCGCAATTCCACGGGCCAAGAACTTCTAAGCTTGTAAAGGGCATATTGTACCTTCTAATAGTAATAAGTTGCCTCGCTCAATTCCAAATCTATGCCATGGTAGTCTTCGACAACTTGGAGCTTAGATACGTTGCCATCAAGAATAGACCCTGCCCATGGTGGCTTCGCACCATTCTTCGAGGTATTTTCGGAGGGTTGACATTTCTGATAGCCGTTGCATTCCCATTTCTGCCTAGCTTAGCTCCTCTTTTCGGCGGATTGGCATTGCCCCTGACATTTGCTTATCCATGTTTCATGTGGATTCGCATCAATAAACAACACAGATATGATGCATTATGGTTTCTCAACATAGGACTAGGCAGTTTAGGCCTAATTATGAGCATTCTGATAGTGGTGGCAGCCATTCGGAATTTGGTTAGGCATGGCCTAGACGCCAACTTTTTTAGTCCTTGATAACCAATATTGTTTAAGATCTAAATTATCATACAAACAGTGTACATTCGATACATTTTACAAGAAAAAAAAGGGTTCTCTAGTTCGTAACTGTTTACTAATGGCACAATTGTTCAAAAATCAGTGGAAAACATATGAATTTGTAAGGTTAAAGGGGCTTGTTGTTAGGTCCCTTAATATTGCAGGACCCTTTTGGCTAATTAGTAGTGAACCTTGGCCAACATTTAGCATGGATTAGGCATGAGGAAGCATGCCAAAGGAACCAAAGTAACTTAACCATGTAAGATTAAGCATGGTTCAAGCTTCGGCTACATTTGATAGACTATGGGGTGTTGATTAGCTTGGCTAGGGCAACTTGAATTTGCCTAAAACATCTTTGGTGGGACTAAAGATGAAATTATTCTTAAATGAGAGACCATAGACAAACAAAATTGACCATGAGTGCGCATTGGCCAGACCATGTACAAATTGACTTAGAACTTGGCTAATTTTCACCTTTGGATGAAAATCATGGGTGATATGGCAAAGTTAGTGGAAAGAATCATCAAATAAGTAGAAGAACATGGCAAAGAACATGGATGAGGTGTCTTGTCTTCATTTATCACATGTTCCTTTTACTTAGAAGTGGGATAACGATAAGTTATGTAAACTACCCCCTAAAGTAGTGTTTAAAGTTATTGGAGATGTCAACCACCTATTAAGTTAGTGATTTAGTTGCCTTGTGCCCACTTTCTTGTATTCTTGTCTAACAAGTCTCCAAAAGCCTATAAATAGCTCAATTGAACTAAGACTTCATTCAATTAACCAGAGTTAGTGCTTTTATATCCTTTGTATCAATTGTGAGGAATATAAAGATTGACAATTTTGCTATAAATCTTTGTGCATCTTTCTCTTCTTATTGCTTTTTGTTCTATTATGTTGGCTTATTTCATAAGTTTACTTTGTCTTTATAGGAAACACCTTAAACATGAGGGATTTAGTAAGGTTGAGATGAATAGTAAAAGTTCAACTACTATACTTAAACTTTGACTCATTTTGTGTGCAAACTTGGAGTTTCCTGTAAAGTCTTTGTAACAATTAATATCAAAGTTATGTTGGTGATTTAATGCGGGTGGTAGTAATTTTAACAAGCTTGTTACACAGGTTGAAGCACTTATCGGTCCTTCACCTACGAGTGAAGAAAAAGTCTCTTCTTATGAATTACATTTTGAAGTATTGGAGAGGCAGATTCAAGAATTGCAAGATCAAGTGGCTTAATTAATTAAAGCACGAGAGGATGCAACTTTCAAGATGATTATCCTCAAATGTGAGTTGTAACTTAAGATGCGGGACATGTGGAAAGCATCATGTTAAAGGTGCCTGAACCAATTTTCAAGGGCATTTGGAATGCTAACAAACTTGAGAACTTCTTACGAGATATGAAGTAGTATTTTGCAGCTGTTAAGGTGTTGGAAATGGGAAAGGTGACACTTCAACAATGTATCTTGATGGAGATACAAAATTATGGTGGAGAACTTTAACCTCAACCAAAATCAGTGTTGGCTAACCTCCTGTTGATACATGGGAGAGGATAAAAAAGAAGTTGAAGGATCAATTCTTGCCTAACAGCACTGCTTGGCTTGCAAGAGATGTCTTAAAGTGATTGACATATGATAGGTCGATAAGGGATTATGTTAAAAAAATTTCGAAAGATCCTGTTAACGCTCAAATAGAAAGAAGCCAATAAATCGAAAGGAGCCTGCTAACGCTTAAAACGATAGGAGCCTTATTAATCAATAGGAACCTGCTAGCGCTAAAAAAAATGATCATGTTTAATCTGTAGGAACCTGTTAACTTTTGAAAGAAAACTCTTACGACATAAAAACTGAAAGAGCCTATTGAAAAATTGAAGGAGCCTCTTAAAAACTTATAATGCGAAAATTTAAAAGTAAGGAAGAGAGAAAAAAAGACACAGTAGATTTATATTGATTCGGATTATAACGAAACCTACATCTAGTCCCCAAGTATCCAACTTGAGTATTTTACTATAAAAACTAAATAGTAATTTGACGAGACTTTTCAAGCTCCCAAGTGTATATTTTTTAAGGTTTTTCAACCTTCCACATTAATAGTATTTTGCTAGCTTCTATAAACTCTTAACAAGAAATGTATGAAGAATTTAACAATCTCTTTTAATAAAGTGACAAGCACTTTCTAAAACATAAAGAGTTTGATATAACTTTCAAGAACATTTATGCTTTAAGATATTTTGCAAATCTCGTGTGTGTTTTCGCAAATGCAGTGGCTCTTTTTTAAGTAGACAATTTTTTTAACTAGTCGTTGCTTAATCTTTGAAATCATCTCTACTAAAATCTTTGATATTTAGACGTTAAGAAGAACATTATGTTAAAGCTTCCGGAGTTAATTATTCTAATTAGTATGATCCTTCTGGATGTCATAGAATCACTTCTGAAAAGGTAAGTTTATAAAGAACATTCTTATAGAAAAGAAATCAATTATTTTATGATTTTATTTTCTTTTAAAAATTATATCGTTGTCTATATAAAAAATAAATTCAATTTAAATTTTGAAAAATTATACAGTTATCATTAATATTGTTAATCATAAACATTGAGCTAATATGATGTTGAATTTAGAACTGAAATTATTGTGATGGTACTGACAGTGATGGTGCCATTGTTGTTAGGTTTAAAGAAGGAAAGGACTTTAGTAATAAGGTTATAGTTTAGTTATATCATATGCGAGTAATTTGCAAGCATTCTTAGTCGTGGATTTAGAAGCACCAGGTTCTTGTACATCAGCCAGGCGGAAGCAGCCAACTCTGTTATTCCCGCCGTTACGGCACCAGTGCTACACAGGATAACTTTGCCGCCAATCGCGGATCTCACACCGACACATCTTGATCCTCGCGTACGGTCTTCACGCCTGAAGGAGCGTCTGCACCGCCAACGGCTTCCGCTTAATACGACTTTCGGGAGTCATGCAGTAGAAGTATCAATCGATAAAGGAAGAAAGAGACATGCGTGGCAAGTTGTCGACAACCTGCCGGAAAAACAAAGGAAGCAGAACAGTGTAGTAATTTCGTTCGACGAATCCGACCTAAAAGGCGTCAGCCGACCTCATGATAATGCATTGGTGGCCACTCTGAACATCGAGGGTAACGAAGTAAGGCGGGTACTGATTGACACAGGTAGTTCAGTCGACCTACTATATTACGCTGCATTCGAGCAGATGAAGATACCGGCGGATCGGTTGCTGCCTACGAACGAACTTATCAAGGGGGTGACGGGAGTATCAGCTTGTCCATGCGCCCGAGCTATGTTAGTGGTAAAATTCGGACAGGAGCCGTACTACGTGGAGCGGAATATTGAATTTTTGGTTGTTAAGCTCGCAGGAGCGTATAACGTCATAATTGGAAGGGCTACCCAGAACGCACTTGGAGCGGTTGTCTCCACGTATTATCAAGCAATGAAGTTTCCAACCCCGCATGGAATCGGTGTTGTACGGGGTCAGCAGAAAATCGCCAGGGAATGCTACTTAGCAGAAATTGACGCACTAGGTGAAGCGGTAGTTTTGGCGAGCTCTCTTGACGTGCGAGCTGATGAAGGAAGGGAAAGGATGAACCCTGTGGAGGAAACGCGGCAGATTGTACTAGATGAAGCGGACCAATCGAAATTCACAAACCTAGGTTCCGGGCTAGACAGCGGCCTAGCCAAAGAGATCGCGGATTGTTTGGTAGCAAACAGGTCGGTTTTTGCTTGGGTGCCAGCAGATATGCCTGGAATTCCCCGATCGGTAATGTCACATTCCCTTGGTATCCGGGCAGGTTACAAATCAGTCAGACAAAAGAAACGGCCGCACAGCAGGGATAGACAAGAAGTGATCAAGAAAGAAATAGAGAGATTGCTCGATGCAGGGTTTATCCGGGAGGTCAAGTACCCAGAATGGCTGGCGAACGTCGTGCTCGTGAAGAAAAAGAATGGAAAGTGGAGAATGTGTATTGACTTTACTGACTTAAACAAGGCGTGCCCGAAGGACAGTTTCCCCTTGCCTAAAATTGACCAATTGGTGGACTCAACAGTGGGACATGAGTTACTCAGCTTTCTGGACGCTTTTTCGGGCTATCATCAGATACGAATGAGTCGCGAAGATGAAGAGAAGACAGCTTTCATAACCGATCAGGGCACGTTTTGTTACCAAGTGATGCCGTTCGGTTTAAAGAATGCAGGAGCCACCTACCAACGACTCGTAATGGAAGTTTTCAAAAAACAGATCGGCCGATCGGTCGAGGCTTATGTGGATGATATGGTAGTTAAGAGTAGAACGGCTGCCGAGCATGTGAGAGACCTGGAAGAAGTTTTTCAAACCCTCAACAAGTTTCAGATGAAGCTGAACCCGGAAAAATGTGTTTTTGGGGTGGCATCA
>JANKOE010000206.1:72179354-72192649 GCA_026284465.1 Erythroxylum citrifolium | reverse complement strand
TAAATATATGATTGATGAGATGATATTCAGCTTATCAGCATAAATATAAACATGTTACCTACGAGCGAAAGCTCACCTCCACCTACCCTCCCATCTCCAGGTGAAGAGCATGAGATCGAGAATTGAGAAAAAGGGCAAACTCCAAGATTTATCATTTTGAATTTCAAGTCATTTTTGTAACAATGCTTTAGATGCATTTTAAGAAAAACAGTTGTTTTTAGCAAGTTTTATTTTGATCATGTTGTAAATGGGCTTGAAATGCCCACTAAAGCATTGTAAAACAGTAGTTATGATGTAAATGAAAATGCATTGAATTATGATGTTTTAAATGATCATTAAGGTTTTGAATGATTGCATGAATAGGTTTGAGATTGTTGATAATTGAACTAGAAATGTGGATGTGTTGAGATGATGAGAAATTGAAGTTGAGTTTGAGTGTTGACAAGTTGAACTTGGTGTTTGACTTGCTTGTGCAGTGTAGTGGCAGTAGTATGAGTGATTTCAAGAGGAATTGAAGTGTAAATGTTGATAGTTTTAGTTTAAGAAGTTGAGCAGGCTTGAAGTGGCATGGGAATCCTGGAAAATTCCCATGTCCGTTAAACGGACACGCCTGTCCGTTTAACGGACAAATTCGGGTGAAAGTTCACCCTTTGTCCACTTCATGTCCGTCGAACGGACATAGTTGTCCGTTTAACGGACAGCCTCGGGTGTAACAGTACCATTTTTGCACTTCGAGTCTGTCAAACGGACAGGTTCGGGTGAAATATTGTCAATTTGCACTTCATGTCCGTTTAACGGACACGCATGTCCGTTTAACGGACACTCTCGGGTAAAACAGTACCCAAGCCCAGTTTATGTCCGTTTAACGGACACTCATGTCCGTTTAATGGACATGAGTTTAAAAAAGTTATATTTTTGAGATTTTCAAGAACAGTCAGAGTTTCCGTATTAATCAGTGTAAGCTCACCACCAAAGTGAGATAGCAGCTAATGTCAATGTCAGGGTATCAGGTTCAAGACAGCAACCAGCATCTCGGGAACGGGCCTCAGTCAGGGCTCACCACCCGAGACCGCCGGGCTCTGGGAGCGGGGTCCGACAGGTATGCTGTTAAGAATTTGTTGAATGAATGCAATACCTTATCTAAAATAAGCAGAAAGAGAAAAAGAAAACATGGATAAGCTCCAAGGAAGCTATACCAAGTGACATAAATATGTTGACAGGGGAAACTGCTTCATTGTAGAAAATACTAAAGAATGGTGAACATAAAACTAAATTGCTAATGTAAAGAAGTAATTTATACACATTGTGAAGTAGATGGAGAAAAGAAGACTTGATCATATCCTACATACAATGTTGCCTTTTTTCTTTTTTTTTTATTGGCTAATTAGCATAAAAAAAATTGTAAAGGAAATTTCATCTCAAAGTGTGTACATGAAAACAATTCAAATCTACACACTATTCAGCCCCATAATCAAACCCATATAAAAAGGGGAAAGGAATAAAGTGAAGATTCAAACACCAAAAATTCCCAATTCTGTAGCTAATGTTTGAGATAAAGCCAGAATGGTGAAATACAAACCCTGAAGTCAAAGTGAGGAATTGAAGCATAGCACATGATACGTAACATATTTATAATAAATCCATCAAAGAGTAAACATATGGTTTTACTATGAAGTTAACAGGAATCAAAGGAGTAAAATTAGAAGGGAACATGAGTTATTACCTACTTGGGGCTTCAATCAGAATACTAGTACCTGTCAAAATCCAATCATAAACAAGAAGAAAATTTTGGGAGGCAACAAGAGGCAAAAGGGCACATATATTGTATGTAAATGGACAATGTGAAACGATATTCACCTTGACCGTATGAAGACCAGTTCTCTACCCCTTATTCATCTCCATTTAGATTTCTTACTTAGTTATTTTCAAATCTCCAAAAACCTAAGATCCATTCACCTCAATTTTTTGAGGAGAAAGCTCACAGTATGTAGAAAGCTCAACATCACTAGAAGGCAAATCGACACTGATGTGTGAAGTGATGATGTGTGAAGGGATTGGAGTGATCGAAAAATCAACAGAAATAGGGTGAAATTTTGGAGATTAAAAGTTGATTTAGGGTTTTTGGTAAAAATTTAAATGATTTTATTTATTTTTTGTTTTCTGAAAATCCGCGTAAGCTAGGTGTGTTTTTTATGTGGTATTCTGAAGACCAACTGGCCTGTACATAACAGCGAGTGCATGAAACCTCCTAATTTTCATCCAAAATAGCCTAACATTGAGTAGATTCGTGAACGTTTAGACCTTTATTGAGTAACTTAAAATGTTTGGTCTTAAATTGAGCAAACTAAAAAAGGTTTGGCCCTAATTTGGGCTTTTAGCCATATTTTAGTTGCATTTTTAACACACCCATGTTTGTTATAAACTAATCAAAAGATTAATAAAGAAAATACAGTAAAACTAACTTTTTATTAATTTATTTACATAATAAGCCAATATATGGACTTTAAAACTTTCATTTAAGATCTTCTTAATCGAAACTCTTAATACAAACTATTTCAAAATTCTTAACTCTCTTCCAAATAATTGATGAACTTAATGTTATCTCAAATGAATTACAAAGAATGTCTTTGTATAAGGAACTTAAAGACTAAATAAGCTAAATTATATTTGTCTATAATAATCCACTGAATTAGACAAGAATTACTACCTCTTTTTTTTTTAACTAACTTCACTAATTTTGTAGAGAGTTATCAATTTTAAACTACTAGCTCCGCTTTAACACGTGATAAATATGGTTTGGAAGATGTCACTTTTTCACTAACTAAGCAAATGCTCTCTCTTTCTTAACTCAATAATTTCATGTTTTCATATATCGCTACATCATCGTCTCTTAAAGACAAGTGACTTCATAAGCATTTGATTTAGTCATCTAAAACTATTTTTGTGCATAATCTATTCAAACATGTTTATGGTGCACTCATATTGTTCAATGATCTATGTTAATCAATATTTTACAAATCAAACTAAAAATTAAAATGACAAGATAATAGGTTTAAAGGTTTAACCAATACTAAACCGTTATAAAATTGGTGTACAATGAAGATTGAACATAATTAAAAAACTTAAAATATGATTGAAGAAATAGACTATCTTTATCTATTGAAGAAATTAGAATTTAACTGAAGAAAAAGACTATTAAATGAAAACTAATTAGTTTATTCTATCTTTATCTATTGAAGAAATTAGAATTTAACTGAAGAAAAAGACTATTAAATGAAAACTAATTAGTTTATTCTGGTTTATAAAAACCAGTTAGTTTATGAAAATTAGTATGCTAATTAATAAATTAATTGATTTTTAATAACAATGGTTACTAAGATAAATCGAACTAGTAAATTAAATCATTCAAAATTTTTACAGTTAAATAGGTTTAATTTTTTAATTATTGATGTTAACGACAATTTGAGCCATTGTATAATAATTTGCATATTATATATCTTCGAACCTCCTTGTGAAAATAAATACTTTTATTCACCTTCAAATTTAGAATGACATAGTCGTACTATCATCTTTGGTCTCGCTTTCAAATCTCACCTATCATTAAAGATTTCCACCATGTGCACTTAATATGTCAATACTCGCTTATTTTGGAAATTTCCTCACCCTTACTCATTTTACTTTGCCTACCAGTAGATTTTTACCTTATTTCTTATCAATATATCATTTTCGTATCAACCTAATTACACTCACCAACATTTTTTTCTCAATTTTTTTGAAAAATTTACATTTTCACAATTTTGCAACTTAAATAAGAATTTAATAGTAAACCTAAAAAAAAAAGGCATAGTTCATCATTAATAATAGTGTAGCAAAACAACTGTTATTACTATTTAGGTCTAATTTATCTATTCACTTTAAATTATTATTAACTTTATTAAATAATTTATTTAAAATATATAATTAATAGATTTCACAATTCCGTCGGTAACTATCGTCGGTAAACACCTATTTTCTTGTAGTGGATTAAAGACTAATAACTCCTATCCGATTTCAACTTTATGAAGAATTCTATCTTTTAATTTTATTAATACTCATCTCGTAATATTATCAATATGCTACATAATAAATTCGGAGCAAGGTTGCAAACTTTTGAAGCTGTTAAAGATTGTGTGTTGGGTATTGACTGAGAAATATAATTAGTGTATAACTTATAAAAGGTGTATTCTTTTGATTGCAGTATTCAATTTTTTCATTCCAAGTGTCCAATTTTTTAATCTAAGCCTTTAACCATTTAAATTTTTTAATTAAGTGATTAATTATTTATCTTCTCGACATACGGTGAACATTTAACACCCTTAACTTAATTTTCTGTAGACTCACGCTTTCGAGTTAAACAATATCCAACTTTTCATTCTCCTTTAATCTTAAGTGTTCTCTGTCAAATTCTTTTGGCGTCGAAGAATTGCGAATCAATACTGTAAAACAAATACAACTCAATACTTAAATGGATAATGTCTTACTTGTTATCAAATCAACTTTCGGGTTATCAACATGCCACATTTTTTTTATGAAAGTTCTAGGTGAACTTATTGGTTAATTTTTTTAAATGGAAGGCTCACAAAACTTATTGTCTCTACTTACAATGCCCTTAAAATGAATTTTAGTAAAATTAAACGGTAAGGAAATTTTTTGAAAAGGTGAAAACCTTGATCTTGGACAACTGTTAATTCTTTGTCATAAACACAATGTTGCTGAAAAAATTGCAAGATCATCAGCAAAGAAAACCACAACTTGTGACTCTAACCTATTCACACACAGTACAAGTAGTTATGTTTTATTTTACATAAATGTATGGATAATATTTAATAAAATACGATTGACACATCGTAATTGAACAGCAAATTTCACACGCATATAAATCTGTGCTACACGTCCAATCCGCAGCAGAATGTGATATGGATATACTGGGGATCTGGAAAATCTCCAATTTGTCGTACCTATCTTTAGGCTGCCCATGTTATTTTGTCACGTAAAAAAGCTTTTATTTTGGGCCTCTTTCAGTAGTTGATAAAACAAAAGTTACGCATTTCTCTTGTTTTCTCATATAAGAGAAAGATGTATTGTAAAAAGCGGCTGAATTGTTATATGATAGTGGTAAGTAGTAACAAAGAGGAGTCTAATATCAAACGTCCTATGTAGACAGAAGTTTCATACTGATATTAGAATATTGCTCTACTTCATCATCATTTTGTGTGTTTTATCTTGTCAATTGATACACTTCTTGGAACAAAACTTTGGAATTTTTAAGGTGTTCCAAATTACAACGAAATTAAATTGGTTAGGATTTAGATAAAAAAAGAAAAATATCTTACTTCACTAATTGACTAAAGATTGCATCCAAAATAAGCATAAGTTTACGTTTTCATTACTAACACAAAGGCATGATCCCCCTGCTCCAATTCTTGTCTTCTAAGCACTAATTCCTTATTCCCACACAACCATCTCTCTCATTTTTTACACTAATTCGCTGTACACAAGCTGTTACGCAGTAGAAACAAAGAACTTCCTCATAATAATCATCTCTTCTAATTTCCAAAACTTTAGCTATCCCAATTTGTGTACTTATTTAGGAAATTGTAAAGATACGTTCTTCTATCTTATTGAAAATGAGATTTAATCTAACAAATTTCATATTCTTTATTTTGTCTTTATGCTAATATGATTTAATTTGGATTTTAAGAAGAAGGTGTTAATTAATTGCTTGCATCTCATTGTAAATTAAAGACTCGTTAAATATGTGATCAGTATTCCTGTATCAGTTACCATTCTCTTTTTCTCTGTAACCTTCTGTGAATTCAGAGAGAAAGAGACTGCCCCTCCATTTTCTCATCTACCGAAAACATCATGTCAGTTGGTGCCATCAAGACTTGTAGGAGCCTATTCATTCTTCTTCTTCTTCTCTGCGTATCAACATCTTATTTATCCACTGTTGGCGCTGAAGATCCATACAAGTTCTTCGACTGGACCATTACTTATGGAGACATCTATCCTCTTGGCGTTAGACAAAAGGTTTTTAATTTTTTGATTGTTTGTACTTGTTAAAAGACTCCCTCTTTTCTTCACCTTGTTGTGTGTAATTAATTAAGAAGAGATTTAATTCAATTTATGCTTTGTTTGCCTGAGTTGGTTTGCAGGGAATTCTCATTAATGGACAGTTTCCAGGGCCAAACATAGATGCTGTTACCAATGACAATCTCATCATTAATGTTCGTAACCACTTGCACGAGCCTTTTCTACTTACCTGGTAAGAACCTGCGTCTCTTCTAAATTGGATTGTCATTTTTAGTAACTTCGTCAGGGGAGTGTGCTGCAAGGACGAGAGTTTGATTCAATTTTCATTTATAAGATTCATCAATTGTTGAGAGTTAGTGACAGACAGTGGACTTACGTATATATATATATAGAGAGAGAGAGAGAGAGAGAGAGGTAGACCATTGACGACGACGAAGAAGAGTTTGAAGGTAGGAATTGGGAAGGTAGGCAGGATCATGTTTTCTCCATAATCAAAAAGAAGCTTGTTAATCTTTTTATGGAATTGAATCAAGATTTTTAGTACGTGAAAAACAATAAATTAATTTAATTAAGATGAATTCAATAAAATTTGGTTTTGCTTTTAATGTTTATCAACCATTTTGGTCATGAGCCTATAGTCTTTCATTTTCATTACCCTTCTTTTTCCTCGATGGATTGCCCCGTAATTACTTGGGAAATAAATTAAAATGGTCAGGAATGGAATCCAGCAGAGGAAAAATTCGTATGTTGATGGAGTATATGGAACAACATGTCCAATCCCACCAGGCCAAAACTACACTTATAAGTTACACGTAAAGGATCAAATTGGCACCTTCTACTACTCTCCTTCTTTAGCATTCCACAAGGCTGCTGGTGCCTTTGGAGGCATCAAAATCCTTAGCAGATCACTCATCCCTGTCCCCTTCCCTAATCCTGCCGATGATATCCACATCTTAATTGGAGATTGGTACCGAGCTTCCTACGAGGTAATGGTTGATGCACAAGTTGGTATCGGATATAAATGTGTATATGCCAAAGCTTGGTGTTAACAGCACATTTGCAACAACGTTTGATGTTTCAGAAATTGAGAGCCAAGCTAGACCGTGGCCACAAGCTTCCATCACCGCAGGCCGTTTTGATCAATGGTCGCAAGAAGGGTACAACTTTGACATTTGAACACGGTAAGTAATTGCGAACATAGCTTAGCATTGGTATTCCGAAACATGGAAGCAAAATGACAAATGTTTATTTTTTGTTGTTGCAGGGAAAACTTACAGGCTCAGAATATCAAATGTTGGACTCCAAAACTCACTCAACTTTCACATCCAAGGGCACAAGATGAAACTGGTCGAAGTTGAAGGAACACACACTGTCCAGACTTACTACTCGTCCCTGGACATCCACGCCGGTCAATCCTATTCAGTGTTAGTCACAGCTAATCGGAAACCGAGAAGCTACTACATTGCTGTTTCAACTCTTTTTTCCGAGAGGGTACTCACCTCCACGGCAATTCTTCACTACCGCAACTCTGAAAGCAAACGCTTAGGTGGAATCCCACATGCACCTACCACCACCATTGCTTGGTCTATGAACCAGGCTCGATCCATTAGGTTGGCCGTTGGTGTAAATATTGTCACCCACTTGGCTTGCACTTATACCTGTTGCAACCGATGATATATACACTGATTTTTTACGATGACAGGACAAACCTTACAGCAAGTGGACCGAGACCGAACCCGCAAGGATCGTTCCGCTATGGACAAATAAAGATTTCCAGGACTATCATTCTTAAGAGCTCTTCAGGAATGGTTCATGGCAAGCAGAGATATGGTGTTAATGGAGTGTCATTTATCCCTGCTGACACACCCCTGAAGCTTGCCGATCACTTCAATATCAAAGGTGTTTTTGGCGTGGGAACCATCCCCGATAAGCCAGAGTCATCTAAGAACCTGAGTCTTGCCACAGCTGTCATGGGTGCTGATTACCATGATTTTGTTGAGATTGTGTTCCAGAACCGTGAGAAAATCCTCCAGACTTGGCATATCAATGGATACTCGTTCTTTGTTGTCGGGTAAGATCGATATACATAAACTGATTTTAATTTCCCGAAAAACACCACAGTTTTAACATCCCAGATCAAGCTTTTGTGGTTATCTTATGATTCACTTGAATTCTAAAGAACAATTATTGCAGGATGGATCAAGGGAAGTGGACACCAACTAGTCGTAATGAGTACAATCTTATTGATGCCGTCCCACGGTCGACCGTTCAGGTAATGAGATAAAATCAATCACTGATAAGTCAAGCTTCTTCGCTTGATTGATGTGTCTTGTCCTGAAGTATGATGAGAAGTTTGTTTTATTTGGTTTCAGGTTTATCCCAGATCCTGGACAGCTATACGTATATCGCTAGATAATGTGGGAATGTGGAACATCAGGACTGAAAATTGGGCACGACAGTACTTAGGTGAACAGTTTTACCTGCGTGTATACACGTCATCTAAATCAACGAGAGATGAATTGCCTATTCCAAAGAATGCCCTTCTCTGTGGCAAAGCCAAACTCATAAACGATATCTCTGCATGAGCAAAGTTGATTAAGAAAAGGAAGAAAAGAAACAAGAAGTAGGACTTTAAACTTTTCAATTGCTTGTCAGGTAGTGGACCAGACGCAGAGTTTATTTTCCGAAAATGTAAAACCTTACGTCGTAAGTTTGAAAGTTTGTGTTTGGTTTGTAACACGTAATTAAACAAGAACATTTACATTTCTAATAAACCATGGATGTAATCTTCTCCTCTTAAATATTCTTTGCCAAGCTCTGAAGTTTATACTCTTCCATTTCCATTTAAACTCGTCAATCCCTGAAGCTCAGTTGCTTCATGCATAAAAACATTTGCATCTTATTTAAGTGCAAACACCATTTTGCAGCTCCTGTTCACTTATAGAAATGTGTTAGTTTATGCCCTTTGTAATTTAATATATGACATTATTATTTAATTAGTAAAAGACATTTTTTAATCTTTGTATTAAATTAATTATATTTGATGTTTTAATACTAAAGTTAAAATTCCTGTGTAACTCTTTCAGGGATTTATTTTGTAATTGAAATTATGATTAGATCATAATTATGACATTCAATTTATATTTATATATTGTTCTTAAATATTCCTAGTTGTAGTTTCATCAACACGGGATATTGATAAAATAATAAATTAGTACACATTATGTTTCTTTCTTATGAAAAAAGTAACTAATCTCGTAAATTAAACTATGAAGATACTTAAATTAATTTGTGGGCACTTATTTGAGAATAAATCACTGAACTGACTTGACTATGAGAATCCCAATTGGAATATTACTTATGTGTCTGTAGATTTTCTCATAATGATGATATTGTATAATTTATCCTTAAACTTGAGATTACCGACTTATCTCGTGTGGGCATTATATTGTTTTGATACTACTTATGAATAATCTTAGGATAATTTAGTCGGTAACACTTGGATGCAATATGAACCATACGAAGATAGTTGAATATAAGTCAATAAAAGATTCATCATTCTAAAGTAATTAGAGAGAATATTCTACTGTTCTTGATTAGTAGTGATTTATGGAATTCTCTGATTATAGTGAATTGACATTTCTAAAGGCATTTTCAAATATCAATTATAGATCAATTACTAATTAGCAAGTGTGAACATGATTGGATGAAAAGAGTAGACACTGTATCTATATTATGTCCAATTGGAACATGAAATGATTAAATTATATATCATAAACCATGCATGAATAGGTTAAGTCAAACCCCTTTGACATTCCTGATATTTTGGTAGTCATAACATATTGCTAGACGTCAATCTTGATATATGATTATAAATTATTTAATTGGAGAATGAAAGATAAATTAAAATGAGTTTTAATTTATTCGATTTTAATTGTGAATTATACTTATAATTTATAATCATTGTTAATATATTAGAAATCTAATAGGCCACACATTAAAGAATAACTTGTGAAGGAAAAATAAATTTTAATTAATTTGAACTTAATTATAAAGTTTGAAAAACTTTAGGAATCAAAACGAGATATTTGTTTTTATTAAAATTAAATTAATTATAATTAGAGTCATTAATGTTTTTTCTATAAATAGGAATAAGTATGAGGGAGCTAGCACTCCTCCTTAATTTTTCTTAAAGCGTTGAGAAGTTATTTTGTGGATATCGCTAGGAGCTGGACAATTGAACAACTCGTGGTTGACACAACAAAAAGTTTCAACAGGAAAAGCGAATCAAGTATGGTTTCTTATTTTATAATTCGTGTTTTCATTCAAGTTGTTCAATTATCGAGGTCCGAATGGAAACTATTAAAAAAAATTATTTTTTTGCTGCGTCCGTGATTCGATCACGATTGGTTTCTAAAAAAATGAACTTTTAAAAGTAAATCCATTAGAATGATGTTTGTTAGCTATTCTAATAGAGATAGTTATTTTTTACTTATGGTGTGAGATAAATTAATTCGTTATATTCGACCTTGTAAATATATTTGATAATTATTGAAAACAAGTAAACTATGTTCAAAATGTTAAAAAGAATTGGCCTTAAAAAGACGAGCCATGTTCTTTGAAAAGGAATTACTAGTGATAGCGGGGTCTTTTTTACATCACAACCTTTGCCCATATATATACATGCAATGCGGTTATGGGAATTTGATTAAGGGGATAGCTCGCTTCCAACCAAAAGCCACCATCCCTATGCAATCATAAACATATGAATATAAGAAAAATCAACCTTCCATTGTCAAGTACCACTTGAAGGTTACCAAAATTGCAAAGTAGTAATATAAGCCTACAATAACATGTTCTATCTGCAAAGCTACATCATTCTTTGCAGCATATCCCTCTTTCCCTCAATATTTTGATGATATAAGATTGATATATCATACTAACGAGCCCCAGAAAGATTAGGTGTAGTAAAGGGGCCCCATATGTCACTATGAATCAAATGAAAAGGATGAGAACTTCTTTTATTGCTAATAGGAAAAGACACTTGAGTAATTGTCAATTTATTGACATGACTCAGGTCAGATTCTTTAGAAAGCTCGTAACTTTATGCTTAAGATACTGCTTTCTTTATCACGACCCATTGCTTATGTGTGTGTATTTCGCAATAGAATCGTGGAAAAGATCGAAACTTTAAGCTTGATTCTTTGCTTTTTATATCATGATTCATTGCTTATGTTTGTGCTCGGGACAGATTGTTCACAAAAATTGAAACTTAATTTTATTTTATTGTTTTTCTTTTTTTATTGATTTATTGCTTATGATTTGGTTGTGTACTCCTCTATGCGATTCAAGTGGTTAGGTGTTTCTTTTTCCTCCTTGATTGTTAGAAACCCTAATGATTCTTCTTTTAACATTGATGCGACTTGGTTATCAGTTTGCTTATGTTTTATGGTTCAGTTAGATCTGTAATTTTCTATTCTAGGGATATCTTTCAGTTCATGCTTTGTTTTTACGATTATTGAGTTGTTATTGTGAATTCAAGTGTTCATACAGTTTGGATCTGGGCAACCAGCAGGTATGTCCGTTTTCTGTAGTAGTGCGATTCTAGTTACTAAATTTTTATGATTGTCAGTTCTTTAATTATTGCTTCTATTATTCTGCATCATTTTTTCACCTGTCACATCTACATGTGGGTATACCGGGAAACAACCTCTCTACTTTGTAGGAGTAAGGCTGCGTACTATAAGACCTTCCCAGACTCTGCCTCACTGTGGGACTTCAGACTGAGTATGATGATGATATCATACTAATGTGTAACAGAAAAGCAAATTAACGAGACAAAGACAAGAGAAATGACATAAATGCCTATCAGAATTGGCTGCAAAAAGGTCCCTACCAAACGGGATTTAATGAACGATGTTGGGGGATGGCAGGACATCTTTTTGAAGTCATGTTACAAAACCATGCGAAGTCATGACCTTGCATATATCTGTTGAAATTTATACTGATGCAGAATACCAACATGTTGTATGCACATTCAATATTCACTGTCACAACTAACTTATATAATTTTTATAGTTTTAAAGTATGTATAATAACAAGATTAAAAAACTTACCTCCTAAAATAACAAAAAGAAATTACAAATCACTAATTCTCTATAAATTATTGCAACATAAGAAATAGCACAATAAAAAAGAAAATTAGGGAGCTCTGAATTCTATTCACCAATCTCTTTCACACATTACAGAATACTCAATTTGACAATAAGTAAACGTACATCAATTAGATTAAAATATATTTTAAGCTAGGTCACAAGCTCAATAAGTAGATAGTAATAATTAGTAATATAAGATTTATAATTGGACTCAAAGACCTATAATATAGTTAGTAGTATAATGTTCATCCCACAAATGATCCAAATATTATATGTACATAATTAAGATATTAATCGTTATAGTATTATGATAGTCCATATTGATTAATTATTCTCCCACTTGAAATTTATATTGATACCTTAATGCTTTCGCAATATTATGCATAGTCAAACTAATCATACAAAACCAACATTGATATAACACATGGATTGTACATAATTATGTTATACTAGTTTAGAAATATGGTAAAAAAAAATAAAATGGATTCAATAAAATGAATATCTGTAATATCCCGTTCCCCCTACTAAAGGTTAAAACCCTAAAATTTGGTGCACGTGAGCTAAGAGGCTTTGAAGAGGGTGTGGGGATTGTGTGTCCGTCGAACGAACATGGGAGTCCGTTTAACGGACAGCTTCGGGTGAATTGGAACAATTGGGATGGCTCATGTCCGTTTAACGGACCTTCTCGGGAGAATTGGGACACTTTGGTCGATTCATGTCCGTTTAACAGACATGCAGGTTTGTTTAACGAACCTTCTCGGATGAATTTGGATTGCTTGGCTAAGTCTATGTCTATTTAACGGACATGCAAGTCCGTTTAACGGACATCCTTGGGGCAATTTTAGTAAATCGCATTTTTGACCGTTTTAAATTTGGTACATGTAGTTTTAAGCGAGATTATGATAAAAATGCATCATATTTGGATACACATTGATGAATTGGATTATTGCACACACTAAAATCATTGATCATGCACTCAATTGACATTTTTCGGGTATAATTGGTAATAAAGGTGATTGTTTTGAGAATTGTGAACTGTGGTTATTGAAAATTGATTTGGAAAGTGAA
>JANKOE010000206.1:72109977-72128954 GCA_026284465.1 Erythroxylum citrifolium | reverse complement strand
GCATGAAATTGATGGTAGAATCACTAAACCCATCTTATTTCTAAGCTTTCTAACTCAAAACCCAAACAAAAGCTAAACCTTAAACATGAGACTTACCTTGAATCTCTAACCAACCAAGTGATTTCTTGTATCAAGATGAAGCTTAGACTCTCCTCCACGTTTTTTCCTTCTTGAACTTCTTCAAAATCCTCCTTGAACTCTTGTAAAATCCAAACCCTAGCAACCTTTCTTCTTTTCTTCTTCTTTCTCCTTCTTCCACGACTTCTCTCTTTCTCCCTCTCTCAATTTCGTTCCTCTCTTCTTCTTCTCTACTAACTCACTTATTTCATCTTCTTTTATACTATAACTTAAGCCCAAGGCCCAAGCCCATTAGTCTTTTAAATGCTAAACCTCTTCTATTTTCAACTTAAGCCCACTTCTTCACTCAAGCCCAACTAAACTCTAAACACTTAAGCCCAATCTACACATTTAATTTCATTAACTCATACCACCTAACCTCATTAATGCTATCATACTTAATTAATGTCAACTTAATTTAATCTATTAAGACTTCAATTTCCTCGAATCATGCTTAATAAAATAAAATAAAATTCAGGGGCTAACACCATCAATAAGAAAAAGAAATGATTTCAAGAGAAAACTAGACGTGTATATTGAGTTGGAAGATGAATAACCGCAAGATTTAAGAATCATGTTGTTCTCATGGATTTAGGTACGCTTCTGTGACAGATCTAAGTAATCTTGATAATTTGACATAATTGTTTATATGATTGGTGATGGTTTTCACCGTAAGAAATTAAATTCTATTAGAAAAAGGTTAAAAGAATTGACAGCTTGAAGCATTTTGGGGGAAATTTTGGGCACTTGGAGGATGTGGAATGTTCCTCTTTGCTAAGGTCAATTATAGAAGAATTGAATGTAATGTGGAATGTTCCTCTTTGTTAAGGTCAATTATAGAAGAATTAAATGTAATATGGAATGTTCCTTTTTGCTAAGGTCAACTATAAAAGAATTGAATGTAGTGAAGAAGGAATTGATATCAATTCGAGAAGATGGTTTTTCAAGTCATGACCTCAATGGATATCGTAAGGGATGAGTTGAAGCATATCTATGAAGAAACTGTACAACTGAAGAAGTCAAAACAAAAAATAGGCCTAACTATTCAAAATCTGAATTCCAAATTGCTAAGACCCAAATCTAAACTAGAAGCTGTAACTATAGCTAAAGAGAAGGCTAAATTAGTTATGTCCAATCTATCCCTTAGGCTATTTTTGGTTGGGTGGTTATTAATAGAATGGAATGGAATGTAATATCATTCCATCGTTTAAGAGGAGGGTTTATAATAGAATAGAATGGGATAGGATGGAAGGGGAGGGTTTCACATTACATCCTATTCCATCTTAAACAATAAAAATAAGTAACCTCCAATTTGGGGGGTTTAGCATGAAATGTAAAATGATAAACAACATTTCACTATATTACATTATGAACTCTTCCATCTCTCCCAAACAACAATTTTCTAATATTACATCCATTTACGTTCTATTCCATTATAAACCTTTCCATTCCATTAAAAACCTTACATCCAACCAAACATAGCCTTAGCCTTAATTTGAATAACTAAATACAGAAGCAGAGGTTGCAAAGAGAGAGAAGGCACTTGTAAGTGAAGAAATTGCCACTATTTATAGCTGAAATCTAATTGAGTTTGGACTTAACTGAGGAAAGATTGCAGTTTTTAATGCAAGAGCTCAAAGCGGACAAGGCGTCAAAGACATTAGCTCTTGAAAACTTAAAAAAGGCTTCTTGAGAGTACAATATGATCCAGAGCTTTTGTCTCTGGACATAATTCCTCAATCTCGATCTCAAAGTTTGAATATGATTGTATAATAGCAAGTGATGTTAAGGTTAAAGAAATTACAAACAAAAAAGTTACAGTGGCTCAGGCCTGGATTGAATCATTGAGAGCTAGGGAGAAAGAGACCATGATGAAAATAGAAATGGTGGAAATAGAACCACAGAAATGAGATTAGAGGATGAGAGAGAGGTATATAAACTGCAAGGTGACTATCTGCTAAGAAGGTGGTAGAGGGAGAGCTAAAATTCCATAAACAAAAGCATGAGAAAAGCACAAGTGTAGAGAACCTGTAACTAGCGTTTCCCAAAAATTCCTTGAGAGATTATGCTAATTTGACTCCGTTCAGACACACAAAGCTTCTAAATTTCGGCTCTTTAGCTATAAAAACAACTCCATGATCAACAGTCAGTATCAAAAAGAAGAACAACAACTTCATAAAGAATAATGAGGAAGCTAGTTAGGGTAACGAAGAAGGGGGGAACTCAAATGGGGAGATTTAATTTAGGGGAAAGTAAAAAATTTTCTATAATTAAAATTACATGCAAATAGTAAATGTTTTATTAATTAATATTAATATAAAAACTATTATTTAAATATAACTCACTTGTCATGTTGGTGATCTTACATGACACGCATAGGTGTCAAATTTTAACAAAATAACGTCAATTTGAAAAAGTTAGTATTTTTAGGACAAATTGCTCCATTTTAGAAATATTAAAGGGTATAATTGTATCATAAATAACAATAAGGGTCATTTAAGACTTTTAGCAAAATGTTAGGAGGCAAATTGGACTTTCATAGATAATAGAAAGATGATCACTACTAGTCAGCACAATCCTCGTAGGATTGATCCATACTCACTAAGGCTAGCTGTAACTACATCATGTGCTTGTAGTATAAAATATACATAAAATTTGTGGCATTGTTGTTTAGAATTGTAATATTAGAAAAACCTTATTTTATTAATTTAGCATTTTTGTCCTTCTTTCATTTGTGTTTTTGTTTTATTTTTACAAACCTAGGCAAGTTTTTATTTCTTTTCTTTTTGTATTTATTTATTTTTAGAGCTTTCTTTTTTTATATTATGTATGGCTAAATTTTAGGGTTTGGTTAATTATTGTTATAACTACAAACACAACAGAAGTTACTTAAGTATAGAGGCCTCTTTCATCCTATTGAATAAAATAACATAATTAATCAAAGATTTATGAGGCTTTATTATTCCTTGCCATATTAGTTGTTTATTAATAAAAATATCATTAGGGGTTTTACTTGATATTTTTGGTTTGATGCCATTTAACCCTGTTCTATTGCAGTATATGGTATATTCGAAGGCTAATAAGCCTTTGTTTAAAAAAGACAAATGGAAGGAAGTTGTTGATTATAGATCCTTGTCAAATGAAGGGCTTGAGTAGAAGTCCAGCTAAAAGACTTATAAGGAAACAACCAAAACATTTAGGTGTTTTTGTTTTAATTTAGTAGCTTGTAGGATTCTCAGTAATAGTTTAGTTTATTTCCATAGTTTTAATCTTATGGTTCTAATTTTGTTACTTGAGTTGAGATTGCTGGAGTTTTGTAGGCTATAAAGTTAACATTACCCAAAAGTGTTAGATAGAGATTAGATGTCATTGACACTTGATGGATGTTAATGACATTGGACAAGGTCAACAATCTTTTATTTTCAGGTAATTACCAATTATTCTTACCTCATCCCATTATTTTTCCTTTTTTATTGTTCTTACATATTTTTTACATTGAATAAAATGTACAACTCAAGTGTATGAGAGGGAGTTAGTAGTAAGGCTTGTCTATTTTATTATAATTAGCTTAATATTGAATAATTTGAGAATTCTTTTTATTTTTGAAAAGATGTTAATCAAGATGATTTATTATGAGTTTAATTGTTCTGTAAGTGTGTCAAGCCTAGGGTCAGGATCAGGCTTGGACCATCAAGCTAGAGCCTAGCCTAAATCTCGATCAACTTGGACCTAATTCGTTGACCTCGGGCTGGGCCAGGCCTAGGCCTAAATGCCAACCCTAGCCATACCACTAACTCCATGCTTTAAATGTAAGTCTATTTCTCCTTTTCACTATTTACATGTCCATAATAATTATTTGATATTTTAACATAGTTTTAATTATAGTAGGTGAGACAACTAATATGTTAGTAGAATATGAAGCTTTGTTCTAAAGTTAAAAACATAAAAGGTGGGATGAATTAAAGGATAACCTGAAGTCAACGAGTTTAATTTGAATTGATAGATTTCAAGTTAGGTTTAAGTTTTTTTTAAAAACAAATTTCAAGCTTTAAGTCAGGTTCATACTCAAGTTGCAAGGCTCGCTCGAGTATACATATTTAAAAAAAAACTTGGCAATTCTTCTCTTCTCTCTATTATCTTCTTTGTGCAATTACTATGGCTAATTCTCTCCTCTCTTACTTTGTTGTGTCTTATATTCTTTTACTTCAGTATTATCTTAGTTTAAAACTCCCATCCTTGTATTAGGTAAATTTGATGGAGAAGTCTTATTATCGCCCAATCATTTGGGTGTCCAAATCTTAAAACAAATTATATTTTTGGTGACTAAATTATAAAAATGTCACACACCTGAGTTTTTCAATTTTGATAAGGTACCAAATAAAGAGACTGAATTCCCTTAAAAGGCCAATTACCCAGAGCATTCAGCTTTTTATCCAACTAATCATATTTTAAGCTTGTACTATTATTACAAGAAGAAGATAGAGAACAACAACGATATTTATACCTACATATGTATTGGTCACCCAAGACTAAGAGTTAGGTTTCATTATAGGTTGATGATGGTGATGGTGAGTTCGGAGGTTGGTTAGGAGTTTTGATGGGTCATAGGTTCGGAACTAGATATGCGAGCTTTGGGCTTCCTGAAGCCTAACTGGGTTCAGGCTTAAATAATATGAACCAAGCCTGATCAGATTTTGGGTTAGGTTTAAGTTATTTATAAAGGGCATCAAGCTAGGCTTAGGTCACTTTAGGCCCAATCTATTGCCAAGCTTGGATGTATCTAAGTTTAACTCAAAAAGCTCCAACTAGTAAGTACTTTGTTAATTTATTGTTGCAGTTTAAATGGTCTATAGAATGAAGAAAACAATTTATTGGAACTCCTTTGTTATAATTATGTTGTTTATAAAGTTGTAATTTAACCAATACTAAGTATTTTATTGCAAACTCTATACATATCATCCCTTTGTTAGGTAACTACTTCATTTTATGTTGTGCTTTCTTTATGTAAAACTTGATTAATTTTAATATTTTCTCTTGGTCACTTAAGAATTTTTTTACTCCTACTAGTTTTAAATCACCAAAAATAGGGTAGATAATTGGTGGTGAAAAACATAAAGAGCTTCAAATGGTGTGTTCTAATAGTTAAATGAAAAATGGTACTGTATCACCATTTAAAAAGAGGTAAACACTTAACATACATGTTGGGACTACCACTTAATATACTTTTTAAGACTCTCATTAACCAATAAATGTAAATAAATATCCAATGTGTGGTTTAAAACTTTAGTAGGACCATCAATTTTAGGTGATAGGCTTATGAAAGCTACAAAATAACACCTTGAGACTTAAAAAATTGCTTCCAAATATAAATTATGAATATTAGATTCCCATCACTAATTATGCTTTATGGCATTCCATATGATGTAGACTGAATTTGGGGTACACCTGCCAGACTGATCTCATATCTGAAAGTTTTTAAAACAACTATTTTATACTGCTAGGGTGTTTTTGATGAAGAAACTTTAACATTCAAGTTAAAGAAAGCTGTGCAAAGAAATCTCTAACTGAACTTAATGATAATGGTTATGGGAACTTACTTTAAGTTATCTACTTTTATATGTAATCCTTCTATAATTATAGTTAGACTTTACATATCCAGTAGATTTTGGATCCAACTCCTACTAGGAAGTTTGATTGATCTTGAATTAGGACTTTACTTGCATATGTAAAGAGTTCTAAGTGAATGTTGTAGCTTCCTTTTCCCTTGCTTCCAGTTTATCAATCATCTCTTGCAAGGCTTTGTCACTTTTTCATTTATGTTTAACTTTTTGTCAGGTACTTGACTTTATAATACTCATTATCAATGAAAATGATTCATTATTAAGCACTCCTAAAAGTGCAACCATTGTTTACTTTTAATCCTTTTTTCTTATACATAATTTCAAATTCATAACCAAATAGGGCAATTACTTCTATAGAAATGGATGTCATTTTTTTGTTCAAGCAGAGAATTTAGACTGCTCTAATTAATTTATACGACAAGTCTTTTTCTTAATAAATAATGAGACAATTGTCTACTAACAATAACCAAAGTCAATAACTTATACAAAAACAAATAGATGTACTTTTAAAATAAAGACTTATTTCTCTAGGAAATATCATGTTTTTCTTGTATCAACACAACACATATGCCTTCCTTGCTTACATCGGGCTCAATAACAAACACTTAGTAAAATCAAGTAATGACAATACAAGAGCTAGAGGGTGAACCTTGGAGTTGTATTTTTACAAAGAGGTTGCTCATTTTTAACTAAAAGGTCACAGGTTTAAATAACGGAAACAACATCTTTGTAAAAATACAAAGGGAAGGTTATGTACATTATGAGCCTCCTCATACTCTTATAAAGTAGGTGACCTTGTACATTGGGTATGTTGACTTTGACTTTGACAATACAAGAGCTAACATTAATGAAATTTCTAATAATTGGAGTGGTTCCTTTGCTTCTTGGCGCCATTTAAAACATTATCTTCAAGTAAATCAATTAACGATCTACTAATTTGTCCATAACTTTTGATGACTTTCTATATAGCTAAGACAACAAAAAGTCTTAATTGTCATATTGTTGTTGGAGCTAGCCATTGTTAAACTGCAATAATCTTCTTTGACTGGTTGCCACTCCCCCTTAAGAAATAATATAACCTCAATACTCCACTTGTTTAGCTCAGTATATTTAATCTCTTTAATAAATAAAGAATAAGCTCTCAATGTTCTAATGATATTTTCCAAGTGCTTCAAATGCTCAATCCATGTCTTTCAAGCATACATCTCCTTAATTAATGGTGAAAATGGCATTAAGAAGATTCTATAAAGTTTTTGATGCATTTATTAAACCAAAGGGAATTACGAAAAACTCATAATGCTTTTTATGATACATTCTAATTTGACGATAATAACCCTTTAACCAAGGTTTGAAAACCATTTTACCTCATGTAATCCATCCAAAAGCTCTTATATAAGGGGTGTGCGAAATTCATCCTTAATGCTTTGCCTATGGAGAACTTATAATTAGCATATAATCTTTAACTACCATCTTTCTTCACAATTAAAACCATAGCAGAGTAAAATAGTGTTATATTCAATGGATAATTGCTTGTTAAAACATCTTTTACACCATTTCCCCGTGCAATGCATCTAAACTCTTACGTACTTGTAAGGTCTCAAGTTAATGTCTCTGATCCTTCATTCAACTAAATTTGATGGTCAAGTGACCTTAAGAGAGGCATTTTTTATTTGATTAACATTATTAATATAATATTTTTACATATTTTAATAGTTAAATTATTTTAAAATTTAAAATAAATTTTAATTAGTTTTAAAATTATAAAAATTTATGTCAATTTCCAATAGTACATATTACCAGTTTGCATGTCATATAGATGAATTAATGATCTAGTACAAAACAGTACTAAAATATCAAAAAGAAATAATTTAGATCTTTTATAAAATATTAGAAAATTTATAAAATGTGATAGAGTTCATTGTATTTAAGAAAAGATTGTATCACAACCTTATTAAAGGAATTCAAACTCTAGTAAGAGAAAATCTATGATAACTTAATTGATGGGGTATGAATTTGAATTTGAATTTTGGCTTAAGTTCTATATTAATTGGTTTTTTACGTGACGTAAGAATAAAGAATACTAGGGTTCTCGAAAGTCGTACCTGTTTTAAGGTGATGTAATATCTTATATAAAAAATTTCTGCTAGGTTTAGGTTACCATTAGGTCACTATTAATGAATGGATCGATTAACACAAATGTCATTCCGGGTCTGGACCTGAGCTTAACAAGATCGACCCAACCATTTATGACAATGAAAGAGCATGTGGTTGAGAAGTGGGTGTGTACCAAATTCATCGTCTCCGATCCCTATCTTGCCAATGATATTACCTAATTAACAAATGACACTTTGTTTTATTTATCTTTTTTGTTCTGTCCCGATCAGAACCAAACCACCCTAACCAGGACCTGCTGCGTGCATGTGGTGATAATAGTACAGCTACTACTCGTGTGGCCGACCTATGGTGCCATTCCTCCCTACTTCTTCCCATGCCTTTGCTGCCCGCTCTTATAAAAAGCCGCTTTCATGTCGTGTGGTCCTTCCCCCTCTTCGCTTCTCCTTTAATCCTTACCTACAAAAAATATCGTGCTTCTTATTCCAACGTAAAAAAAAAGGCAGCAGGTTGAATATTGGGAACCATCTGATCAACATATCTGTTTCGATTTGAGGTCATGTCAGGTTCAGTAAACGACACGCCTCAGGCCCGAAAACGGCATTGCGTAAGAACATGCCCAGCCTCTTGCTCTACTTCAGCCCTCACAGAATCTCCTGCGTTTCGTCAGTTCACTGGTTCAATTGGGTCCCATTGCATTTGCAATCAATTTTAATGAACAAATCAATTATTAATTCATTTAATGAACTTGCACTCAAAAACACAGTAATTATCAATTCCAAACTCTTTGAGCATCCCAATCGTCCATCCTCGTAAAACTGAGACCGCCTGGTACGTATCCCTTCCTCAACTGCCGTTAAACACCCACCGCAATTTCCCTCCTTTCACATTCCAAAATTCATTTCCTTTGGACCAACCACACCTCCACGTCGCCGTTCTGATCCAATGTGGCAACAATACGCACCTAGTCCCGGAAAGAAGAGGAAGGGCAAACGACAGTGGGCCCCACCAAAAGGGCGCCGTGTCGGGTGCTAAACGGAAAGGCAGCTACCAACAAACGGCCGTCTCTTTTTTTCGCTCTTTAGGAAACAAAAATGCAATACGTCCATGTGCAATTCACCAAACTCATGCTGGCCGTTCCAAAATCACAGTTACCAAATCCAACGACACACAGTATCTCTTAATACAGTTATACCATAAACGCACACGCACACCAAGTCTCACCCTTCGTCCTTGATAGTCCGCTTTATTGCGAGTTGCTCTTTCGCTCTCCCTCACCCTCTCTGTTTCAACCATCACTTACATTGAGCGGAAGAAGTGAGTCTTGAAGAAAAAGCAACCAATCAGCCAATTACTTCAATAATAAACAAAAAAGATAGAGAGAGAGAGAGAGAGACTGTCAGAGTCTGCAGCCGCCGTGTGCTCCGCCACCCACCCGATGCCGGAGCGGTGGTTCCTTGATCCTTACGAAGGCATTACGTTTCTTTGCTGGCTCTGTGCGTGTGAGATCTCTAGTGGTTAGTGTTTGGCAGCTGAATCTTTGATTTCCATGGGGAGTTTATCGTCGGACGACGGCTCCGATGACCAGCAGAGTGAAAGGTGCGGGAGCTACAGCTTGAGCGCTGACGTCAGCGAGTCCGAGAGTTGTAGCAGTTTGTCCTGTCAGCGCTTTGATGCGGAAGGGGCGTCGAGCTCCATGACTTCATCGCCCCTGCCGGCGCCTGGAGTTTTCACTTTCCCGAAACTACCTTTGATCGGAGGTCAAAATGTGCTGATTTGGGACGAGAAGAGCGACAAAAAGGATGATGATTTGTCTGGTAGCTCTCTTGTTTACTTGATTTGCTTTTTTCTGGGAGTTAATTGCTTTCTGTATTGATTGTGCTTCTGGAAAATAAAGGAAAGATTTTGCTCTGTTTCTTAGGGAATTTGAAATGTCAGAATATGAATCTGGGTTTAGATTTCAGTTATATTTGTTTCTTGAAGATCTTATAATGTGTTAATTGATGGCTGCGTTTATGTTTCTTTGCTTGTTTATGCATATTTATGTATAATTGGTCTTCTTATGTGTGTAGAAATTGAAATGATGAAAGAGAGATTTGCTAAGCTACTTTTAGGAGAGGACATGTCTGGTGGTGGTAAAGGTGTCTGTACGGCACTTGCTATCTCGAATGCAATCACCAATCTTTCTGGTTTGTATATAAGCATTGTCCACTGAAATGATTTTTGGTATATCTTACATAACTCTGAACTCGAACTGGGTTGGATTTGCAGCAACTGTGTTTGGTGAACTGTGGAGGTTAGAGCCTTTGGCCTCCCAGAAGAAGGCTATGTGGAGGAGAGAAATGGAATGGCTATTGTGTGTTAGTGATTCCATTGTTGAGCTTGTCCCTTCAATACAACAATTCCCTGGTGGGGGTACCTATGAGGTCATGGCAAATAGGCCACGTGCTGATTTATATGTGAATCTCCCTGCTCTCAAGAAGCTTGATGCAATGTTAATAAGTATGCTGGATGGGTTTCGTGAGACGGAGTTTTGGTATGTGGATCGGGGTATAATTTTGGCTGATAATGATGATTGTGATTCATATCCTTCTGGTCTTTCTAGTGGACGACCATCAGTTAGGCAAGAAGAAAAATGGTGGTTACCGTGTCCAAAAGTGCCCCCAAATGGGTTGTCTGTGGATGAAAGGAAGCGGTTGCAGCAGTCTAGGGATTGTACAAACCAGATATTGAAGGCAGCGATGGCAATTAACAGCTGCGTGCTGGCTGAGATGGAAATACCCAATGCATATTTAGAGACGTTACCCAAGGTATGTGGTGATTGCCTATTAATATAGCTATATGATATAAGGATACCAAGGATTACAACCAAATCACCTATACTGATGTTCTAATTGTGATGCGTAGTTTTTCGCTAACTATTAGTTTGTTTGAATTCCCAAACTATTGGGCTTCTGTTTTTAGAAGCTCGTGAAGAAATTGGTTCTTGCTGTGACAAGTTACTAGGTCTTTTAATAAAAAATGTAAACCTGTGATCCTTTGTAGCTGATTGTGAACTATAAAGAAGAAAATTTGGGTCCTTTGGTTAGATGATCTTGTGTTAATTGTTTCAATTCCTGTTTCCTAATTAATATAACTGTGTTTTATTTTCTTGTTGTTCTACAATTTTCTATCAGAGTGGGAAAGCTTGCCTGGGTGATACCATTTACCGCTACATAACAGCTGAGCTTTTCTCACCAGCATGTCTCCTTGATTGCTTGGATCTGTCTACTGAGCATCACACTCTTGAAATTGCTAATAGACTTGAAGCTGCAGTCCATGTTTGGAATCAGAAAGACCAGAGAAAACACAAGAATCATTCAAGAACCAAGCACTCTTCATGGGGTGGAAAGGTCAAGGGCCTGGTTACTGACACTGAAAAGAATCATTTTCTGACCCAGAGAGCTGCGACCCTCTTACAGAGCCTAAAGCTTCGTTTTCCTGGACTCCCACAGACATCATTAGATATGAGCAAGATCCAATACAATAAGGTATCTACCCTATCTTTCATTTTATTTAGTTTCTGCTGGCAGGATATATTTCATTATCTAGATTTAGACTACTTTTTCAGGTATCTCTTATGGATTAACATGAGGTCCAAATAATATATATTCCAAATGAATAATGTGCTTACTTCTTTATCTTTGAGAGTAATGAGGGTAGAAGGGCAGTGGTGAAAGAATTCATTTTTTTGCAGGATGTTGGGCAGTCAATTTTAGAAAGCTACTCAAGAGTAATGGAGAGCTTGGCCTTCAACATTATGGCGAGGATAGATGATGTTCTTTTTGTAGATGATGCCACCAAAAGATGTGCTGCAGCAGAGTCAATGTCTCTTTTCAATAGGGCAGGTTTAAGTGGAGTTCCGATCCAGAAGCGGATGTCTCCCAGCCCCTTCTCAATCCAACACAGCCCTTTCACGTCTCCTTTTGCAACTCCAACATTCTGCTCTTCAACTCCGGTGGCTGGAAGCCCTGCAAGGCTAACGACTTCTCTAAAGAAGAACAATATGAAGGAGACAGCTGGTTGCAAGTATGAAAAATCTTTCCCAGCTGATATTGGGAGGGGTTGGTCATATGCTGGTAACCTCAGTGCAAGAAGAGTTTCTGGGGATGCCCCTGAGCGAGATTGACTCTGAAGCATAAATGTCATAACTCCTGGATAAACTTGAGTTTGATATTGGAAGAATAGTACTAAAAATGGCTGTAATAGGAGTCTGAAGGCAGAGAAGGCCTTGAACTTTAGGTAATTCTACGACTTCGATGTATATTGTCTAGCGATAGAAAGATTATCTTCTGAATTTTTTATTTTGTTCCTTTTATCTAGTTGTATTGATCAGAGATTTTATCTTTATGTATGCAGTTAAAGTATGCCCTTTTATCTGCTAGGTGTTAATTATTTTGCGGCCTTAGTATGCGTTGAATTTCTCATGCATGTTGCATGAGAATGTACTTTTCATAACCGAACATGTACAATTTAAGGCCATGGAAGTCTCAGCCCTAGTTTATTCCAGTGTTCTAATTTTGTCAATGAGCGGTTTTGTCCTTGATTACGCCTAAAACACGGTGACAAACTGATTCTAGAACGACGCCGAGGGAAGCTTACGTTTTAAGCTGAGAACAACAGTTTCGTGTCATAGATTGCTGGTGTCTGTGTAGACCAACATATGTTTCCACTGAATTTGGAAAGATCTCGTGTCTCTACTCGCCTACATTTTTTCTCCATGTTTTCAAGTTTTTCGATGCCTCTAAAGAACCATAGTCCAGCTTCTCTCAGAAAGAGAGGCGATGCCGATCTACATTCCTGCCACCACTTCAATTATCATCCTGAGCATGCAGGCATGCGTTGTGGTTGCATTTTTAATATTTTTTCGGTGGCAAATAGTGGCCCCTAGATTCTGGACATGCACACAAGCATGATCATGAGACCCAATTTTTCTGAAACCATACGCAACACTCTTATGCCTCTCACCTGCATCAACATGCGACCAGCCTGAAGTAATATCTGGCAGTTTGCCAGCAGCTAAACATTCAAACAAGCATCTCAAGTTGGAAATCACGTGCCTTTCGAGTCTCCTGACATACTTCATCGTTGAAACTGATGGGACTTCTTGGCAAGTGAAGGATACGTGTGCTGCTGGACCTAAGAAGGACCTTTATTGACATGGTACGAGGTGAAGATAGGAGAATCATTCTTCATTTACATAGCTTTGAAGTTATATGGCCTTTTCGGTTTTACTTTGTAGGGAAATTTACTTATTGTATGGCCATATCCTGTGGTTACATACCTATTACATGGCTTGCTGCTGTTGAAATGACTGGCATGGAAAAAAGTATGGTTTGGATAGAAGGAAATACCATGGTTTGGATGCCCCATGTCTTGCCTCAAAGTCGAGTAAGGAAAACATCTCTGTGCTTGGTATACAGATTTTGTGGTTGAAGTTATAATTTTCATAAATGATATAACCAAATAACTTTTAAGTCCCAGCAAACTATAGCAAAAGCAATAAACTAAAAGCCTACATGTTCTGTAGCAACTTAACCAGCTCTGCTTCGAGATCCCTCTTGGGAACTGCACTTCAAATTTTGAAGCAAGTTCTTGAGCAGTTATGTTTATCTACCAAGCTCCATATAATTGGTTGCTTTTGGTCTACTGACATCAATTCTGAAACTCCAAACTATAACCTGATAAGTATAATTGGTTGCTTTTGGTCTCCTGTCATCAATTCTGAAACTCCAAACTATAATCTGATAAGTAATATTTACACGCGTTTGAGCAGCTTTGCCACTATTGCCGTGGGTGGCTTTGAATAGGCTACATTTGAAGCTTTCAAGGTGTTGCATTTTAGGATACTTTCCCTATTTACTTCACTGGAGGGAGCAAGGCTAGATTTTCGGAATCTAAATGCAATACACATTAGATTTTGCACCATGTTTTGAATGCAGACAGTAGTTTATAGCAATCCTTAGTCCATAGAACTCTTGATCCTATAGATTCTACATTGAGCTGATACATGGGCCACAGGTGTTACTTTTTCTACTGACATAAGAGAACTCAATTCTTATCTCCGAGGGAACTTAGTGTCTAATACAAATACTATTGTCCCAAAATCTGCCAGGCTATCAGGAACATTCTTAAGGCATTGATCACTTGAATCAATTTCTCAGCACACATTCTGCAAGTTCAACCTTTTAACTCCATAATAGCTTGGGATGCCACGAACTGAAGTCTGTCGTCACCAAATTTCCAGTCCAGTCCCGTCGAACAACAACACAGCCAGCATTGCTCGTCTTGAACGTTTACTTAAGTGCACTATCATGATCTTGCAAATTTAGCATTCATTTCTTACATTACACCTACAGGGGCCACAAGCTACAATTGACTAATACTTTCTATTTTCAGTAAAAAAAAGGAAAAACAAGATTAGTTCAAATATATTGCTGTTAAGGAAATGGTTAGATTAAAGTCTGTACAACTTATATTGCTTAGTTACCGGTAACTTGGTCAAAGTAACATATTAAGGAACACCTAGACAAAAATAAAACAATTGCATCTGACATAATTCACATGATGTACTAGAAAGAGAAATTTAATACTTATCCATCTGAACCATGGAGTTATTTTTATTGTTGTATATCAGAATACTTACCCGTGGATTGATGTTTTATTGTTATACACAGAAGCACCAGCTCACGGTTAGCTACTCATCATCGGAACAAATTTCTATATCAACAACCAAAATTCTGACAAAGGCCCACAGTCAATCAACCATGGTGAATCAGTGATCAAAACTCCTCATAATACAAGGAAAATCGACCACACAAACTCCAGCAAGGCGAATGCCAACGTTCAAGGAAAATCTTTGAACTTTCTTCAAACACTTAAGAGACACTCAAAGATCAAAAGATCATGTTCCTTGAGGATTTCTCCATTTAGCTGTTGAAAGATTTAAGTCTAAGCAAGTCAATTGCTGCCTTTTGTGGCTTGATAGCAGTTATCAGCCTGAGACAACGTGTGCCATGCTGGGCACTTACTAAGAGCTTATGAACCTAGTTTTCATGTTCGACCTGTTCAATTCACCAAATCATCTTTAAGAGTCGATTAAAAGCAAAGTAGCAATTGCAAACAAAACTTACGGGAAAGGAAACTTACCCCCAATGTTGTAAACACCCAGTTAGGAGGAGGCCAAAACAGTTTGGAATATTCAGGATAATTACTCAGAGGTCCAATACAACCAGTTTCCAAGTTAAACACACCTATATCTCGACCTACAAGCTCCCCATCATCTCCCCCGATGGGATACTCCTCCATGGAGTAAAAGAAGTTATCCACAAAAAATATGCAATTCCCTTTACAACCAGAAAAATCAGAAGCCAATGCTGAAAAGGTAGAATCATCGCCTAAAAACAACACACGATCTCCCAAACTCTTCAGCTCAATCCAGTTCTGTGTCTCTTCATTCAACTTATAAACCTTAAACTTCACTGTCCTCTCACTCATATATTGAGCAAGATGCTCCAAAAATTCTTCACCAGTGCTCAGACTCCCTTCACCTGTATCAATACTCAAATACATATCAACCAACAGCAACTGCCCCTCAGACTCCACTAAATATTTCTTGTCACCTCCAAACACAGGATTTGCAACAAAATCCAATTCTGCGTTCAACCCAACAAGCACAGTCCTCCCTATGTTATCCACTGCAAAGAACTTGCCTTTATAAACAATAACATCATCATAAGGAGAAGGCATGTCCTGCATTATATTCCATCTCTTATCACCACTTGTAAACATTGCCAACTTACCAGAAACATGAATTGTAAGCAACACAAAGGTCTTTCCGCAACTTGATTGTATCATCACCACTTTCTCCATGTACAAGGTACCAGCACCCTCATGAGGGGACAAATTATAATTCAGAAGATGCAAAACATATTCTTTACCCAATTCACAGACCCTTAAGTTCAACAAATCTAATACTCTAGGAAATCTATTGGGTAAAGCATTCATCTTGTACCTAGAGAGAGGGTTCAACAAATGCTTTCTTGGCGCATCTTCTTCAACTTTGACCAACCACCCAATTGTGTCTCCCTGATCATTAGAACCCGGTAACCCGATTCGAAAAATGGTGCGTTTCGAGAGACAAAAACCAAAAGAGGTCTCAGAGATTCCATCATTTGGAAGGAAACGGAAGTTTCCCGATGAACGGCGAGGTTTGGGCCCGACGGAGGATCGCCACGAAGAACAAACGGAACGGAAACGTAGTAGATCGTTGGAAGTCTCTAAACATTTGGAAACTTGTTCCAAGAGGTCTTTTGGTAAATTAGCCCACTCTACCATTGTTGTCTAATTCTGTCGGGAAGTTCAGAGAGAAAGTGAACGAACCACCTAAAGGCAAGGAGAATTGTACATATACGCAATCGTGAAGTTGTGGACTTGGCCTTGGTTCAGGTCCATCGTTACAATTCGGAAAAGGCTCAAACCTTGATTCGCATTAGGTAAAAATATATTTTGGAATTTTAAGGTTGGCATTAAAATACATATGAGACTTTTATGTTAATAATTTTAATTAACTAAGATCTTAACAGGGTTCTTTATCAATTAGCACTATTTTTTTATTTTTTGTATGTAACACTTACTTGTCATGTGAAAGATACATAATAGTGATGGTGTCGATTCTACTCTCTTTAATTAAAATTAATTTAATTATCTCTAATTTTATATTAATTAAATCTAATTAATCACAACTGACATCAATTCAATATTTACTGTAAATAACCTTAATTAAATTTAAGCAATCCAAATTTCACTTTTTTTTTTTGGGAATTTTAAGATACTATAAATTACCAAAGAAACATCCATAACAATGTACAAAGAATAGGAAACCTAGAAAAGTAAGACAAAAAGAAAAGAGCCTTCCAGGTCACAGTCACAATTGCGCCAGCATCACATGAAACTCAAGAGGAAAACAGAGCACAAAGTACAGCCTCAAACTACATTTAAATACACCAACGCCTTCTCATTGTCAAACAGAGCTGATCTTGCTTCCCATGCCCAATTATGACCTCCCGAACCAAGTTAATAATGCAGTCTGTTAATTGATATTTATTCTGTTCCATTTGCTTATAAATATGCCTATTTCGCTCTCGCCAGATGTGATATAGAACCATCTGAAAAGAGGTTCTAAGCGTAACACAGTTTTGCCTTTTGTCTGCATGAATAACCTCCTCTATAACCTCATTCCAATCATAGGTAAAGTTTAGGAAGCCTATCATAGATAAGATTCGATTCCACACTGCTTTAGTATATACGCATTCAAAAAACAAGTGATTTCTACTTTCATTGACTAACTTGCACAGCACACAAATGGGGTCATAAGTACCGAACCACCTGTCCTTAGTTCTCAATCTATTTTTAATTGTGAGCCACAAGAAAAAAGCCACTTTAGGGCATAATACTTGTTTCCAAACGAGCGCAACCCATGGGACCTCTGGCACCAATCCCCTCCCAACGACTCGTGCTGAAGAGGTAGTGAATTCACCGGATGAGGTAGCTGCCCAAAACGGTTTGTCCGATGTATTACAAAGGGAGAGACCATGCAAATAACTAGTAAGCAGGTGGCCAAACCGGCATCTATGCAAACGGTCACTCTCCCGAACAACCCATGCCAGAGTGGCATCCATAGGAATGCGGTTGCGAACGCCGATTAAATCATCTCGGAGCCAAAGAGGACTCCACATATGACAATTGTCAAACCAGAAATATGTGTCCTCTCCATCCCCAATTTGACTCCTAATCAATGGGTAGATCAATCCACGCAAATTCAGTAAGCTTTTAAAAATCCATGAGTAATCATACCTTATTTGGAGCTGCCAAAAGCTTTGGTTGGTAAGGCGGTAGGTCTGGACCCATTTGACCCACATGGCATCCTTATCTTCAAATAAGCTCAAAATTCTCCTCATAAGCAGGGTTTGTTGCATCTCAGAAAAAGAAATAATGCCTAGACCCCCTTGCTTCTTCGGAACAACAACTTCACTCCATTTCACTTTGGCGCCCTTACAGTGTTTAGACTGGTCAGTCCATAAGAATGCTTTAAGTATCCTTTCCATTTCTTTGATCACTCTCTTTGGGTTAGTCATATGAGCTACCTAATGGACATGCATGCTATTCAGAACAGAGATAATTAAATTGACTCTGGCAGCAAAGGAAAGGAAGCGGTTCTGCCAAGAGTTGATTCTAGCCTTCAATTTCTCCAACAAAGGCATAAAATCAGAGAACTAAGGCTTGCCCGAGGTGATAGGAACTCCGAGATATTGAAATCGAGTACTCTGTAAAGTTAACCCAACCAATTGGCTAAGACCTCCTCGGTCCCACACATCAGGATACATAAAGGCCACTCTTCTGTATGTTCATGGTCATGTCGGACCATCGAGAGAAAGTATTTATCAAATTCAACATAATAACTAACACCTGCGGGTCGGCTTTACAAAAAAAAATCACATCATCATCATAAATCAAATGAGATTGGTGAAGATCCTTACAATTATTATGATATTGGAAAAGCCCATTACATTGCACCATGTTAAGTCAAAATGACTTTACGATTAAAAATTTTGATGATAAGAAAAAGCAGACGAAAGCAAAAACAGATGAAAGCTAAATCAGACGGAAGCTAAAGAAGAAAAAGCAGACAAAAGAAAAGCATACACAAAGTAAAAACAGACGGAAGTAAAATCAGAAGAAAGCAAAAGCAGACGAAAGCAAAAGCAGACGAAAGCAAAAACAGACGAAAGCTAAAGAAGAAAAAACAGACGAATGAAAAGCAGACGCAAAGTAAAAACAAACAGAAGCTAAAGCAGGCGGAAGCTAAAGAAGAAAAAGCAGACGAATGAAAGCAGACGCAAAGTAAAAATAGATGGAAGCTAAAGAAGAAAAAGCAGAAAAATGAAAAGCAGACGCAAAGTAAAAACAGACGAAAGCAAAAGCAGACGAAAGCAAAAGCAGATGGAAGCTATGTAGGAAAATCCCGGGAGGTACATCACATGTACCAGGTGCGGAAAACAAAACTTTTTTGTCACCGGGACCTTCCCG
>JANKOE010000206.1:72074295-72092405 GCA_026284465.1 Erythroxylum citrifolium | reverse complement strand
GACCCCATTTACCACTGTGCGCAATTTATTTTCGTTTGGTGTTTGGGATTTATTTTTGGTGGATTCGACACCCATCACATCTATATGATATAAATATATAATAATTACATGTAATATAAGAAACATTATAATTATTGAGAATCTATACTTATTTTAAATTTTTTGGTTTCACTTCAAAATTTATTAGAAAACTATTTGACTGAACTTTTGTTATTTTAATTTTTTCCTATTTTTATACGAATTAATTTTTATTTTTTATAACCTAATTTTATTATTCACTAAATAAAAATATTCAATATCATTTATTAGTGAAAATTTTGTTAATGTTAAGATCTTTAAAGAATTTTACAGGACTTAATAATATATTTATAAAGCCAAGAGTACATTTATTTTTTCACAATTTTACATAAATACATTCGGTAAAATCAAGATATAGTATATAATGCATTTGTAAAATTGAGATAAAATTAAATACATATTAAATTAAAGTTAATTTATACATTAATTGTTAACTCTTTTTCACTTTATGAAGAAGTATGACAAAATTAATAATACGGAAAGAAGATACAACGATTATTATATTTCTTTACTTTTATATTTGTTGAAAAATAAATTATAAAAATCGATATACGGTATTATTATATTAGAAGAGCATTTATAGAATTAAGATGTAGTATGTCTTTCATATCTTTTAACCATTCTAAATAAATATTTATTAAAAACACTGAAGTAAACAGCTCTAATTTAATAATAAATAACTTGTAGAAGCCAATGAAGCAATCTGTTTGATTTTAAATGATGACTCATAATTAATAGATAATGAAGCAATTTGTTTGATTTTAGTGATGATTTATTAATTGATAGATGCATAAATATATACTTACTGTTATATTTCTAACATTTTATTTATCCAAAGAGACATAGTTTTTAATTAAATCCTGCTATATAAAAAGATTACTCATCAATAAACATATGTATTTGATAAACAATATAAAAAGTCAAATTAATTATATTTATATTTATATCTTTAGATATTTATTAAGATTATATGTACATTTAATAATTCAATGAAACCTAATTTATAATACATTTATTATAACTATTATCTCTACATGTAGGTATGAATGAAGCTTTAATTTACAAAATATTAAATATCTACATAATAAAATGAACATAAAATATCTCCCAAGTCTGCTTAGGATCCAAGCGAAAAACTTGCTTCCTCTTTAACTCGTATTATTGCACATGCTATAGGGCATGAATCACTTCTTTGTCTCGTTTCCTATTCTTTTTGCGTGTCCAATCTAAAGGATTAACTTAGTTCTGCCATCCAAGTGGATTTTCGATCTGTGAAAAGAAATCGTGAACTTCATCTTCAAAGGTTCATGGAAAAAGCTCATAGTATAAAGCCTCGATAGGATGATTGATATGTGTGATTCAATTTGTAACATAGAAGCTGCACATTTGCACAAACAAAGCATGTGCGCCTCTTTGTTTCTTTTTGTGTATACACGTTAGATAGCTTTAACTTATAGCTCACAGATTATTAATTTGCAAAAGCTGACTTAAGTTTGTCTACTTGTACCAAAAGAGAAGAATTTCCCTCGCAAGCTTCCACAAGTACCGCAAACCTTTTCTCCATATTGCAGCTTTCAGGGTACAAACATTGTTGCTCCCCATCCAAGTGAGATGTTGATGGCTTGTTATACCCAACAAAATCCAACATCATTCCCTGTCCAGAGGAAATAGTTCAATCAAACCTCAGTATAGTGTGTATAGCTTTCTTTTTCTATCTTTATAAACGAGCACACAGGCATATATAGCTAACGTGGTGCACGACAGTTATCATGCAGAATGATTATCTTTCTTCTCCACCAAACCAACCTTATGTATGTGATCTGCCTGGGCAACATGCGTTTAAAATCCCAGCTTTTCTAGACAGTGAATGAAACAACTTTAGGACCATAACGTTTGTATTCCAGAGTATTAGCAATGGCATGTTGTTACTTGTATAAATAAATAAAACAGTACGAAACACTTGTTGAAGTGGTAGCACACTAAACCACAGTTAATCAGCAACTGCAAGGCATACCACAGAGTAAATTACTTAAGACAGCTAAACAGGAATAATGGCTACCAAGTCTTGAAGAAAATTACACACCTCGTGTTTTTGCTTCTGGGAATAGTCTCGTAAAAGAGATCTCACAAGCTTATTTCGCAGAGACACCTTATCATTGGGATGGAACAAGAAAATGAAAGATGATAGGTGATGCAAAACCAGAGTAAAAGCCATTGTTCCTCGCCTTGCAGCTCTATCAAGAGCATCAGAAACCCATGACTTTACATAAGCTTCCAAAATACCTTCATTATCCTGCAATGAAGATCAAATCATTCTTAAAGGAAAAGATCCATCACACTTTAGAAAACCTCAAACAAGGCATTGAACCAATGCTTGAAAGTGACATATGACAATAATCTGGTCTCGATCAGTGCATGTGGCAAAAGGATGACATATAAACTCAAATTAGAGAAATAAGAATAGATCATTTTGAGCTCAAATTAGAGAAATAAGAATAGATCATTTTGAGCCAGTTCACCCGGTGGAACAGGTGCACGTCTCCCAATCAAGTTTACGTCTCCCAATCAAGTTTAACCAGGAATAATGATAAAAACAGTTTGGCTTTCAGCTACTTACAGAACCTGACTAATCAGAATGAATAAGTTCTTTTATTTCTATTTTTGTTTTCAAATTTCTTAGTTTTTGCTACTTACAACCCAAAGTATGAGCTTCATTCTTTTCACAACTTGAAGTGGAGAAAATTTGCTCTGCACTGCAGAACACACCTCCGCAATAATCTTTCATAAAAAGTTGATAGGGATAATACTAGTACCTCTATAGGTTCAAGATACCCTTCTGCCTCAGAAAAGCATTTCTCTAGTGGTGGCAGAATATCAAGCACACGAGCATTACTTAGGGCATTCCAGGCAGCAAGTCTGACAGCAGTTTCAGTGGCACGGTTTACATAAAGAGCTACTTGACGTCCAAATACTAAATCCCCATAAGATACAGCAGCAAACTGCTCAACAAGAGTTTCAAGAAATGTAGCATAACTCTCATTAATCACTGATTGAAACCTCAGACTCTCCACACGAGATTTATTCCCAGTCCCATGCAATATATTTTGGCTTTTGAATCGCTCTTGTTCAAGTTGCTGACCATATAAGTCTTGCAAGGTTTCAAAGCTGTTCCTACTCTTCTCATCCTCAAGTACATCCATTCCAGGGAGCAATATCACAGATAAAGAATGCAATTTCCACACCAAATGCACATTGCGAACAGGAGATGGAGAATCGCAGGGTATGAAAGTGGACATGGTTTCCAGTCCAAGTAGGAAAAAAAGTCCACCTTTAGCAACTTCAAGCATATCACTGGGACCCCGCATACCAGTGTTTCCGCTGTTAGAGATGGATGAGATTGGACTGAGAAACCAATGAACAGGAAGTGGCAGTCTCTGGTAAGCCCACTCTGCCGTCAAAGTAGAGCAGTAATGACCTCGACTTGTAATGCTTGATGCGTCCAAGCTCTCATGTATAGTGTCCAAAGATATACTACCCTTCTTAGAAGCCCTATTTGCATAGGAATTACCATCATCAACCGCTTTTGATTTTGTCTTCATGGACAGCCACCTGTTTTTGAAATGAGAAGCTAGTATCTTGCTGAAATGTAAGTAGTCCTCTTTCTTATATTCCCAATGAAATAGTTTCATCCTTTTGTTAAGTTGGAGAAAATGCCGTATACAGAAATCAAAAAACATAAAAATTGGAAGTTGAAGTAAAAGATCAAATGTGTTCTCCACAGTGACTCTATCCCTAGGTCCAACAGATAAGCATATCTCCAATACTGTGTTAATTTTGTCCACATCGGGCATCATCTCCTCTTGAAATTGTGATTCACTGGTTGAAACTAAACCAAAAATTTTAAGCATATGACTCAGCAATCCTGCATCTGTCTGAGCTGATAAAACAGTCATGGACCAGAATCCTCCACCAGCGGCACCCCAACCAACTCCCAACCCCGGGGCTGGCCCTCCTCTACCAAAGGTCTCAATAGACTGCACCATTTTCCATTCTGATGCTACAGAATTCATGAAAACATTGAGAACGGATAGCCATTCAAGCCTAGAACTATGCAATATGCCATCCAGAAGCACTTTTAGATCTCCTGAGGAATTGCGTCCTTGGGCTGGACCAGGGATCCCGCCCCTCACTAATGAAACCACATAATCAACCTTGGTCACAAGTCGAAGCAGCTCATGCAGGCAGCATGCAGAAGCTAATGATGTTTCATATTGACCTTGCCGTCTCAAGTGACACAGTTCCTCCACAAAAGAACCACCTTCAGCAGAATGTTTTCCATGATCTACAAAGCTTAAAAACCCATTTCTGATCAATTCAAGTCCAATCTTAAGGACAAAATCTGACAACCATGTTACATGCTGGGCACTTCCTTGATGACTTATTGCATCCTCTGGGTTCACTGTTTCAAGGATGGCCAAAAGCATTCGGAAGACAGCTGAGTACACCCACAACAAGGAACTTACAAGAAAATCTTGAAAATTAAGGTCCCTAGGAAATTCATTTTTCCATTCAAAAACTTTAGAAATACCAACATCTTTCTTTGACGCAATCCACCTTACAGCTAAATCAACCATTGGCATAACATAACTCCAAGACCAGTTGTGTTGGAAATCACTGGGAAAATTACTGTTATCATCTTCTTGAGATTCTTCCATGTAGAAGTTAGGAAGTTTTGTAGCCAGTGCCTCCAAAACAAGATAGCACTCCTTTGAGATGGAAGCAAACTCACCAAGAACATTGTTTGCTTCAAGTTTCTCAAGAGTTGGTGGAGTCAGCCATAAGCACAAGGCAGGGAAGATATCAGGGAAGTATGATATGCAGCAACCATAATACATGCAGACCTTCCAAAAACGCAGTTGTTCAACCATCAAAGCTGATGAAAGTTTACAGTTTTCTTTCCCTAACCTTATCCAGTGGTCAAGGGGATAAGTGCCTTGATACAAATGCCTTGTCATTGCTTGAAAAGATCCGTCCTTTATAAATTCAATGCATATTTTCTTATCAGTTTGGGCCAACACCTGTTCATGTCACCATAGATAATCAATGAAACTGTGAAGAGAACAAGAATTTAAAAAGTCAATAATCTATAGGAACAAGTATCATTGATGATTTCCCAAAAAGACTTGATAAAGTTTACCTTCAAAAGTCGTACAGATTTTATTTTCAAGGGATTGATATCATTGCAGTCTTCTGTAAATCGACGAACAATTGCAGGGAGCAACCCTTGGCACTTCATAATTGCATCAGTACAAGTTGGGGAATGCCTAGCTATTGCTATAAGAACAGAGATAATGCACTCTTCTAAAGATGTTGAAGATCCAGCCTGAAATTACAGAGTAAGGCTTGTTCAAGATTAATACTCTTAAAAGCAGAAGGCACACAGGCCAACTTCTTTCAATCATATCATACATAACACTAGTAAAATAGAAAACCAAATTACCATACATTGAAAAGTCTTTTCACGAGGATAGCATCTACAAACATGAGTCAGTTCTTAACAAACCACTATATATTCTTAATTGCGGAAGATGAAAAGATTCCACAATTTAATACGGGAAAGTGAAAAAAAGCCCTTATTTCACACTTTCCATAATTTTCAGCACTTGCATTGGATATCGTTAAGCATCTCTTTCAGGCATATTAAGTACGGCAGGTATAAGACTGACATAGTGCTTACCTCCAATAAATACCGCAACCTTGGAAGGATACCCATTCTGACCAAACCTGCAGCAAAATCTTGACTAGCAACAACAACGTCGTCCTGAATTGTTGGACTTCTTTCTGTCTCATCAGCAATCACATCATCACTGAAAGTCAGGATATTAGATGGTTTTGCACTGTACTTCCAAAAACCACCATGGAGAAAGCCTGCATCAATCCCAGGCTTGCTTCTAAATACAGGGGCAGTGAAGATATCCTTCTCGCAAGTCGTTATATTCTGTATACAATACAAGATATAACCACCAAGTCAAGGACAAGTAAGGTTAAGTCAAAAGCAAAAGTTAAAAGTCAGTTAGACAACTTTACCTCTAAGATTTCAAAGAAACTCTCATTAAAATTAAAGCTCAGAGCACACTGGATAACTTTTGCGCAAGCTAAAACTACTGAATTGTGGTTATCATCAAGGCACATCCTAAAAATCAAAGAAACATTAATTATATTTACGTAGGAACTTGGAGACCAAAGAAACAAAAGATGAGCATCACATAGTAAACAGCTGATCAATTCATGGTTAAAATGAAACAACAATCAACAGTATGAGCATTAAGCTACCTCAAGCATAAACCAAGATCAGGTTCAGGGCCAAGTGCAAAAGCCCATATAGCCTCCCAATCAACTGATTTGTCAATTTGAATAGCCTTTTGCATGGTACACCCAACTTGATTTTGGTGAATACCATGCATAGCCTTGTCAAGAACAGAAGCAAGTAAATGCAATGCAAGGGCTCTTTGTCCAGGAATCTGAAAGAAAAAATGAATTGAGCACATACTGTGGAAAAAACATATAGCAAAAAGTAAAAACAGTTATTATCTTAGAGAAGCAGAAAAGAAAAAGTAATTTATTTAATTCAAAGTCAAAGGAAGGAGGTAAGAACTGTACTGACCACACTTCTAGTGAGATCTATAGCTTCTTTGATAGTGTAACCAGAAGCACCAGGGTCCCCCTCATTACGTAAAATATCACGTTCAGCAACACTTCCAATCTTAAGCCTATCGTCAATGGATAAATTACCTTCAACATGAAAAATAGTTACACTTTTTTATATTGATGCATATGGCTATTAAATGACACAATTCTTGTGGAAACAAGCACTAATTATCTGAACAGTGGGATGCAGTTGAAATGTGTGCAAGAAAACCCAAGGCTTTCACTCAACTTTAGGGGAAATTTTGACAAAAGGACCAAAATGGTAGGAGATATTAGGAAAGAAGAAGGAAGGACTTCTATTCTACCTTGAAACGAAAACAAATTTGTTTCCAACCCAACCATTAGCAAATAAACACAAAATCACACACACATAATTAGAGAGAAGAGAGAATGTGGAATTTTACAATGTCCAGCAAGTGTATCACAAATTCCTTGTGCTATCAACATTACCTCACACAGCACGTACATAAAAGTTCTTGTTTTGTGATTCAAGAGGAAACATAACCACTGAAATGAGCAATTTATTTGCTCCTCAAATTCACAAAAGATAAATCTGAATTAATTTTAGATATAAAATAATAAAGGTAGGGAAAAGATTGCCGTAAAAGAAAGTAAAATGCAGGCTGCGAAGAACATTGAAACTAGTAACAAGAACAACAACAGTCTATTCTTACCCGGCTTAGATTCAGCTGCAATAATATTGCCCTCCAAAGAAAACCTTAATCCCCTAACAGCCTCAACTCTCTCAGTCCAATTATTCCACAAACTGTCCTTGCCTTGAACTGGAGACTGTGCAGCTCTATTATCCAGTCCACTTTTCACATCATTTAATGTACCAGTCATTGTGCCAGAAGTATCACCATTAGGATGTAGAGAAACATTAGACTCTTTCTCAAAATCATTGACCCTAAGAATACTAGTCATTTCACCAGTGTTAATCCCATCTGACCTTGAAAGATTTTGCTGCTTTGATTTTTGTCGGCCTCGTTTTGTTAATAACTTCAGCAATGCAGGGTTCAACTTCTCAGCTATCTCAGCTTGTGCTTCTGCAATTTCTTCAGATGACATGCTCTGCAAACAGGCTCGGTTTTCAGCATCAATTTCACTTTCAAGAGACATAAATCGTTGTTCATTGCCAAAACCATTAAATCCAGAGGCACAAGCCATATCAGAAGTTATTTGTTCTTGTTTCTTTCGCATCTCCCACAATTCAGAATCCATTTTGTCCACTTCTTCAAGCATTTCTGAAGCAGCATCTCTTGAGATCTTCTTAGAGGACCACAATTTAGAATCCATTTTGTCCATTTCTTCAAGCACTTCAGAAGCATCAGTGCTTGATATCTTCTTAGAGAACCACGCTTCACCTTCAAAGGGATGAGAGTTGATATCTTCAGTAATCTCTAATACCTGATGCGAGTTATCTATTTCCATGTCAACTGTTGACTTTTGAGATTGCACATCAATATCATTCGACACAACCTCCTTTTTTTCAGAGGGTGGTACAACAGAGCTTAATGTCGTTTTAAACTCCACTTCCATTGGAACCTGATTTGTTGGAGAACAATGATATTGTATGTCTTCCTTCTGTTTATTAATATCCTTAAGATGTAACCTATCTTCTTCCCCCTTACAAGTCTTCTCACTTGGAACTAACTCCTTCCATTTGCTTAGGTCCAAACCCTTTTTATGCTTCCTCAGAACTGGGTTTGCAAATACAGATATTTGGTCAAAGTTAGTAGGATCATCATATTCTACATTATCCCGATCATCCTCATTAGAAGCATCACCACCCATTCTATTGCTTATTGGATCCCAATGCTGCAAAAATCGAACCCAAAATCATGCAAGTAAGTTCATCAACACATACATTTTACTCTCCAATTACGTATAAAACCAGATGAAGTGTCATTAGTGGGTTCATATCACATCTGTTCTGCGTCAACTTCCCCGGCCTAAAGTAACTCTCTTTCGTTTATTTTGCTAGCATTGAAACAGCTAACTTAAGGCTCAAACACAGAAAAAGAGAGATTCTGAATTTCATAGAAGGCCTGAAAGAAAGATGCAAGCTTGAGACTGAAACTAAGGCTTACCGGTCCATGTGATCGGTGGCGAGCAACAGGAAAAGGTAAAACAGAGAGTTTAGGCGGTGGAGTAGGGTTTGAAGGTTTCTTTTGGAGGTCATCCGATATGCCCTTTTCAAGGATTCTACCAATCAGAAGTGAAGCATTGTCTGTGTACATTCCCACATGGTTTGCTGCAAAAACCCTCTGCCTTGAAGAGAGAGATTTAGAATTGTTTCTTTCAGGGCTGCCCATCTCCTTCTTCTTCGTCTTCTTCTCCTTAATATCCTGCTTTTCCATTCAATTTACTGCTAACCAAGTAAGAGACTTCGCAAGAGAAAAGCACACGTCCTCAAGTTGAACCGAAAGTTTTATCCTTTTCTTCTTCAACCTAATTTGAGCAATGAGATGGCAAGAAGATGGAAAATACAACAAGACATATGACAAAGAGATGGCTCAAAACGATGAATAAAAGCAATGCTAATTTTGAACTCAATACATTGGAAACTACTTGAGTTGATGGAATATATAACAAGACAAATGCAAGCGTGTCTTATTTGTCTTTGAAATTGAAATGATTAACTAATACAAATATCATTACCCCACATTTCTAAGGAAGGATCAATGATTCCATTTAGCGGAATTGCAAGAATTAAGAGGAAACAGAACATGTGTACATAAACATACAGCATATTAAGAACAAAATTAAAAGGCATGCAAGGATTCTACTGGATGCATACCCACCCACGGAAAAAAAAAAGAAGAAATTTTTAGGGGATAATGAAATGGAGCCTAATAAAGTTAACAAATGGAGGATGTTTTTCATTTTAAAAGGATAGACTCCAATTTAGTCAATCTTGTTTCCAAATATTAAGATTAAACTAAGTGGAATTTTAGGTGTTTTAAATTTGAGCTAAGGGCTACTTTACCTCCACAAGTACTCGAGATTAAGAATAATTCACAGATATTTGAAAGTTAGCAATATATTGCTTTATGAAACATGAACCCCAAATGCTACAACATCATGCCTTATTGCCATATACTTAGAGTGTAGATATATGTGGAGCTCGTATAATAATCAGTTACAATACATGTTGCTATAAATGCAGTGGTTATAAGCCTTCTCAGTATGTGGAAGGCATCTTTTCTACAAAATCTGATGTCTTTAGTTTCGGTGTGTTAGTGCTGGAAATTGTGAGTGGCGGAAAAAACCATGGAATTTTTGTTTTGAATTTCAAAACAAAATTAAGTCTTCAAAAATAAATTCAATATAACCCAAACTCTGAAGCATTTTCCCCCCCAGTCTTTAGGATTGTTTTTTAACACAATTAGCTTCAACTTGATCTTATTTTAGAGAAATATGGTCAAGATTTGAAAACATAAAGCCTCGACAGCAGTTATTAGATACCAATTCTTTTCTAAAACATGTTACTAGATACCAATTCGTGTCTGAGGTGTTATTAATTGCAACTCCTATAATACAAACGTAATTGTTCAATTCTAATGGGGTATTTCGTCAAACACTTAACGTGCACACATGTTCAATTGTTCAATTCGTCAGTCAGAGCACAACCAAAACTCCACAATCCTCTCCAAACAAGCATACGTGTTCAATTGTTCATGAATATGAATAATACGAAAAAACCAAATTTGAGCAGAGAGAGAGTACCTTAATACGTGATAAGCTGGCCGGTGGTGAGCGGCGAAGGGGCAGGGGCAGTTGATGCAGCTGCCGACTGATGGTGCGGCGACGAGGCGGCTGCTGGTCACTGGTGTCGCGTTAGTGAGAGAGACAGAGACGGAGCGGTGAGGTGAGGTGAGGTGACTGACGTGCGTGAAGTGAGAGTCTGAGACTGAGAGAGAGTTGAGACGTGCAGCTGGGTGACGGCGTGAGAGAGTTGAAAAGGAGGGACGGTGAAGGAAAAAATAATAATAAAGCAAAACAACGTCGTTTTGTTTTGTATAAAAACGACATCTACATGATTAGTTGAATATGACAAGAGATTATCGTGAAATTCTGTATAAGGTTTGTTGAACCAATCACATTGTTTTAGTCATAAATCAGTTTACAAACCTCTAAATTTGGTAATTTTAGTTGCATATAAAAACTAAGACATAAAACTAGAAATATCTAGAAAGACTCTGACTTAATTTTGGCTTTATGACATTGAAAATTGGGATGAAAAATGGTGACCTGATATTGCTCCTATTTTGGAGAAGCGTGTGATATTTGGTCTATAACTCATGTGTTAGAAGTATGAATGGCTTGATCTGATGTTTTGGAAACTAGAGACACAGATGGACAAATGTCTAAAAGACTACGAAACCCAATTCTGTCTTTTTCTATACGAATATTGAGGAACAACTAGACTCTATCATGTGATTTATTTCTGGACTGATAGTTTGCCTATTTTTAGACCACTTTGGGGTTTAGCTCAAATTGCACTGTTTTGAGTTTGTTTTCGTTTCCAATTTTTATCGAATCTTATCTGAACCTTTTTTAATGTTTGTGCAACTTTTCAAACACTGAGAAATAAATGAAATAAGATTTACCACATGTGAATTGGGAGATTGAACATTGGAATATAAGATTGAGCATAATGTATTTCAAAAAAAAATTACATGTACATAAATGATTTCTATGAATATTCATTACTCATATATGTATAGGATGATTATACAAGTGTAGTTTTGATACCCTTATAATGGTTGTAAGCCATGGATGGCATGTATGAACTCAAATATAGATTTTATGACTTGAAATATATATCATATGATTTGTTAATACATAAATTGTGAAATTTGCAAATGGTTAAAGGAAATGTTATAGTACCTTCTCTACTTTTTGGTTGTGAATAGATAGGCATGCCTATAGGGTTACAATCCAGCTGCTATAGTTTGACACCATCCACAGTTTGATACCTTTAGGTATCTACAGTTTGATACCTTTGAATATCCACAGTTTAATATCTTCGGATTTCCACAGCACATGTTGTCCACACCCACAAAAATGTGCAGGATTAATACAGAAGGAAACTTAACAATCATAAATAAGACAACATGAATAATTGGTATTGATGAGCATTTATATTGGTTGTAACGATGAATTGTAATGATGTGCAATTATATTGATAATTTGTATCAATGAGTGTTGAATATCAATATTTGACTTATAAATGTACATTTCGGTATATGGATAATATTGAAGCATAATTGCATTATGTACTTTGCTTAAGTATGCCATCATTGTTTACATGAGCATTGAATATCAATGTTTGGTTCATGAATGTGAATTTATGGTATATAAGTTGTGATATTTCTGAATGTGTGCGCTTGGCGGATGACTGCCGTGAGTGGTCATCCAAATTAAGTGTTTTCCCCACTAAGTTTTCAAGCATAGCATGGGTATTAATCCATGTAGTCTATGTCATAGGAGTGAGGTACAAGGACCATCTGCAGGGACCAAGGCTAATAAATAAAAGAAAAAATACTTTTAGAATGTGTTTTAGTTACAGATGATTGCACATGTAATAAAAAAAGATATTATATGCTTTCTTTTGGATTCTCATGTAAATGTAAAGACATTTGATACAGTTGCTTAAGGACTAGAGAATTCTAGAGAAATAAGAAAGCCGTAGAAGAAAAATAGAGAAGAAGATTAGGTATTGTTGAAAAATTGCCTACCTCTCTATTTCATTCGTAAATCCATATTTATAGTTGATTGGATTGGAAGATAAATATCCAATCCTAATAAATATCAAATCCTAACAAACATAAGTCTTTTAAGCCATTAAACTAGGAAAATAATGTTGGTTATAAACAAACTCTTATTTGGACCTATTCCTACGGAAACAAAACTCTAATAGATAAGATAGCTCTTCACGTGAGAACAAGTCTTCAAGCTGAAACGACACATCAATCCTCCTTTCCTTTAAGTCCCTTATCCCTAAGAGAGAAAGAAGGATAACTCCTTGCAAGCCATCGTGCATCTTTCCAGGTTGCATATTCTTTAGACATCCCTTGCCATTTAACCAATACTTCGAGTTTGGGTCTATAATGTCCTTTTTGGATTGCGTGTTGTTGCAGCACCTTCTCTGGCTGGGGAACCACGGTCTCGTCTAGTTGGAGGAAGAGCAGAAGACGTCACCGGAGTTGCTCCCAGACACCTTTTAAGTTGACTAACATGAAAGAAATTATGTATGCGCGATCCCGAAGGTAACTCGATTCGATAAACAACCGCTCGTATTCTCTCAATCACCTTGTAAGGATCGAAATATCTTGGAGAAAGCTTAAGGCAGGCTTGGAATGCAACAAAGGTATGCCTATAAGATTGCAATTTGAGGTAAATGGGATCGCCCACTTCGAACTCTACATCACGAAGATGTTGATCTGCCAAACTTTTCATGTGGTTTTGTGCTTGCAGGAGGGCAGAACGCAAGTCCTTGAGGATTGCATCTCTGTCTTGCAAGTAAGTATCCACCACAACAACCTTAGACGTTCCGAGTACATAACGCATCAGACTTGGAGGTGGTATGCCATAGACAACTTTAAATGGTATGGTGTAGGTAGAAGAATGGTACGATGTATTATAACTATATTCAGCCCACGGTAGCCATTCCCTCTAACTCCTTGGTTGCTCAAAAGTAAAACACCGGAGGTACTATTCTAGAGTACAGTTGACCACTTCGATCTGACTATCCATTTGGAAATGGTAAATTGAACTCATATTGAGTTAGGTACCCTGTAAACGAAACAAAACTGTCCAAAAATTGCTCATAAAAGTTAGGTCATGGTCACTTACAATGCTAGACGGAACGTCATGCAACTTGATGATGTTTGCCACAAAAGCTTTGGTAACGATCATAGAAATGAAAGGGTAAGCCAAGGGAATGAAGTGAGCATATTTAGACAGTCAATCCACTACCACCATGATGACTTGAGCACCTCCTGAATTCAACAATCCCTCTATAAAATTCATAGTGACATCACTCTATATTCTATCAGGAATGGATAGGGGTTAAAGAAGCCCAGCAGGTGCCAAGTTGTCAGTCTTACAGTGTTGGCAAACATCACAACTCTGGATGTAATCTTGTATAGTTTTTCACATACCCACCTAAGTAAAATCGGAATGAACCCGAGCAAGAGTTTTAAAGAACCCAAAATGGCCTCCAGTTAGAGTCTTATGTAGTTTAGAGAGAATGAGAGGAATTATTGAAGAAAGAGGATTTAAAATTACCTTTTCATCAAGAAACCATACCCCATCACGTTGGAAGGCTTGCAGATTAGTTCTCAAAGTCTCATAAAATTTGTCTTGTTCACATTCACGCTGTAATTGACGCCACCAATCGGCCTCGGGATGAGAGATGGCAATGAACGCGACCTCCATCCGTTTAGATAAAGAATCGGCTACCTGGTTTTCTGCCCCCTTCTTATACTCAATGCGGTAATCATAAGCCATGAATTTTGACAGCCAATGAGCTTGTGAGGGAGTGGTGATCTGTTGCTCTAGTAAATATTTAAGGCTCCTCTGATCAGTCTAAACAATGAAAGAACTCCCTAACAGAGAAGGGCACCACATACGGACGGACTTAACAATTGCCAACATCTCCTTCTCGTAGGTTGACAATTTGAGGGTGACATCTTTCAAGCTTTCACTAAAATAGGCAATAGGCCTCATATCTTGCATCAAAACCACGCCAATTCCATTGCCACAAGCGTTACTCTCTATGATGAAGGGTTGAGAAAAATTAGGAAGCCGCAAGATCAGGATATTATTTAGCGTCTCCTTTAGCTGGTCAAAAGAAGCAGCTGCTTCTTCTGTCCATTCAAATCCGTCCTTCCTTAATAGCTTACTGAGGGGAGCAACAATGAAATTGAAGTTTTTCACAAACTTGCGGTAGTAACCGGCTAAGCCTAAGAACCCTCGGACATGGCAAACGGTCGTCAAAGTTGGCCATTCTTTAACCGCTCTAATTTTCTTCAAGTCCAATTCAACTCCATCCTCCAATATAACATGACCTAAATATTCAATTTTCTGCACACCAAAAACACAATTTTCTCTTTTCGGGTACAATTGGTGTTGGTTTAACACTGCTAGAATCAACTGAATTTGCTGTAAATGTTCTTCCCAAGTCTGTGAATAAATTAAAATGTCATCAAAGAAAACCAAAACAAACTTACGCAAATAAGGGCAGAAGATCTCATTCATCAAATTTTGGAATGTCAAAGGGGCATTTGACAGTCCGAATGGCTTCAAGACGAACTCATAATGTCCTTCATGAGTACGGAAGGCAGTTTTAGGGATGTCAGCCTCATATACATGGATTTGATGGTACCCTTGTGTCAAATCTACCTTTGAGTAATGTCGGGCTCCAAACAGCTTGTCCAAGAGTTCGTCAATCACTGGAATTGAAAATCGATCTTTGATGGTGATGGAATTAAGCACTCGGTAGTCAATACAAATTCTCCAATCTCTATTGACCTTTTTAACTAGTAACACTGGGGATGAGAATGGGCTGGTATTGGGGCGGAACAAACTTGATGCAAGCAGTTCTCGAACTTGTCTCTCAATTTCAGTTTTTTGGTAATGAGGATATCGATATGGTCGTACGTTGATAGGCTGCAAATTTGGGATGAGGGGGATTCGGTGGTCCTTCTCTCTTTTAGGAGGAAGTTGGGTGGGAGCTTGAAAAAAGTGGGAATAGTCTTCGAGGATTTTATTGAGGTCGGGAGGATGAGAAGTTGAAATTTTTTTGGGTTGAAATTATGAGGGAATGAGTTGAATAAAAAATCTGGTTCTCACTAGGTTACTAGAACTTAGCTGGGCAGTTTCCTTATCAGATAAAGACTCTATCTCTTTGTACTACAAGCCGTTAAAAATATGATGGACCCCACTCAGAATAAAAGAAATAGTCAACTTACGATAATCTTTTGTAATGGGCCCTAAGGTTTTCAACCATAGGATCCCTAGAACAATTGAACAAGGAACAAATTGCTATGGCAAGATATAAAAATCGACTTCAATGAGGCAGCCTTGGATATTGAAGTGCGTAAACCACGACAATCTCCTGCATACTCAATTCTTTCCTAGTTCGCAACTATCATGTGGAATCGCATATTGGTACCAACAGGGAGTCCAAACCGGGTGACCAATTTTTGCTCGATGAAGTTGTGGGTTCTGCCTTCGTCGATCAACACTACGACCTCTTTATTTTTTAGCTTTCCTTTAACGCGAAAAGTGTGGAGGTGCTGTGCACTGGTGATAGCATGGAAGGATATGTGAGGTAGCAAAGATTCATTCCCATGATCCTCCAATTCGTGTCCTTGTTGTAGAAGCTCTTCTTCTCCCGTAGCATCTTCTATCATGAAAAGCTGCGGACAGATACATCGGTGACCAGGTATGAACTTTTCGTTGCAGTAAAAACATAGTCCTTTCTCTCATCTTTCTCATGCTTCTTGTGGGGAGAGTTTCCTGAAATTAGGGATTCCTGCTTTAGTCATTGGAACTGGTCCTAACATGCCAAGATTGGATGATGGCAGGTTGGGTTTTGTGGTTCCAAGTGCCACAGTGCATGGCGCAGTGAAAGGTCGTTTCTGTAGTCCATTCCTTTCCTCTACAAGGCATGCTACACTGATAGCTTCATACAGCGTGATAGGCTTCAGCACCTTGACGTCCAATCGAACTTCATCCTTGGGTCTGGCAATAAAATAGCCCAGCAAGAATTTGTCAGGCAACCCTTCAACTCGATGTGATAGCTGCTCAAATTGCTCTTGATAGGCTCCAACTGTGGTTGTTTGCTTGAGGCGAGTAAGTGCCTCTAAAGGGTCCTCAAATTTGATAGGTCCAAACCTCTAAAAGAGGGCCTTCGTGAATTCATCCCAGTACATAGGGCCTCGCGTTTTAGAGTACCACCTATGCCATTACAACGCCAGCACTTCCAAGCGGAAAGATGCCAGTTGCACCATTTGATCATCTGGAATTCTTTGATACTCAAAGAATTGTTCAGCTTTATAAATCTACCCTTGAGGGTCTTCCCATCCAAATTTTGGGAAGGAGAGCTTCAGTGTGGACCTTCGGACACTATCCTCATAACTAGAGGATTCCCCATGGAAGAATGGGTTTTCATCACAGGGTCATGGTGACGAAATGGAAACTTTGATGGACTGCAATTCAGACATCATGATTTGCATCATCAAAGTCATTTGGTTGATGCTGTCTTCATGCTTTGCCATTGTATCCATCATCTCACTTCGAAAATCAGCATTGGTCTTGCCTCTTGTTTCCATGATATGGTAAGCTGGCTCTAATACCAATGATACAGTTGCTTCAGGACTAGAGAATTTTAGAGAAATAAGAAAGTTGTAGAAGAAAAATAGAGAAGAAGATTGGGTATTGTTGAAAAATTGCCTACCTTTCTATTTCATTCGTAAATCCATATTTATAGTAGATTGGATTGGAAGATAAATATCCAATCCTAATAAATATCAAATTCTAACAAACAGAAGCCTTTTAAGCCATTAAACTACGAAACTAACGTTGGTTACAAACAAACTCTTATTTGGACATATTCTTTTGGAAACAAAACTCTAACAGATAAGATAGCTCTTCATGTGAGACCTGGTCTTTAAGCCGAAACGACATATCAACATTTTACTACTGTTAAATGATAATGTTAAGCATTGAGAAGTTTTGTAATATGTATATGTTATAAAATCAATATACCCCATACAATAATAATAAAAATACTAATATTATTTTACTAGTGAGCATAATGTCTTCTCATGATAAAATTAAGAACATATCATTTCAACTTCTATTACATTATTGAAACAGTAACAATCAATATTCTAGAATTCATTAATTAATAACACGTTTACACTCTTTCCATGTAAAGTATATACTATGTGTGCGAGCAATAAAAGTCATATATATTTTATTTCCACCTATATTTCTCTCAATTCTATTATCATATCATCATAGGTAAGATAATAAAAAACAAGAAGGCAACGATTAGAAGAACATATATAAATGTCAACTTCTATTTTTAAAAAAAGGCAAGTATTAACTTCCGTAAGAGAGTAGAAACTAAAAACTAAGTAATAGCTATTAATACTATAAAAGTTACAAGTTAGCTAAGGACTATGCACGAAAGATACCTAAAATACCTGGACGGGACCTTAGATGTTGAGTTGTTTTAGATAGAAAAACAAATCCTTTAATATGTAGTTGATGCTGTTGAGTTTCTTTTATTATTTAGTTGGACC
>JANKOE010000206.1:72055547-72066564 GCA_026284465.1 Erythroxylum citrifolium | reverse complement strand
CTCCATTTATGTCACATGCTATCTTACTTAAGCTAATCATGCTTAATTTATCATAAAAAAAAAATTCGGGGCTAACATTACTATTATTGTTAGTACTATTATTAATATCTTTATTATTAGCATTAGTATTAGTATTATTATTATGTTTATGATTATTAATGTTAGCATGATTATTATTATTATTATTGGTACTTCTATTATTATTAGTATTAGTATTAGTATTATTTTTATTTTTACTTATTTAAATATTTGTTATTTTATTTTATTTTATTTTATTTTATTTTTTCCAATTATTATTGTACTATTAATATGTTTTTTTATTTTATTTTATTTTTTACTTATGTTTTTATACTTTTTTATTATTCCTTTATTTATTTATTTTTCCTTTCTATTTTTAATTTTATTTTCATTTATTTATGTGGGTCATTTGGAAACAACCTCTCTATTAGTTAAGGATAAGGTTGCATACTACTGGACCTTCTCAGACCCCGCATCTTAGCGGGATTTCTATTGGGTGTTATTGTTGTTGTTATAAGATTTGGGCAATTTATGACCAACAGGTAATGTGTCATTGAGTAAGTCAATTAACAAGTCAAAAGATTTGTTTCTCCATTTGTTATAAATCTTCAAATGTAGCAACCTCACAACAAAAGATAGCTGTAAAAATTTCGAACACCCTAAGTATAATTCTTCTTAAGCAACTTTCAATAACTTACCAGAATTATCTTCTGTAATACTACCAATTATGTTACGCAAACTGGTTTCATTAATAGTCTTCATATAATTCTCATAATCCTCTAACATATCGCCAATCCCATAATAACCATTGTCATTAATATCACAATCTTCTACATCATTATTGTTACTATCATCAACAATTCTACCACAACTTGCTTCTGAACGTTTGTCATGATAAATTCATGGAGTATAAAATTTATTTATACCTCATATTAACAAGTGATTATATACCACATCTTGACTTTGAATGTTCACATTTAAGCAATATATATATGGACAACAAATACAACATTCTACACCCATTTGATCTCTTACAAATTTCATGAAACTCTTAACTCCTTCTAAGTATTCAATGGACCATTTCCGATAAGATATCTAACTTTTGTCCATCTAGCTATACAATTAAAAGTAAACTACTAAATTCCATTTAAGTTCTAAATAACATAATGATAAATCAAAACAAGTTGACATACAATATACATTTTAATTAAAAAAAATGAAATTGAGCCTGGTAAGAATAAGAAGATGAAACCAACATAAAGGTCATCATGTATGTGTAGTGAGTTTTAAGCATACCAAAGGGCATGGCATTGCTAGACTACAAGAATCAAGAAAGACTCTTCTCACTGCGACTCTAAGGCTCATAGAGTATTTCAGCAGTAAGCCTCAATGGAGCTACATCATGAGTTTACATCCTATATAATATCCAAGTGTTTGTAAAAGACATCATTTCTTTTTATAAGTGGATTTCTTATGTTTAAAGCACAAAATTATGAATTATAGTTTTCAATTTGTCACCATAACATCACCAAAGTATGTGGCATTGTTAGACTACATGAATCAAGAAAGGCTCTTCTTGTTATAACTATTGCGCTTGTGGAATATTTCATCAATAAGCCTCAATGGAGTTGCATCGCAGGTTTCCAGCCCATATACCATCCAAGTGGTTTATAAAACACATCATCCATAAGAGATCCAACTTATTGCACATGTAGTAAATACTTATGTAATTCATACATCTAGTCATTAATGATTATAAGAACATTCCAAACAACAACACAAAACTAAGACCTTCCTTGCTTTCACACAAATCCCAAAAACAAATACTTAGACTATTAAAGCAGAGCATAAAAACTAAACAAAAGTTGGATGAGTTGCCTGGACCCACAATCAGAGATGATGAACGACAAAGCTAGATAATTATCAATGCTCTTCAATGCAAAATAGGGCCTGGGAAAATGACAATTATGTTATGTCCAAAATTATGAAAATGAACAGTTCATTATCTATAACAATCATATAAAGAATTCGCAAAGTTTAAAAACTATGTTTATTGATTCCTTAATCAATGCATGGTTGCACTAAAGACGCTAATAATATTTTCCAAATTTTAAATTCTAGAACTATTGTAGCTCTTCCTCTAAGTCATTATTGATCCAAAATTCCCAATAGTTTAGTTTAAAATTTTGTTTCTGAAGTTTGTTTGTGGGATATGAAGCCATTTATGATTGATAAAATTCCAGTGAAAGAAAGATCAGGAAATTGAAATGAGGATATATAGATATAGATCTTAAAATAGTCCCATTCCCACCATGTAAAAGGTCACACTACCCTACCCCCTCCACCAAACACAAAGACAATCAACCATATTTCAAGACCAAAACCTTTTGTTGTTTCAATATTTTGGTTGATTCATTGCTATTATTCTCTTTGTCACTCCCACGTTAACTAACATATATTGGTTCCATGCCCTCACGCATATGTACTAGACTTAAGATAATTTTTTAATAGGTTTAAATCGATTTTTTATGTTTATACGGGACGTTATCATTTTCCAAAAATACCTTATTAAATATAATTTCCAAATACTATAAGAGAATTGCAAATGGTGAGGAACTATGCATTTATGTCATTAGCAAAGATACACGGCTATGGATGACAATACGTTTCAAAATTGAAAAAATTGCAAAGAGAATAATATGAGCGCAAATTTACAAGTATCAACAATCCACTTTGACTAATGCAATAACAATCAATTGATGCATATTATAGGACCTTGTAAGAAAAATGCAACCATAATTGGAAGCAAATGCATACATTAGAAATAACAACTTAATAATCTTCTCTAACAAAACTTTCATCAAACACTTGAAAGGCTTAAAAAATAATTCTTAACTAATAACAAAAATGCAGACAATGAACTCATTCTTCACCAACATTAACACATTCTATCATAATGAAGCATGAACAATTGCAATTTACGCAGACAACCCAAACAACATCACAAAATCCAAAGGAACAGAAAAGCATAACACAACAACAATGAAAGAACATAAAAACTCAAATGCAAAGGATGGACGACTTACCTCGATGGATGATAAACTGAAGACAATGGAAGCAGATGATGGAAGAAGATGACAAAACAAGAGAACAATGGAACCAGATAGTGGAAGAACACTAAAGTAGAGAGGAAGGAAAACAACAAGTAGCCAAACACGAAGGGCTTCATTTTTTGTTTAAAATGTCACAAAAACAACATCGTTTGTTATGGAACAAATGACGTTTATAGTTAAGAAGTTTCAAACATTTGGTGACAATTTCATAAAAGCGTTACCAAATGTTGACAATTGGTGACAATTTTTTGAAAACATCGCTTAGCCTTTGTTTGGATTGAAGGAAAGCAAGAGGAAAGAAAGGAAGAGAATTGCATTTCCCTTGGTTTCCATTGTTTGGACAAAAATAAACAAAGGGAAAGGGAGAGAATAGAGAGGAATAGGAGAGAAATTTGGACCAAATGTATTTTCCACCAAATTGGTGGGAAAGGAGGGGAAATTCAAGACAAGATAAGCTTAATATAAGTAAATTACCATTGTATCCTTATTAAATCTAACAAGGAAAGATAAACAAGTTCTATAATCAAGGGCATAAAGGTCTTACAAAATTCTCTTCCATTCAATTCCCTCCTTTGATAAATTAGGAAAACAAACAAGAGAAAGGAAATCACATTTCTTTTCCATTCTTTTCTCCTCTTTTTCCCTCAATATTTCATTTCTTTTCCCTTGTGCAAGTAAGGATCCAAACAAAGGCTTACTGTTTTCACATATATATATTTATATATTTAACAAATTTTTTGTAATATATAATTTCGATAAAACAGTATACAATTTATATATAATAAAAAGAGTTTTATAATACCACATAAAATTGTCAAATCATATATTTTAAAATAGATAAATAAAAAGTATAAAATTATGTAATATAAATTATTTTGTGTTTTTAGTTTTATAAATTTTTTAAATTACTTTGTTGTAAGCTTTTTAGTTGTATAAATTTTCGAAATTACTTTGTTGTAAGCTAAATTTATTTTAGGCTTACAATCATTTTCAATAATATTAAAATTGATTTTAAGAGTATGATATTAATATTTAATATTGATTTCAATTTTTTACTATTGCAATTATTTTTAATTATATTGCAGTTATTTTTAATTATATATGTTAATTAATTTAATGTTATATGAATTTATATATAATAATTATAATTAGTATAATGATTTATGAATGTATAGATAATAGAAAATTTTTCTCATATCTTACTTATCAAATTAGTCTATATAATAATAATTCTCTATTTATTATATATAAAATATATATTGTTATATAGAATTTATATATTATATATAATTTCTATAATATATAGAGTGTAATATATAGGAATAGTGTTTGGCGATGAATTATAAGAAGTATAAATCAATGTAATATAAATTAATTTTGAGTTTATAGTTTTATAAATTATCAAAATGATTTGATATTTTTGTTAACTAAATTTATTTTTTCATTTACAATCATTGTCAATAATATTAAATTTGAATTTTCTCAATGTGATGTTCATTCACAAAATGATCAAGTCAAAGTTAGTCAATTTATAACTGTAACTAAGAGAGTTTTTTTATTTAAACTTTGGCAGCTTTTTGCCACGATTTTAAAAATCGTCGCCAAAAGTCCTACTTTTTCGACGATGTATAAATTTTGGCGACGAAAACGCTAAACCATCGCAAAAGGGTAAGCCTTTTGCAATGATTCCCTAAAATCGTCGCCAAAGGCTTGTAATTACCAACATTTTTAGAAATCGTCGCCAAAAGCATACTTTTAGAAGCATAGCAAAAAGTCAACTTTCTTGTAGTGACTCTACACTATAGGACTCCAGAATAAACACATTAGAAAAGCAGATGAGCATTGGATTCAAGGGAAAAGTTGCAAATAAGGCATTAGGTGTGTTAAACAAGTGTTGGTCCCTGATTTTCAACCCTTGCTTAATAGCTAGCCAGTTGATAAAAAAAAGACTCTAAAGATCGAAGATTTAGACCATATCAAATCATAACAGTAAACTTTCTATGAGTGAAGCCTAAGAAGTTTAAAGTATGATTTACTGTTGAATCTATGAGAATTATCTCTTAGCCAAATAGCATGATCATCTCCAATAGGATTCAGGCTATAAAAACGTATATTACCAATAATATAGGCTGATCCTCTGAAGTTACAGTTCCAACTCCTATCTGTTATTATGTCTTTAACCTGGGCAATGCGAGGGATTCTCATTCTTAGAGTAAACAACTCCTCCCTCATATGTAAATGCCCTAAGTTACATAAGTTGTCAAACTAAAACTAGATTTTTTTGAAAATTTTGAATAAATTAAGCCTTAAAGGCAAGTCAAGAAGTCTTACAATACAAAGAATAAGTCAACCAAAAGATTTAACTACAATACAGTCAAGTATGAAAGAGCTTAAAGCTCAATGTAGGTGAGATCCCTTGGAAACAACGCTTCATCTCTGTTTAATCTCGCAGTCCAAGTTTGAAGGCAAGCTGAGTATGTGATTTGCTATAGGATCGACTAGGAGGCAGGAGCTACATACCTAAATCGTCCCTAACTTATGCACTGGAGACTATGGCTATGCATGTGTCACGTTACGCATTTCTTTGTGAGGCAAACCTGTTGACAGATGCCACTGCTAGAATTTGTCATACATTCCAGTTTTGAACTAAATAGGAACCATGCAAAAGTTTCTGTTTTACATTCCATTCCTTATTAGACTTTTAAAGGAAGAAAAGAGTTGATCCCTCATTCTTAATATTTGTATTAAACTCCAGGAATGTTCTCTACGAATCTTTAATTGTCAAAAGGTTTTTTTTGGTAAGTCAGAAAATTATAAATGAATCAAAGATATGTACAAAGAGTTCTTGCACAAGTGCCACGGAGGACACAATAAGCTAATACATAGCAACTAGCCACACTACAATCCATGATAAAACTCTTAGGATTTTCTGCAGCTAAAGATGGAGTAATCTACAACCACTCAACAACAGAACATATAAGCTCAACCAGAGTTGTACGAAAGAGCGAAAAACCAAATGGGGGACCTAAGCTAGCTGAAACTCAATCCCAGTAGAGGCAACCAATAAGATACTGAAGATAATCCGCATATATCTTTCCCAAAATGGCCGGCCATCAGCTGAGGTGACCAACAGTTGATAGACCTGCAGTTCCGGTGAGGATCGCACTTGCTGTGCACCGAGAATAATCTAAGAAATCAACCTGCAAGGTTAGTGAAAACCAACAAAATATAATTACCTCCTCTTTGTGTATAGGCTGAGAAGTTCCCTTACTTGGGAGATTACTCCGAGATACACTCGCTCCACATCCATGGCTTCATTTTTTAAGGTTCTAACATTACGTTCAGTCCAGATATGGTACACGGTAGTGGAAAGTAGAAGAGGAATGTACATAAAGGCCGAGATCCTGGTACAAGAAGCACTTCTAAACTAGGAAAGAAAAGCTGATAGGTTAGGCTGGTTAAGGATGGTCAAATGGAAATGGGTGAGGCAATGGTCCCAAATTATTTTAGAGAAGGTGTATTCAAAGAATAAGTGGTCAATGGATTCATTAGTGGGACGCACAGAGAACAGTGATTAGGGGTATATAGGTAAGGAAGTTTATCCCTTGTTGGCAACTTTTGGTGGAAGGCAAGCTATAAGGTAAAGAAGCACCGAGGTTTACTATATTTGGACCATACCAGCTTGTGCCAAAGAACATCCGGTATGGGGGTCACAAGAATTGATTGGCTGAAACATTGGTATATCTTTTGGTAAGGCTAGCTAACCATTCCAGGAAATCGAGTAAGAAGTTATTAGGGACATACCCAGGTGGATCAAGGTGTCGTATGAGGTCTATGGATACCTCATGCAATCTCCAATTATCATTAAGTATGCCTTCATAAACCCAAGCTGTGAGCAGAAGGTCCGATCCATTGATTGCTCTCAGTGTCGTCAAGATCCTCATAATACCTCACGGGTGCCAAAGATCCTGCCAGAAAAGAGTAGATGTACCGTTTCCAATCCTATATCTAAATTGATGACACATCTTGTCCCTGACTGATACCCACTTAAACCATAAAGCTTTCCTATCTTCAAACAAATTCCAAATCCGTTTTTCTAACAAAACTTGATTCCAAGTAGTCAAATATTTAACTCCTAAGTCCCCCTCCCTCTTAGGTCGACAGATGTCACTCCACTTAACCTTAGCCTGCATATTAGAAACAGCCTTACCTGCCCATAAAAAAGTCCTAAGGTTAGCCTCTATGTCCTTCAGGATGGAAGAGGGAAGAATAAAATGTGATGACCAATAGATATGGAAGGATGAAAGGATAGAAATAACCAATTGAAGTATGCCCGTATAAGAAAGGCTCTTATGAGTCCAGCGATTGATCCTATTGTCAATTCTGTCTATAAGAGAAGCATAATCCTGCCTAGTTAGACGACCTGTAATGAGAGGAACCCCTAGATACCGGAAAGGGAGAGAACCTTGCTGAAGATCAGAAACAAGTTTCATCCTATGGCTCAGATAGCTAACATCTGGGGATAAGAAAAACTAACTTTTAGAGGTATTCATTTCCATGCCAGAAAACATAGAGAAGGTGCACAAGGAATCAAGAAAAAGCTAAGCTGAAGATAAGTCCGCATGACAAAACATTAAGAGATCGTCCGCAAAAAAGAAGATGATTGAGCTTAAGCCCTTGACATCTCCAATGGTATTTGAACTGAGGAGTATTTTCTGTATTAGCTCTCAAATTCCTAGAAAAAACTTCCATACAGGTAATGAAGAGGAAAGGCGATAATGGGGTTCTCCTGTCGTAACCCAGATTTACCTTTGAAAAATTGTGTGGGTGACCCATTTACCAAAAGGGAATAAGAAGGGGTGGTGATACATTCTTTGACCCACTCAATGAACCTCAATGGAAGGCCTACAGCTTCAAGAGTATTAAGAAGAAAGTCCCAATGGATAGAGTCATAGGCTTTTTGGAGATCCACTTCGAAAGCACACCGCCTATGATTATTGGAAATGTGATAGTTCTTAAAGATCTCTTGTGCTAAAAGAATGTTATCCCCTATTCGGCAATGTTTGATAAAGGTACTCTGATTAAGGCTAACTATGAGAGGGAGAATTTTGCTAAGCCTATTTGCTAAAACTTTTGCAATAACCTTTTAGAGCAAGTTGCAACAGGAGATAGGTCTAAAGTCTAGGACAGAGGAGGGTTGAGTTGTTTTGGGGATAAGAGAGATGAAAGTGTAATTGAGCTCCTTGAGTAATTTGCCATGAAGGAAAAAATTTTGAATAGCTCCAGTAACTTCTTCCCTTATAATAGGCCAGGCCTGCTTATAGAAGAACCCATTAAATCCGTCTGGGCCTGGGGCCTTATTGGGGTTAATAGAGTGAAAAGCCTCCCGAATTTCTTGAGGTGAAAATTCAGCAATAACTACATTAGAATGGATGTCCACTAGGGGATTGGGAAAAAGATGAGCAAAAAAATCCTTGGAGGGGTGAAGAATCCTAACAGCCCCAATGGTGCCTTTGGAGTAAGCTAGAAATTGAGCCTGAATTTCGGGAAGCCCCACAACCCTAATGCCATTTCCCACTTCTAGATAGTGAATGGAATTTCTATTCCTGTTAGTAAGGAGAGAGTTATGAAAGAATTTGGTATTCCTGTCTCCTTCTCTAAGCCAACGGATCCTAGAGGACTGTCCATAAAACGATTCCTGATCCGCAAGAGATCTATAAAGCTCTCTAATAGCCTCTGTCTCCCTAGCTAGCAGAAGGGGAGATCTTGAAGATAATTTCAGTTGGTCCTAAATGTGATTGAGGTTGGCATGATTGTTCTCCACTCTAGCATTGATATCACCAATCTGACTCGAGTTCATGATTTTGAGAGATCACTTGACTAACTTCAGTTTAGCCGCCACCCTATACAAAGGAGTACTTGTAACTGGGGAGGCCTAAGCTTCCTCAACAGCCCGCAGGAAATTAGGTTGAGCAACTAGGAAATTGAAGAATCTGAAGGGGGAAGAACATTTCTGCAAGGACCCTATCGACTTAACTACTAAAGGAGAATGATCTGATATATGAGGGTTAAGGATAACACAATGAGAATTTGGGAACCGAAGGCTCCAAGCAGAGTTGATAAGAGTCCTATCTAACTTCCGAGCTATGAAGGAATCACCTAATTGTTTATTAGACCAAGTAAACTTAGGACCACTGGAATTTAAGTCAAATAACCTATTATCCCCTACAAATTGTCTAAAATCACTTTGACTACTCATGACAGAGGCACTAGGAGGATTTGCTTCCTGAGGATAGAGGATGGCATTAAAATCCCCTACAAGCATCTATTGGGTTTGACCAACAGATGAGGAAATATGGGACAGTTCATTCCAAAGGAGCTTCCTATGGTAAGGATTATTGGCACCATATATGCAAGAAACTAGGAAGGCCTCTGTACAATGTCTAGGGTGTAAATCCACATGGATAAATTGATCAGAACAGTTAAGGATAGTACACAAAAGGACATCAGGATTCCAAGCAATCACAATCTTAGCATTAGACGAGTGAGCTAAATTGCTAAAGTTAGCCCATCTAGGAAACAAGGAATTGCAGACTTTATTCAGATAAACCGAAGACCTAATCCTAGATTCAACTAAACAAAAAAAAGAAGCAGAATGTTGTTTAATTCATGCACTAACTGCCTGCTGTTTATTGGGGTTATTAAGACCCCTCACATTCCAAAACACAAACTCCATAATCAACTACCAGCTAAGCCGCAACCTACTACTTATGTTTCTTCCTAACTTTTCTAGTCTTCCGAACAAATAAATCCCCCTCTGCCCCTCCCATAGTCCCTGGACTAGAAGATCTCAATTCAGAGATAGAAGAGGGAAGTATACATGCCTGATTTCCTGCAGGGGCATTGAACTCCCCACTGTCGCCACTGAGTTCTTCTGGAGGAAGGTGAGGTTGGGGAAGTGTTGAAGAACACCCTGGTAAACTTGCCTCCTTACCAGCTGGTTCTCTCTTGTCCACAGTGATAACTTACTGGAGTGGGTCTGCCTCCTTGGATGATTTAATTGAGCTCTCCGGATTGGGAGCAACCTCTGGACAGTGTTTGTGACTCACAGCTGGCTGTTCAAGGGGCAAATGTGGCAAGAAGGTTGATCTGTGGTGGCTCCCAGCTATGCTCCAGTTCTTGGTAGAGACCTGTTGCAAAAGTCTTCCCTGTAGGAGCCCAAACCTGTCTCTGCTCCCTCGCTTTAGGCTGCCGTTCATATTCTATAGTTACTTCCCTAAAGAAGAGTTGACCATCCTCACCATACATAGCCAGTTGGAACGCAGATGGCCATTTCTTATTCAACTCCAGCTCCACACATAAGCGAGCATAATTGATCCTGGTCATTCGAGCTGTTGGAGTGTCCATTAGCAGTGGAAGCCCCATAGCACTAGCTATCCTGCCCAAGCCTTCGATGTTCCAATATTCAACGGGAATGTTGAAGAATCGTGCTCACACAGGGGCCTTATGGATCACTTCCAATTCACCACCATGTAAGCTCCACCGATGTAGAAACAATGGTTTCCCTTGAATATGCCACGGTCCTCTTTCAACCATAACTTTCATACCCTGTTCTGATGCAAAGTGAAAGAGAAAGTTGTTAGAGCTGGTAATCAGCGTCTCCTGTAACCCAAATTCGGCCCATGATTTGCCAGAGTCCGCTGCACTACGGGGTAAGCTGGTCGCTTCTCCAAAACAACCCAATCAGCGCTGTTCAAAATTTTGAAGCTCCCTTCTGCGCCAGCTCCGGGGGAGGAATCACGAAGACCTGGTCCTGTTAGTGTAAGTCGACTTGGACACTCATGTAAGTCGACTTACGCATGTACAGTACTATAAGTCGACTTGTA
>JANKOE010000206.1:71743311-71759803 GCA_026284465.1 Erythroxylum citrifolium | reverse complement strand
AAGTTATGGAGTTTATGGAATTGATAAATTCCAAATGGGAAATTGGAATGGTTTTGATTAAAGATGAATCAATGAAAGAAAAGAAGAAAAAAAAATTTGTACCGTGTTCGGATTGGTTTAGTCTTAAGGTTTCCAACGCGACTCGTTAGTTTCGTTTGCTAAGATATACGTTTTCGGATGTCGGAATCTGATTTGTTTACGTTTGATCGAATTCGCTTTGTTGCGATTTGTGTGTTCCGATTCCGCTTCGCTTCGAAATCCGCTTTCGTTTTGTTCTCATTTCGTTTCTGCTGTATGTTTCCAATTCGTTCGTTTTAATTCGATGCGTCCGCTTTGTATCGCGATCCGTGCATTGTTTCGTTAGGTTCCTTTCTTTTCGCTTCCGCACTTTGCTTCGCTTTTAGTTTTCCATTTTCCGGTTAGGGTCCGGTTTCGAGATCAGGTCCCAACATTGTTTCTCCTTCGTTCGATATCTTTGGAATTTAATGGCAATTGTTGTCGAAACTAAGATACAAAGGTCGTGTTTGTCTAGTAGGATACTCTTCTTTTTGTGGCTACCTATATTTGGGGGATCTGGGTTCTACTTTTAGTATCCTAGCTCAATAATGGTCTCGTTCTCAAATTCCTATAAGTATATTGATTACTTCCTTTATTTCTTTTTTAGTCTTGCTAGTTTCCTTTTCCTAGTGGTCTATTAGCGGAGCCTAGTGGAATAATAACTTTTGTTACTCTAATATTCCCTTACTTAGGGTATTATCCTATCTAAAGTTTATTAGAGAATCTAGGGCCTTTTAGGAATAATATGGGGGGCATTAAGTTAGGAGGGATGACCTTGCATTTCAAGGAAGGAACAAGGGCCAGCCCATCGGTGAGTTTAGTGTGTAAGAATAAAAAAGGTAATCATAGGATATGGATAGGTTCTTGGAACATTAGGACCCTTATAGGGAAGTCTCTAGAATTAATGAAGAATTTAGTAAAAGAAAAGATACATATAGCATGCATCCAAGAGTTAAAGTGGACGGGGGATAAAGCGAAGGAGATTAATGGGTTCAAATTATAGTACTCAGGAGGTTCAAAAAGACATAATGAGGTAGGTATCTTAGTTGTCAAGGAACTTATAAATTATGTGGTGGAGATCAAAACGGCAAATTATAGGATTATGGTTGCTAAGATTGTGGTTAGCAATGTTGTTTCCAATGTGGTGTGTACGTATGCACCTCAAACAAGTGTGGGTGAACAATAAAAATGGCAATTCTGGGAGAAGTTAGATGAATTGCTTCAACAGATCCATACTAGTGAGCAAGTTATCTTAGGAGGAGATTTTAATGGTCATATAGGGGCAGTTTCAGATGGATATCCGTAGACTCATGGGGGTTTCGGGTACAGTGATGATAGAAATGATAGTGAGATTGCTATATTAGACATGGTGGTAGCTTTTGAGTTAGCATTAACTAATTTGTTATTCAAGAAGAATAAGGAGCACCTGGCGACTTTTAAAAGTAAAACCACCAAGACTCAAATTAATTATTTTCTTGTAAGGCAAAGCGATCAACCTAGGTGCAAAGATTGTAAAATGCTTCTGAAAGCATACTTAGCAACTCAACATAAAAGTTAGTTTTGGATCTGGAAGTTAGGGAGGGAAGAAGAAGCTAATTACTAGGAGGTGTACAAAAATTAGATGGTGAAATCTAAAAGGTGACATGGTGGAACAATTTAAGGATAGAATAATATATGGAGCCAAATGGACATTACGAGGGGATGCTAATTAGATATGGGAGGGAGTAGCAACTTTAGTAAGGGACACTGCCAAAAAAACCTTGGGAGATTTTAAAGGGTCAACGGGTGGTAAGATGACATCTTGGTGGTGGTCTGAAGATGTACAAGAAAAGGTAAAGGCTAAAAAGAGAGCATACAAAGCTCTATTGGAAAGTACAATAGAGGCAGAGAGAGAATAATAAAGTAAGGTACAAACTGGCAAAAAAAGGGCAAAGAAGACAATTTCAGTGGCTAAAAGCGAAGCGTACGAGAATTTGTAGAGGAGATTGGATACACTCAAAGAGAAAAGGAAAATTTTAAGTTGGCAAGAGTTAGGGCACGAAAGATGAGTGACTTCAACCAAGTCCAATGTATAAGACATAAAACAAGACAGGTGCTCACAGAGGCAAATGCCATCAATAGTAGATGATTAAGGTCCTTTTATGACCTTTATAATGAAGGCATAGCAAAAAACGTATATCAACATGTTTGAGAGTTTTGTAACTTGTCTCGATGTGAACATATCACAAGGAAAGACATTTAAAAGCTTTGAGGGAGATGAAGAGCAGAAAGGCAGTAGGGCCGGATGAGATACCAATAGAGGTATGTAAGAGAATAGGCATTTAAGGTCTTGATTAGCTAGTCAAACTTTTTAACGTGACCCTTGAGTCCGCCAAAATGCCAGATGAATGGAGAATGAATATGTTAATTCCTATATACAAGGCCACATGAGACATCCAAAATTGTCACAACTATAGAGGTATAAAACTACTTAGTCACACCATGAAGCTGTGAGAGAAGGTAATTGAGAAAAGGGTTAAGAAAGTGACTTTTATATTGGCCAACCAATTTGGCTTTATGCTAGGAAGGTCCACGACAAAAGCATTACATCTCCTTTGAAGATTAATGAAATATTATAGGGAAAGAAAGCGTTAATCTAGTGTACAAACAATAAGAGGAAACAATGAGAACTTTTCTATTGGTATTAGGCTACACTAAGGCTTCACACTAATCCCTTTTCTGTTTGTAGTAGTAATGAATGAGCTTACCAAGACTATTCAAGGAGATGTGTCATGGTGTATGTTATTTACTAACAATATTATCTTACTGGATGAGACAAGGGAGGGAGTCAATGTCAAGCTAAAATGTTGGAGGGAAACATTAGAGTCGAAAGGTTTTAAAATGAGCAGGACTAAAATTGAGTACTTGGAATGCAATTTTTTTGGGCCAACAGGTGGTTAATGATGTGGACGTAAAAATTAGATCTAAAGTTGTATCATATAAAGATTGTTTTAAGTATCTAAATTCTATCATTCAGAGCAATTCAGAGATTGATGATGATATAGTCCATCGAATCAGGTCAAGGTGGTTCAAATGGTGAAGTATATCAAGGTTTTATGTGACAAGAAGATACCACTCAAACTTAAAGGTAAATTCTATCGAATGACGATTAGGCCAACCATGTTATATGGGGGGAGTGTTGACCCATCAAACTAATACATAATAATAACCTTTTAGTGAAGGAGATGAGGATTCTTTGATAGATGTGTACTACTACCAGAAGTGTTGTCCCTTGAAATTTTCTTGATGAATAAGCACGATTTAAATAATTTTTAAGGTTTTGATAGATTAATTATTTTGGAGTTATTTAATTATGTCAAAGTTAGTAGGATTTATTGCATGGGTTAATGGAGTTAAAGTGTTAAGGTTATAAAAGTATTCAAGGGTATTTTTGGCAAGACACTTAAGCATAAAAGACATAAGGCTTATAGGGAATGGCAAAATGGACTTTGCACACTCATTAAGGGTAGAAATGGAAGAAGAAATGTTGTCTTGTTCTTTTAAGAGAAGGAAAAACATGAATTGGGACAGAAGAAGAGAAAATAAGAAAGAAGAGAAGAGAGTTTCGGTGGAGAGGAGAAAAAAGAAGGAAAGATAGTTAGGGTTTCATCATTTCTTAGTTTTTAAGAGAGATTTTGAGGTTGTTCAAGACGGGAAAAAGTAGAGAAAGAGAAGAGCTTCCATCTGAGCTAAAGATCTCTTCATTTGGTGAAGAATCAAGATAAGATCATTTTGAATCTTTTGGATTTTTGGAAGGATTTTAGTTCATGGAGTTTAGGAAATGCATGGATTTAAGTATTCTAGAATCAATTTTAGTGATTTTGCATTATGAGATTTTCAATTGGATTCCTATTGAATGGGATTTTGCTATTGATGAAAGAAATCAAGAAAGGCAAGAGGAGCAAAAGAAGATACATTTTGAGCAAGTCTTTAAGCAAGGAAATCAAGGTGGGTACATATTTATAATAGAGTAAATAAGCCACTAATATTTTCTTTGAATCAAAGAAGTTTAATGATTTCAATTGCATCATAAATGTGCATTTATTGCTCTTTAAATGTTTTGAGAAAATGTTACATGTTTGGTATATGAATTGTGTGATTGGTTTTTAAAATGAAAAATGAAAATGATTTTGAAAGGATATCAAGTTTTTGAAATTAAGTTTCAAAAATGTGTCATTTTGGGCAACAATTTTACAATTCATGAATTTCATGTTATATGGGTTTGTGGTGGTCCCCTAAGTTAAGTCAAGTGCACTTTGACAAAGGCTTCTCCCGCCTACCCGCTAGTGGCATGGAGCTCCTTTATGGACTCCTATAAGTTCATGGCTACGCAAAACCATTATGTGGGATTGCGTTAGTACGCTCTGTTCACGGCTACATAGGACCTTTATGGGAAATGTGTAGTGCGTTCTATTTTAAATCCACCCAAACCATTTTGATGTGCTTATGTGCTCATGATATGTTGACAAAAGTGATGCATGCATGATTTGCATTAATGTGAATTTTTACAATGGAAATGATTATTTCAATGGTTTTGCTTATTTTTCCGTTATAAATTGTTACTCACGAGCTTTCAAGCTCACCCCCTTTTCATCTCATTTTCAGGTAAAGAAAATAAGATCGAGTAACTAAAAGTCGAGGCATCATTCTACTTTTGCAATGTTTTTGTAAATTAAGTTAGATTTTGTAAAAACAAGGCTTTAGTCGAATTTTGAGAATTATTGGGTTTGGTATCTTTTGTATTTTGGATTTTGATACTGATGATGTAATGTGGCTTAGGATACCATTAAAGTTTGCAAACTCTTATTTTTGTTGTTAATGAAATATGAATTGTGTATGGATGATGATGATGATGATTTTGAACATGAATTGTTGATATATATATATATATATATGAGATATTATGGACAAGAAAAATAGGAATTATGGATTATGAGAAATGGATGTAGGAACCATTGGAGACGCTTTAGAGAGTATAGTTAGTGATTTAGAACTTTAGGTGATGTGAGGAAGACCCTGTAGAAACCCCTTCGTCTGAACCTTTGATTGAATCCCTTAGTCTGATTCAGCTTTGGCTGAATCCCTTCGTCTGAACCTTTGATTGAATCTCCTAGTCTGATTCAGCTTTGACTAAATCCCTTCATCTGAATCTTTGATTGAATCCCTTAGTCTGATTCAGCTTTGGCTGAATCCCTTCGTTGAACCTTTGATTGATTCCCTTAGTCTGATTCAGCTTTGGCTGAACCCCTTCGTCTGAACCTTTGATTGAATCCCTTAGTCTGATTCAGCTTTGGCCGAATCCCTTCGTCTGAACCTTTGATTGAATCTCTTAGTCTGATTCAACTTTGGCTGAATCCCTTCGTCTGAATTTTAGATTGAAACTTCGTCTGATGGTTCTTTGACCAAGCCTTCGTCCGATTCATTTTAGACCGAATCACTTTGTCTAATCCATTTACACTATTGGAAATTCAAGATTTTGACCCTCTAGATGGCAAAATCTCTCTTCAAGGTCTTCACAAAATTTGTAGATCTCGAAGTCCTCTTTGAAACCGTCCTAAAAAGATCTTAATTTGATATCTCTAGTGAAAGTTATGACAATTTTTCCAAAACAGATACAGCAAGATTGAGAATAAAATCATGTTTGATTCTTTTGGCCATAACTTCTTCGTCCGACCTCCAAATGACTTTATTCTTAAACCAATAAATTCCTAACATATGTTTCTACCTCTCCATAAAAATTGGTAGCCTTTGATGTTGATTCAAAAAAGGATTAATGGAAAGGAAGTAAGGGTATCGGTTGGATGAGTATGCATTGGATATTTTACTGAATATACTTCGGTATTTAAATCATATCTTGATCGGTAGAGCTCCAAATGAGATTATTCTAGTTCCTAAATGAAATAGAGACATGGAGCTACAATCTATATGAAGAAGTCAAATTGAAATTCAGACTCTAAGTCTTTTAATTTCTAGATGAAAGTTAAGATAGTGTGCTGTTTCAGTTTAATAACAGTTCGAAAGTGTTTGGGCTGTAACTTTCATATTTCTGAACCAAATTGAATGATTTTAGTGTCATTAGAAACTTAAGACAACGGGGAACAAATGATCTGAAGAAGTCAAATTGTAATTTCGATTTGAGGTTTTCCAAAATCTGTTCTGAAATAGAAAAAATGAGTTTGATTATGGAGTTACAATTATTCAAAAAAAAGTCAAGTGGTGATTTGGGTGTCTGATTGGTGTGTGCTCGCTCATTGTGGTTTGAGATGTTATGAAAATGAAGATGAATTGATGATAGCTAATGAGGGTTTATTGAAATAACCCAACGCCTTAGGGTAATATGTTCACGTTTATTGACTGCAAAAGTTGGGCTTCGGAAACGAGACCCAACAAGAAGAGATAAGGTCAGGAATCGTATGATGATAGACAAATTAAAGGTGGCTGGTATTAATAACAAATTGTGAGAGACAAGGCTTAGGTGGTCTGGATATGTGAGAAGGAGACACCCTAACGCTCCAGCGAGGTGATGCTAAAAAATAATTCTTAGAGACTGCATGAGGAAATAAGAAAGACTTAAAAAGAATTGGGGGGAAGTGATCAAGAATAATATGACATGGTTGGAACTTACCAAAGACTTGGCCCGCAATAAGAAACTCTGGCGTACTAGGACAAAGGTAAATGATATATCTTAAAGAGAACATTTGCAGTCTTGTAAGTTATATAAATCTGGGTACTATGAATCTATTGCGTAGTATTTACATCCTAGGAAGTTTTGTCTAATTGTTCAGTCTCTATCTCTTTAATTGTTAGTCATGGGCTAGTGGTTGTGTCTTGGACTCAATTTTTCAGCTTAGGTCTGTACGAAAAATTTTTGCATTCAAGGAGCTCGTTGCCTTTGTCACCAGGTATGAGTGTAGCTTTGAAAGTTTCTCATTTATCACCTGCCAATTATCGAGTGTGCTTTGTCAATATTATTATTTTAGTATTATTTATTTATGTATTTATTTAGTTTAATATTACTATTATTATTCTTTCTCTCTCTCTCTCTCTCTTTGTGGGGCATTTTAAAAGACCTTACAAATTTTTGCTTTCTTTCTTTTCTTTTTTTCATGTATAATTTTTGCTATATCTTCATGTCACATTTGTAAGTGAGTTTATCGGAAATAGCCTTTTTACTAAGTAAGGGTAAGGTTGAGTACTATCAAATCTTCTCAAACCCCACATTGATGCGAGATTTCAAATAGGTGTTGATGATGATGATGATATAATATATATTATGTTTTGTATGTTAATAATTTTAATTTTTAAAAAATTATTTTGCTATGCATGGGACGACTTAAATCTCCCAACAATTAAGGGACTGTTTGTTTCTATTTTTATTTTTAGTCTTATGTTTTTAATTCAATCAAAATCTATTTATTTGAATTTTTTGTTTCTATTTTTGGTTTTTATTTCTTATAGTTTTAAAAAATTATGAAAACTATAAAAATTGGTTTTTATTTTCTGCTTTTTTTATAATCTAATTTACTATCAATTAAATGTATATTATTTAATTATTTAATTATAATAAAATTATGAATAATTTAATATTACTTAATAATTTATTTAATTTTTTAATTAAATTAAATAATTATCAATAAACATGACTAAATTTAAAATATCTTCAAAATATATATATATATTTTTAGAAAAAATTTATTCAATAATTAAAATATATTTTAAAATATTAATTACTAAATAAAAATTAATTTTGTAAATTATTTATTTTAATAAAATAAAATAATTTTGTTAATAATTTGTTAATAAATATTATAAAAGAGATTTAAATAAATTTATTTAATTAAAAAAGTTATCTTTAAGTTTTATTTAATATATAATTATTAGAGATAAAAATATAAATATATTATTAAAAAAAAAGTGAAACGGACCTTCAAACAACGGATCATCATGTTCGCGCATCAGTGCATTTGTTTCTAATCTGAGGGACGAGAGTCTTTGTCAGTGGGACCATTTCCAGTTTCCATTGGTTGGTTCAAGGCTCATCTCCCTAGAGCCAACATCTCATTCCACTACCACAACAAGCCAGATCCACTTCGCATCTCCATTTCTGCTCAAATCCCTTAACACGTTTTCTTCATTAGCCAAGTAATTCAACGTTGAGACGAACATTGAAAGGGAAGGCAAAGAATGGGTTTTTCTACAGTAATACCCTCGTCACCTGTTCTATTCGTCCCAAAAAGAGGAAGAAATCTTACCCTCCCAAAGCTTCGATCGGCAATCCGCTGTTCTTCCTCTTCTCTATCAGTTTCAAGCCAATCCACTTCGACCCAGTTCGATTTAAAAGGTTATTGGACGACCTTAATTGCAGAGATCAACCAGAAGCTGGACCAAGCAATTCCAGTTCAGTACCCAGAAAAGATTTATGAGGCCATGAGATACTCTGTGCTTGCAAGTGGTGCTAAAAGGGCACCACCTATTATGTGCGTCGCAGCTTGCGAGCTTTTTGGCGGCAGCCGCCTCGCCGTGTTCCCTACTGCATGTGCTCTTGAAATGGTTTGTCAATGACCTTTTCTTTTGTGTGTGTTTGTGCCTGTGAAGTTAATTTGGAGCTCTTTGCCTGCTTGGTGATGCTATTAGTTATAGCGGCCTTTGTATTACCACTTTCTTTCTTTGAGTAAAGGAATGATTGTTGATTCTCCTGTTAGTGGGTAATGAAAACTTGCTTTCTGTGTTAGATTCTTACGATTGCCAGTATCATTGGGAAGTATGCGATGGTAATCGGACTTGGTTCTTTTAATAACATTAAATTATGTGCATGATGTTAATTGTTACTATATTATTCTAACACATTGATTAAAAAAGTTAAAAGATTTGAATGAGAAAGAATACAGCTAATGAAGCTCTTGGAAGAATCTTCCCAGTTCCCAGAGTGGTGTTGTTTCTGTAAGGGGCCTGCTGTATTAAAGAAGATTCCTTTTATTGGCTTGCAACTGGAAGCTTTTAGCCGTTAGAATTAAGATTTTCTTTTTGATGGAATTTGTTGGTTTCTCTAACATTAAATGCTGAACACGATCGTAAAAGGAAGAATGGTTAGTTAGCTTTCTTAAATTACTCGAATTGCCTTCATCTCTCCCACAAAGTGACCCTTAACATGTTCTTTAGTTTTTGCGTTTCTTTCTTTTTGGCTCCAGATTAATTGAACATAGTATTAATGTAGCTCATCAATTTAACTCATGGATCCTTGATTTAAGCAGGTGCATGCAGCTTCACTGATCCATGATGATCTTCCCTGCATGGATAATGATCCATTTCGCCGAGGCCAGCCCTCAAACCACACAACCTTTGGTGTTGACATGGCCATCCTTGCAGGAGATGCTCTATTCCCTCTTGGCTTCCGCCATATCGTGTATCACACCCCATCAGAACTTGTTCCAGAATCACGCATTCTTCGAGTGATTGCAGAAATTGCTCGTAGTGTGGGATCCACAGGCATGGCTGCTGGGCAGTTTGTTGACCTTGAGGGTGGCCCTAATTCTGTTGATTTTGTGCAAGAGAAGAAATTTGGTGTAATGGCTGAGTGCTCAGCAGTATGCGGAGGATTAATTGCTGGTGCTGACGATGATGAAATACAGAGATTGAGGAGATATGGAAGAGCTGTTGGGGTACTGTACCAAGTAGTTGATGATGTGTTGGATGCAAAAGTGCAGAAGAGTGAAGAGAAAGAAGAAGAGAAGAAAAAGCAAGGGAAGAGTTATGTTGCTTTATATGGAGTCGAGAAAGCCATAGAGGTGGCAGAGGAGTTGAGAGCGAAGGCAAAAAAAGAATTGGATGGCTTTGAGAAATATGATGAAAGCGTATTGCCATTGTATAGCTTTGTCGATTATGCCGTTGATAGAGGCTTTAACGTTGGTGTATCAAGCTCATGAGGACCTGCTTGGGACATGTTAGATATAAATATAGTTTTTAATTTGAGTGGGTGTAAGAAGGAAGGCAAACGGTCTACACCTGAAGCTTTTGATAGTTTTGAGAACGGGCAAGTGTGAGCTCTCTTGATAGTATATTAGCTTCTGAGGATCATTCATTTTGCCATCTCTTTCATTTTGCCATTCAAGTTATTTTGAGTAGCATAATGATTGTCCCCGGTAGAGGAGGTATTGATGAGGTAACTGTATCCTTAAAGTAATCTTTATATGTAATTCTGTTAATTTGTTTACTGTCGGTTGAAATGTTCAATGGAGAAGCAATACATGTTCCTATAACAGCGTCATTCGAGTCAGATGTACTGAAGAACCAAACTCATTGCTTCTTGGAGGTGTTGTTAACAATATGAAGCACAAAACCATGAAAGAAAGACAATGTGTAACAGCGTACCTTATAAACCATTCTAGTCGTGGACTTGACGGCCCTTAAGCCATTGGAGTTCATACATACATAGGTTTTCGTTTTCTTGGAAAACATTAACAGGAAACTATGATCATCAGATGGTGTTTTGACACGACACTATTTACTTTAAAAAAATAGAAAGAGGCTACGGAGCATATGCCTCCTGCTTTGTTTGCAAATTACTTCACAAAACTAACTCGTAAAATGGAAAGGCCAATAACCAACAGGAAGACGAAAGCATTAGAATTTATAGAAAGAGGAACCCTTTTCTCAGGATTATCTAAGGGATATGGACCCCACATCACATTGCTTCACAAAATAGTAAGCAGGTTCCGCACGTTCACGAAACCGTCCAAATTGATTGGCAACAATTTTTCCACTGCTATAGCAATTGAGCAGATCGATCACCCAGTCACACCCGTCGAAGCAAGAGGTAGAGAAAGCTGAGGTTGAAAAGAAATGGAAAACCGTGAAGAGAGTTTGGATCAACTTCCGGCGACCCTTCTGGCGACTGTGATGACCAAACTGGATATGGCTTCCATATTCTCGTTGGCTTCCACTTGCAGGACCTTTAGGGGCTGTGCTTCTCATATCCTAACTTTCCTCCCCAACTTTGAGCTCCTCGTGAGTTTTGCCTTGTCATTGTTCAATTCATTTTTGGGCCATTTGGTTTGTGGGTGTGATTGTGAATATTCAAGCCTTGGTTCTGCTATTATGCTTGTGAAATTTGAGAACCCAGATAGAAAAACATTATCTTTTGGTTAGCTATTGATAAAAGCGTAAGCTTTGTTGTTTTGTTCTTGCTTTGCATGTAACATAATTGAAGAAAGTGGCTCTCTCTTCTGGTTCTAGTTCCTTCATTTCTTTTCCGATCTTAACTCGATTCTCAAAACTTAATGTATGATAAAAGCGGCCTGCTTTTTGAATAATGAGGATTGATGAAGGAAAGAAGTTTCCAATCTCCATTTGTCTTTTGTCAGCCAATTATGACAAACAGTCAAGGATCTGCTATCTAAGTATTGAAAAGTAAACCAGAAGGCATTTGTTTTTGTAGGTTGATAACCATCAAATGGAATCTTTTTCTCTTTCTCTTTTCCTTAAGTTCTTTATTATGATCATACTATGTAGGATATTGCCCCAACAATAAATTTGTTAAGGCCTCTATTACCGTCAAATCCATTCCTCAGAAGCTTGAAGGTTGATTGTGGTCGGCTTGATGATTCAGCCATCAATCTTTTAGTTCACCCTTCTTTGCAAGAGTTATCCTTGTATAATTGTGTGGATTTTAGCGGGAAGTTGCTTTCTGAGATTGGAGCGAACTGTGCAGATCTAAGGTAAATTTTTGACCACATTCAATAGCTACTGTAAGTTTGGACGTTTTCCTTGCTAATAGAACTACTTGAGATGTATGGAATCGTGACACATGAAAATCACGATGTTCAGAAGATATGATGTGTAATCTTTACTTCTATCTGTTTGAATGTTGCTCTTGGCTTTGGATATCAATTAATCCTTTCCATTCAGGCGTCTCTACTTGGATTCTATAGCTGAAAAGAGAGGGCGGGCTATTCATATATCAGATCTGGAGGAGTTGCTCAGTGGTTGCACACAGTTAGAAGTAAGGATAAGTTTTGAATAGATAGTTCTGGAATCATTCAGGAAGTTGTTTGTTAAGATTAATAGTAATTTATTTCATCTTTCAATCCAACTTGGAGTTAAATGACAATATCAGTGCTTTTAAAATTGGTTTAGTCTTCCTATAAGAAAAACAATATTTAAGTTTCCTTACGCAAGGGGATTTGAGTTCTGACTTTTTTGCTATATTATGTAAATTAGAACATATTGGAAACAACTTTCACCGATAGGTTTGGCAAGTTCTGATGGCATGATTCATGTTTAATAAGGAGCTCTTGTTAGTATATGTGTGAATCTGATTGCTTATTTCAAAGGACTGATGGTGTGAAATATACTGCACTATTCATTAACAAAAATCATACTATAATGCTTATTCTGCTAAGATGACTGAAAATGATAATTAATGATAGACCACAAAAATGATACTCTAATGCTTATTCTTCTAAGATGACTGAAAATGACAATTAATGATAGACCATCTTATAATGAATGCTATTTGTCATTCCATGTACTGCAGTTTATTTGTTATGCATATGTTATATTTATATTTTTCTTCGATTATCTGACTTTATTTCCTTTATACATATAGCATGATACTTCTTTTCCCCCCGGGCTGGGGGCCTTATCTTCTTACATCACTTTTACAATCTTAATCTTACTCTCCTTTTGTTTGGGCAGGAATTGGTGCTGATGTTTGATGTTTCATTATTTCTTCGACACAATTTTGCTTGGGTTTGGGCTTTGGCTTCAGAAAAGCTTACTTCTCTTGAGATTGGCTATGTTTCTTCAGTAATGGTTACCGAACTGCTTAGTCCAAGTTTGGGATCCCATCAACCGTCAAATCATCTTCGACCATTTGTTTTACCTAGCATTCGCAAATTGTGCCTTTCAGTGGATTATATTACTGATACAATGGTTGGTGCAATATCTAAAGGTCTTACAAACCTAATACATTTGGATCTTCGAGATGCTCCTCTCATAGAGCCAACAATTACATATGACCTCACCAATGCTGGTCTTCAACAGATTAATCAGCATGGGAAACTGAAGCACTTATCTTTGGTTCGGAGCCAGGAATTCGTCATTACATATTTCAGGCGGGTTAATGACCTTGGGTTGCTATTGATTGCTGATAAGTGTGCAAACATGGAAAGCATATACCTCGGTGGCTTCTGTCGAGTTACAGATAGTGGTTTTAAAACAATCTTGCACTCTTGTTCTAGCCTATTCAAACTTAGGGTGTCACATGGGACACATTTAACTGATTTGGTTTTTCATGACATCAGTGCAACTTCCCTTTCATTGACCCACGTTACTTTGAGGTGGTGTAATCTTTTGACAAACCATGCAATAGAGAATTTGGTATTGAACTTAGGCCTCAAGGTTCTCGACTTGAGAGATTGCAAGAGCCTTGGGGATGAAGCACTTAGAGCTATTGGCTCTCTTACTGAATTGAAGAGTCTTCTACTGGATGGTTCCAATATAAGTGACTCAGGATTGTCATATCTACGGGGAAGAGTTATAAACTCTTTATCTTCATTATCTGTAAGAGGGTGCAAGCGACTTACTGACAAGTGCATCTCTGCACTTTTTCAAGGCTCTTCTAAATTTGTATTGCAGGAACTGGACCTGTCGAATCTTCCTTACCTTTCAGATAATGGAGTCCTAGCACTTGCAAAATGTCGAATTGCCCTTACTGAACTCCGAATGCGACACTGTCCACTAATAGGTGATACTTCTGTTATGGCATTAGCATCGAATCAGGTAGATGAGGAAAACAGATACGGTAGCCGCTTGCGTTTGTTGGATCTTTACAACTGTGGTGGAATTACTCGCCTTGCATTCTGGTGGCTGAAAAGGCCATACTTTCCAAGATTGAGGTGGCTGGGAGTGACAGGAACTTTAAATAGGGATCTTGTAGATGCCTTGGCTAGGAATAGACCGTACTTGCACGTTGCATGCCATGCAGAAGAGCTAGGCACCAACCAATGGAATTACTCAGACAGTTTGTTCATGCATGACTATGATGAGATGGATGAACTTGAGCAATGGCTTTTGGAAGAAGAGGGTGTGAATATTGATGACGAAGACGACATTATGAATGTGGAAAATCATGAGGAGATGTTTTGGTGATTTATTAGAAACATACGGCATATATGTACTTGCTGATATGAACTTTTCTTACATTTGTCATGTACTTGTATTGTATCATTAGTTGCTTGTGAACTTAAATTAGAAAATGAAGATATTTCCTTTCTATTGTAATATAAAGGACGGTAACATGAGCTTTCTTTCTCTTAGCACAGCTTTGTATAAAGGAAGAATTGAAGATAGTAATTTCATTTCCTAGCTTCCCTTCATTTTCTTTTCCAAGCTCAACCCCTTTTCCTCTTTATGTGCTTTGAAAAATGGAAGTTTACTTTGGTGGGGGAAGTTTGATGAAAAAGGAAGTTTTGAATCTCAATATATCTTCTTTTAGCTAATTAAGGACAGTTAGCCGAGAATCTGTTATCTAATGATTGAAAAGTAACACATGAGCATTGTGTGTGTATTCAAGTTCATATTGGTAGAAATCGGGAGTCGGGACTCTTTCTCTTCAAGTTCTTTATTTTCAAGGAAACCAAACACAGGCCGAAACAGTACCATTCACCGACTAGCCCGTTGCTTGATGATCCAAAATTTTTATCCATTAGCCCTATATTCTGCTCCAACTTGTATTGACAATGGCTTCCATAATATTACAGTACTGGTGGATTCCATTAATCTTTTTGAGCAATTAAAACACCAGAAAGTGACATACGTCTGTCTTTCGCTGTACAAAAATCTCTGGAATGATAATACTGAAGATTCCTCTCCTCTCCTCTCATACTCGAGACAATCACTTAAACCCCATTTTCTTCCAGCGATAATGTCACCCAAAACTTGGAGCTAAAGTGGATAAGATTCCAGTTGCTTTTGGGAGAAGACGTGGACCTTAGTAAACAATCTGCTGGAATTGAACGTGTCAGCAAAAGCATATACATATATAGTGATAGAGTAGTAAACAAGTGATGCTTTCTTTACGTTACAGGCTCCCGGATTTCTTTTCTTTTTTTGGTAAATCAGAATCCGGGATTTATATTTCTTAAAGGTAAACTTGCATTCCGAGTTTTTTTTTTAATTATCAAAATATAAATCTGTTTTAAAATATCTAAAATAAATTTTAAATAATATAAATTTATCATTTCACTATAAAAGTCATATATTTTAATTAAATTTGAATTAAACGTCACATGAAAATCACGTAATATAATAAATATTATATATTTTAATTAAATATAATTTTTTAATTTAATTATGTATAATAAATTTAATCTAATTTAAATAATTCAAATTTAATAAAAATACTAATTACTAAGAAATTCACAATTTGAGGCCATATTCACTTTGTGCGTGTGTGTGTGTGTTGCTTTAAATTTTGTATCTGCTGCATGTGACCATTGCTCCCCTGAGCATTGTATGAATTAATTTGTTGTGAGAGGGTACAAATCTTGGGTTTGTTAAAGACTAGAACAATTAGCTGGTATTTTTGTTTTTCTGAAACCTGATTACACTTAAGGACTTTGGTTGTAAAAATTAAATCTTTTTCGTTCTGATTGCAGCTAGAGCTGAGAAGGATGATGATAGCGTCTGAGTTGTTGTCTCAAGTTGATGTACTTATAATAGAGCTGACTGCAAAAAAAAACACAAAAAGGTTAAGGAGGAAGAAGAGTCTAATGATGTATTATTTTTGTTTATTCAAGTCCTAGAGTTCCTCAACAACAGCCTTGTCTTTACGCTGCCTGTGGTTGCTATTTCCGATAGCTGGAGACGGAACGGAACAAAAATTTAAAGACGGAACGGAACAAAAATTGGAGACAGTGAAGTATTTGGTTATGGTAGACAAAACAGAAAAAACTGTCTCCGTCTCGAGGACAGAATGTGTTTGGTTGCAATAGACAGAACGAAAAAATTGTGTCAATGACAAAAATGCCCATAATCCTTAATATGATTAAAAATATGTAATGCATTGATATTTTTATTACGAATGGTCATTTAGAACATAAAAGATAAATTTAAATTATTTAAAAGAGTAAAGAAGATTTTACGTTGGCTTCAAAATTGGCTAGGGATCTTGAATTTGTAGGAATTCATATTGAGCATTATTTCTTAGGACGTCAATCACTTTTGATATAACTAATTGGAAGGAAATTAAAAAGAGAATACTTTATAAAAAGTGCTTGATTAATGATACTAGCAGATGACATTGATTAAATTAAAAATAAGTGGAGGGACCATATTTAATTTTGTCATGGTTTATGCTTTAATAACTTCTTAAAAGTCTAAGAATTGCTTGCTTGAG
>JANKOE010000206.1:71702335-71730912 GCA_026284465.1 Erythroxylum citrifolium | reverse complement strand
GCAGAAGCTACGGGAAAAACGAAGTGGGATATGGTTGGGTTTTCAAAAATTGAAGATGAAGGGCTGTGGAAGTCTAGGGGGAAGAAGGAAGTACTTGTCGTGTCTATGTTTAAACAAACGTTGGGACAACGTTGTTTGTCGTCCCATAGATGACATCGTCTCAGCTTTTTTTGTGCGGTTTCATCTTCCCTGTTTCACCTCACCGACACTGCCTTCTGCGTCTGCCATCGCTTGCGTTGTCCTTGGACTGCCCAAATGATGCCATCCATGGCGTCGCCTACAATGGGCGATAATCGCCCTAGCAATGCCAATTGATGGCGTCGCCTGTGACCCCATCTAGTGTCGATGCCAACCAGTGGCATCGCGATTCCTCAGGCGGGCGATAATCGCCCATTTGTATTCAGTAGATGCAAAGGCAAAACACGCAGAAATTAGAAGCAAAATAGGGTAGAAACACAAACATGAATAAGCAAAGTCATTTAACCCAAAAATTGCCGAAGGAGTTGGGGGTGTTATGTTGCGGAGACAGGGACAACGTGTCTCTGTCCTCCCTTTTTGGGAGGAACAAAAAAGCTTGTCCCTGTCATCCGGGGACGGTGGACAGAAATTCGGAGACAACAATCAAACGTTACACGGAGACAGGATTTTTATGTCTTGTCTTCTATCCCCACTAACGGAGACAGGAACCAAACACAACGTTAGAGTTTAGATCCGGTCTCTCATTCTACTACCCACTTCTCATCCCTATTCATGCTTAAATTCCATTTTGCATTTTCTTCAGTAGCTGAGTATATCAACTTAAAGAAGTTGTCATTAAGACAAGAGTAGTGCACTTAGAGGGTTAGCTTTGAAACAACTAAAAAAGTTGTTCATTTGTGATCATAAAGTCACACGTTCAAGTAATAAAAATAATCTTTTTGTAAAAATAGAAAAAAGAAAGTTATGTACATTATGACCCTCCCTAGACCCTGCAAAATAGGAAGCTTTATGTACTGATTACATTGACTCTTTAATATTAAAAGAAAAGGCAAAAATAGTTTTTTCTACAAGTCACTTGTTCTGTTTGATCAACAATTCGTTGTTCTTCTTCTTTATCAGTTTCAAATCGATCCACTTACATTCAGTTCGATTTAAAAAGGTTATTGTAGAGATCAACCAAAAAGTTAGACCAAGCAATTTCAATTCAATTCCTCAAGAAAATTTATGAACTCCTACTAAAAAGTGAGTATAATGGAAAACTCAAATTGGAAGTTTCTTAGAATTAGGATTTTCTTGATTAAAATTAGTTTGTTTAGGTACAAGATAGATTAATTAAATTAAATTATTAATTTTTTATTTCCCCTTGGAATTAATTAAGATAAATGTTGTATGGCATGCTCATTATCTATGGACAATAACACAATGCATGCATGTGAGACCAATACTTTACCATTTCTGATTATTTAGAAGTTATCTTGATCCTAAAAATTAGTGGTTTTGTTGGTTTTACCAAGAAGTATAAAGGACCAAAAAGTTCCTAACTTTTTTTTTTTAAAAATAAAAGTTCCCCAACTTTGGTCTATCTATGAATGAATAAACATAGGAACAAGATTTTGGATATCAAGATGATAATCATACTGAAATTTCTTTTCTACGAACTAAGAACTCAACTTTAGGCATGAGGGTAATGCTTGGTTTTTTTAGTCATCTAATATATATTGTTTTACCATGTACGTGATTAAATGCATATGCAATGTTTGAGATGAAATAAGCATAGAACGTGACAGATTGGTTGTGCTTCGTCTAGTCAATTTACCTTCCTAGTATTTTTCTATCTTTTGAATTAGGTTCAAACTAATTCTAAATCAAGTAATTACACGATTTAGTTTTTGGTTTAGTAGGTTTTGATGTTTAACACATTTGTCCTTAGTGGTCATGCTTATTGATTTTGCTAACATTGATTAGTGAATGCTCTGTTGAAGATCAAAATAGGGTAATAAGATCTTAAAGAGCAAAATATGGTAATAACATCTTGTATATATTAAGAAAAGTGTAAAAATGTATGTCGCTTATGTATGATTACCATTATACTTGACCAAATATGAAACTAAACTTAGTACACAACAAAGATAATTTTCTTTAAAGATTATAACTAGATTAATAGATCTTGAATCTTAGTTGTTCTTATCCATAAATGCAATTAAACTTCGTGGAACAATGACTTAGCTTCAGTGTTCAATAAATTTAAGTTAGGTGAATAGTTTGGACGTTTGGTTTTGGCATTCAAAATATGTAACAGAGAATTAAATATACTCAATACTTCTAATTAAATCTTATAAATTAAGGAACACATGTGGCAAAAATGCATAGCAAAAAGTTCATTAGAGTATAATCTTAAGTTTTAAAGTTAATAAAGTTAAGTATGTAGCTTTCTAATCCTTTCAACTTTGAAATTTATCATTATCATTAATTCATTATCATCATATATATAGAGAAATTTACTCTTGTATGTGATTATGATTAATTATACTTTGATTATCTTACTCTAAGTTAAATGCCCGTTAAAGTATATGTATACATGTAAATGTCCGTGAATAACATGTATAGTCGTATATGTTAATTGTTTAAGATAAATGAGTATATTCCTTTAGTTGGGAGTTCTAATTTAGTACCCAGAGTATAAAAATAGATACTTCTAATCCAGTACCAAGTGAAGATAAAAGTGCACTAGGTCCATTAAGAAGTGATGTTTGAAATCACTTCAATAAGACTGGATCAATAGATGGAGTAAAAAAGGCTGAATGTAAATATTGTCCAAGATGTTGGTCAGGAGTTCAAAAGCTGAGACCTCTTATTTGAAGAGACATATGGATTCGTATAATAAAAAAAAAGATTGTATTAAGAGGTCAAACATTTTTGACCTCTAACCTAACAAGAGGGAAGAATGAAATGACTGTTACAGCTTATGATAGCAACATATTAAGGTTTTTTATCACTAGTATGCTCATTGATGATGAACAACCATTCTCTATAGATGATAACAAAAGATTTAGGATGTTACTCATCTCACTACAACCAACATTCAAGATCCCAACTCAAAATACCTTAAAGAAAGACATTTTGAAGATATACGAGATGAAAAGAAAGAAATATTAAAAATGTTGTCGAGTATTAAAGGACAAGTAGTCATCACAACGGACATATAGGCATCCAATGACTAAAAGAAAGGTTATATGACAGTGACAACACACTATATTGACAATAGCTAAACTCTACATAGTAGAATACTAAAGTAAATTATATTCTTTGATATTGTTATCATTTACTTTTTTATTATGTTATGATTGATATTTGTTCATATTTATAGATTCATTTATGTGTCACATACAAACAAAAGGTTGTCAACTGCGTTAGTTGAGTATTTAATAGATTGGAATATCCACACCAATTTGTCTACCATAACACTCAACAATCGTAACATAAATGATGCAATGATTGAAAAGGTGAAGAATAAGTTACAGGTTGGGAGCTTGTTGATAGGTGGGAGATTGTTCCACATATGATGTTTTGCACTTATTTTGAATTTGATTATGAAGTACAGGTTAGAGATGAGAAAGAAAGTAGTAGAGTCTATATGAGATAATGTAGTATATTGGAGTGCAATATCTAAAAAAATTGAAAATTTTGAAGAAACTACATGATAACTATGCCTCCTGTTGTTGCTAGGCTTGCAACTACATTTATAACTTTTAAATGTTTTTACAAGCATAAACGAACACTTCAAAATTTATTAAAAATTAAACACTTCTCAAATTGGAAGTTATTAAAGGGTGTAAAATGAAAAGAGGTTTATGATATTATGGTGGATAATAAATTTTAAGATGCTTACTTGATTATTGTAAAGATTGTGGATCCACTTATAAGATTGTTGAGCATTGTAGACTTAGATGAGATTCCATCTTTGGAGTCACCACTACTATAGTAATAGTCAAGTTTTTATTTTGACTAGTGTTACGACATGCTGACAGCACGTCGTAACACTAGTCATTACTATAGCAGTGAGTTTAGGTAAATATATAACACTAGTCAAAATAAAAACTAAACTATTACTATAGCAGTGGTGAGTCTAGGCCAATCCCACAGAGAGTGTATGTAAAGTTGTTAAAATGAAATTAATTGGTGTTTAGGTTTAGGGGGTTTTGGTTTTAGAAAATAAAATGAAACTAGACTAATAAAAATAGATTAAAGAAAATATGCGAAAAATGATAAAAGTGAGGAATTCGATAGGGACTTGATTTTTTGGTTCAATCTCAGCCTATACCCTAATTAAACATATCTCATTGATTTGTTGTTCTCAAACCTCTCCTAGCAGTTATTAATTGTGGGCTAATAATTAATCCAAGTTTTCCCTTAGGTAGTTTTTAATCAAAATACAATCGTTAATTAAACTAACTACCGAATAACCTAGGATACAATCTCTAGATTCAATTGAGTAGTAAATTACGAATTAGGAAAATCAATTAATCAAGGCAATAATCATATACGATACGTCATTTAACCTAGGTTATGTTATCCCTAATGATTACGAATCATTAGTCGCTACATATAAATTTTAACATAACGATTACGCATTATATCAAAATTATAGCAATGGGTTTGCAAAAAAATGATTCAATGAATGCATTAAAATCATCTTTTCACAATACCCAATGGGTTCATACACAAATAACCGAATAATAACGAGATTACGATTATCCATACACAAAACTCAAATCAATTAACATAAGATAACACAATCAATTTCTAATGAGAGAAAGAAACAACAAAAAAGAGTGAAATACATTTAACTTGGGTCGTCGGCGTCGATGTTACCTCTGAACTGGCGTCGGGAGGTTACCCCTCTATAGGTCTCCAAATGATCATAGCTTTGCCCCTTAAAAATGTCCCACCGAAGAACCACTCTCCCTCTCACTATTGCGCCTTCTTACTGTTGCTGTCCTGATTTTCTCATTTAATTCTTGGTCCACCTTTACTGTACATTCCTCTTTTAAAACCTACATTCCCCTTTTGAAAACGTCTGCGTGAAACATGCATCGTCTGCTTGAAACGCAGACTTGTTTATGTTTCCTCTCCTGTGTCCACGTTTTTGTTGCTCCTTCCCAGCAGCCTCTTTTCTTCCTCTTTTGCCGTCGTTTTGCTCAATGTCTGCTGCGTTTTCATCACGTTGCATGGGTTGGTCATGAAATTTCCATACACAACTTTTGTACTTCTTTGTCGTAAGCAACTTTGATTTATTTGTGTTTATATTTTTTTCTTCTTGTCTTTTAATTTTCTTCTTCTTGCTCCATGAAAACAAGTGAAAATTATTATTTGAAAAATAGCCAAACTATAGAACTTTCAACTCACTTTAATATCTTTACTTCTGAATTGTGCCTAAAATCACATATGAGTCAAAGTGAATAACTTAAGCAATTTCATGTCAATAATCGCTAAGTATTATGGAATAATTTCATAATCAATTAAGCACTTATCATATATACATATACATATGACAGTTTGTATAAAGTTTGTAAAATAATTATGAATATTTTTAAAAGGAATGAGAAATTGTACAAACCTTATATATATATATATTCTTGATCGACAGTAAAATAAGCATCTTACTTGAAAGATCCAGTTAACAACTTCCTTCCTTAATATTTGTTGTTTATATAATGGAGATATATGTACAAATGTTAGTATTATGAGTAGTCCCTTTTAATGTAATTAAGTACAAAGGTACTTTCTCCATTGAAGAGTAATCAAAGGTAATAAATGAAATTAAATTGTATCATGAAAGTTTAGGGAGTTTTGTTAGATTTTCTACAAAGAGATAACTTACAATTAATTAAATGCAGCATGATAAGTTTTCATACTTTTAGTTTATTCTTTATTTATTAATAATATATATCTTTTGCATTCATAATTATCGATTTAAAATGTAGATGAATGATGGAGATAATTTAGTGAGAATGCTCCAACGTTGAGAAAATATGCTATTAGATTACTCAATTAAACAACTTCTGTATCAGGTTATAAATAATTGGAGTGTTTTAAACATATTTATACGAAAAAAAAAGAAAATGCCTAGAACATCAAAGACTTGAACTTGTTTACCTTACTTATAATATAGGTATTTTTATTTATTAAATTTAATTTTCAAAGTAATTACATTTTTTATTATTGATTTTATAATTTCTCTATTTTTTCAGAGCACTTAGAAAGAAAAATACATATGATCTTATTAATATTAATTATATTGACTATTCTAATTTTCGGATCGAAAGAAGAAGAACTATCGCTTAATCTTGATTATAATGAACTTAAAAAGACAATTTATAAAGAAAATGTATTTATATCTATCAGAATGAATAAATTAAAAACATATACTAATGGTTAGTTGATATCTTATTTGAAGCTCCTTCGCACTTTTACAAATATACCTGAAATTTGGAAAAATGAAGGTGGTTTTAGTGCAGATAGCAAATCCGGCAAGACATAAGGAGAAAGATATGAAATGGGTCCAGAGTGAGAAATTTTTTTAAAATATATTTATACAAATATTAGTTATTTATTTGAGTAATACCACATTTACAACATGCTTTGATGAAATGATGGAGGCATAAACAATGTCTTACAACACTAATTAATAATGCAACTCCAATTCAACGATTGTTTTAATATAGGATTTGTTTACGAAAGAACTAGTCTGAAAAGGAGGTGGAGGGGCACAATGGCCGTAGGATATGCTTATATCAGTTTTCGTATATTCCCTGAGTTTTCATGCTTTGAAATGGACATATTTGCATGTTGTCTGCCGTTCTTGAAGAAGAGCACATGCTTTTGAAGTGGACATATTTGCATGTTGTCTGCCGTTCTTGAAGAAGAGCAAAAAAAGAGAGGATGAGGGAATCCTAGCTTACATCTTAACTTGCAAGCTCCATATTGATGGAGCTTTCTGTCAATCACATAGAGTTAATCCGTCGCCAGTACCTTCAATTTTGATCAGATATGTTAAACGAGTATCTCCTAATTCTTGTAAGTTAAGACGAATGTATGCGGACGAAACTAGATCCTCTGTTTAGTTTTACTCTGTTTTATTCTGCCTAATAGAATTTCAGCCATTTATTTTGCGGGCCTCACGCGGGTCTTATGCGGATCCCATATAAATAAATGACTAAGATTTATTGGACATAATAAGACACCATAATATTAAACAGAGAATCTGGACTCTATGCACGCCCGTCTGGACAATAAGAGGAGCTCCGGAACAATAGTAACGTTATCATGTCGATGTTGACACATTGTGATGTCTATCTATTGATGCTGTAAAATTATAAACTATATTTACCCTTTTATTCTTTTCATATAAATAAATGGTTTAATGTATTTTTGTATTCTTTAACTAAGAGTAAGAAGCTCCAGTATCTTTCGATTTTATAAGAGAGACTCAGAAACCTCTTATTTAGTAAAAATATTACACATGCACCAGACCACCGGCTTGTTTTGATAAGGACTTGAAACCAACGTTTCTTTTCAATTGAAAAAGTTAAAAGACTTTCAATCATATCATAGACTCGAAATAGAGTGTTGAAATTTTGTTATGAAGTTTTAAATTTACTAATTATCAAATATTAAAAGCAATATATATCAAATTAGTAATCATAATGTTCTATAGCAATTAATTATAATTATCATATATGTATTTTTTATTATAATAAATGTTAAAATAAATTAATTCTATGTTACATAATTATAATTTATAGGAAAAGAACTTGGATGAGGTCATGTTTAAAGTAAATTTAGACCTTATTTTGATAATAATTCTTAATTTATTAAATAATCCTAATTAAATGTTAAATAAAATAAATATTCACATATTCACATTTAAGTTTAAAAATTTATATTTAAATAAAACTAACAATTTTTAAATTAAAACTTTTCCTTTTTCAATTATTTTTTAAAAAATATACATATTTGATAAGTTGTAATTATCTTGTTTTAAAATTCTTATAAGTTGAATTTTACATATTTGATAAGTTATAAGGTGTAATTATAGCAACATTTGGAATAGAGGAAAGTAGTAGTCCATTCCATTTTTTAGAAACGGATATTAACTTTTAAATTTTATGTTATAATAAAATTTAATATTTCCCAAGTTTAAAATCAAAATTTTCAGATTAAATATATATGTGAATAAATAAATATGTATGTATATAATTTAGTCATTGCGAACCAATTGTACACTTTAAGATAGTAATAGTCTTCTATGTCTAACTAATTAACAACATAACACTTTGATTACACCGCACACGTATTTTAAAGTGAAACGTAAAAATAAGCAGTAACCTATTTCGAATAAATAACTTCAACAAATTTATTGGTTCACGACTAAGTGATAATTCAATTAAAATGTTAAAGCATTTAATATCCAAACATTTATCATTTTTAGAGATACTTGGAAAGGCCTCTAACATTTAAAGCTACTCTAAAAGACCCTAAAACCATTTGAACGATCCTAAAAGGCAATAACAAGTTACCCATCAATTTGACAGATTCAACTGTAAAAATTTTAACGATTTTATTTTTAGTTAAATTTTTAATTTTTTGATTTAATTTATTATAATAATTATTGTTGAAAAATTGATCAATTTATTAATTAATAACTTAATTTTTGTAAATTAATAAATTCTTATAAATTAAAATAAATCAATTAATTTTTATTTAACATACTCTTGAAATTTACGATGAAATTCTTAAATTTTAAACTTTTTTTTACTTTTTTAACACATTAGTAATTATTACGAGAGTACCCGTAGAAGCTACATAAAAGGAAATATAGGTTGTTCTTGGTTTATTTATTCTCCTTGTTTTTAATATTCAAAATTGATCGTATTGGATTAGATATCTAAAATTTGAAGTGCTAACCATGGAAGTATTTAGGGGGCGCTTGGTTTGTATGTGGGAATGGTAATAGGAATGAGAATGAATATAGTGACGAATGAGAATGGATATTATCATTATAATTATGATGGTTGGTTAAGAGGAATGAATGATTACCATTACTATTGATAGTGGTTGGTTTGTAAAAAATAATGTAATTAATTAATTACAATATATTAGTTAATTAAATATTACAATTAATTAATTAGAGTATTTTAATTAATGAATAAATTATATTTCAATTAATTATATTGTAACTAAATAATTATTTTTTAATTAATTATAATGTAATTAATTAATTAATTATAACATTTTAATTAATGAAATTGTAATTAATTATAATATTTTAATTAGTTATATTTTAATTAATAATAATATTTTAATTGATTATAATGTAATTAATTAATATTAACAATTTAATTAATTATATTTTAATTAATTACAATATTTTAATTAACGAATAATTATAATTTAATTAGTTATATTTTAATTAATTAATTAATTACAGTATTTTAATTAATGAATGAATTGTATTTTAACTAATTATAGTAATTAATTAAATATATTATTTTAATTAATTATATTTTAATTGATTAATTAATTAATTACTATATTTTAATTAATTAATTACTATATTTTAATTAATGAATGAATTATGTTTTAATTAATTCTATTGTAATTAATTATAATGTACTTAATTAATTAATATTATTATTTTAATTATTATCTTGTAATTAATTATATTTTAATTAATTAGTATTAAAAATATTTTAAAAAAATTAGTCTTTACTAAGGAATGAGTTTCATTCCTCTACTAAATGGGGGTATGGAGGATTCCTCCAAAGTGGGATATCAAACCATTACCCCTATAATCATAATCAACAACTGATTTCAAAAAATAATCAACAACCAACCACTCACTTTTCATTCCTTACCCATTAACTCCTTCTCAAACCCATCAACCAAGCACCCCCTTATTATATTTTTGGATCATTGTGTCAGCTTCGAACGATACATCATCAAAGGAAATGACGGAGCCGTCGAGGGTGGGTTTAAATTAATAAGTCAAAGCTTCGTGTAAAACGTGTTTGTTCTTTTAACAATTAAAACTAGTGGGGATAATGATTGTATTTGGGATGTTAGGTTTGAATTGTACAAAGAACACCTACATCCTACGTGGGGATAATGATAACTATTTAGATAAGCTATATATCTTATCCTTGCTCTCTTCTCTCTCTCTTTCTAATTTTTCTCCACCTTCATTTTGCTTTATGTTGATGGCCTCCAGAATAATCTACACTCCATGTTCATAAAAACTATGCAATGAAATAGTAAACACGTCAAGAACAGTAATGTAAGAAGTCAGACCAAAACCTTTCATGAGTTGGCGTGCTTTTTCCTCCTGATTGCACCCCATGGAGCAAGGGATGCATCTTCACAGAAATCTTTATGTTATATATTGGACTCAAAAGGTGGAACGCCTACTCTAGGCGCCCCTACACTTCGGCCCGACATTGTGTGAGGGAGATAAATCACAGTCTGATCCCAGCAAGCTTTTCGAAAAGGCGGCCCAGTGCTCGGTGCGTACAACGAGTCACCACATTAGATGAACTCTCACACTGCCACTGCCAAGACTCGAACCCGAAACCTTGGACACACTTTCCTTCCTAATGACCAACAGGGACAATAAATGCAAGTCTTCATCGCCAAAAGTCATTTAGGATAATAATGAGACAGTTCGAACCTACCTAAAAACATATAATTGGTTAATAAAAAAACATTACATTTAGAGTGGTGTGGCTAAATAATATTGAAATTGAAGTTTAAACATAGACTTTTTCAGTTCATATTTACTATTTAGATGTTACGACAAATAGCATGGCCCATGCATGTGAATTGCATAAAATTCATAAGCATTTTTAATTAGTATACGAATCTTGCACCTGCTGATGTAACTTTAAGAAAGAATACAAATTCTCAAACTACAAAAAGCTAATATTGAGATTTAGTATATAATTTTACATAACAATTAATCCAAATGTATCATTAAGTTAAAATAGTGCAAGTTCACTTGTTTATTAAATATTGAGAAAGGGCATCTGCTAATTCAAAGCTGGTGGCCATTTGACGTACGAACAAAGATGGGGTGGTCCTCCCTGGGGCAGTCTCGACTGTCCAAAATCCAAATGCTTACCCAAGGTAGGCGCTATCTACCTGCCAGCCAGGTTCCCAACTCTTATCCTGAACTAGAACAACCTACTCCTTGTCTCCTGCTGTTCCACAAAATAGTAAGGACACTCGCATGTTTTATCCAAGACCTAAGTGCGTATCTTCGTGTTAGGTTATTATTTCTTATATTCTCTACATGGATAAGGTTTTAAAAAGCAAGTCGTCGAAATAAACGTGGTAGAAAGTTTCCTTTGCGTTATTGGATTCCTCGAGTCGTACGTAATACCAATTTAATGTATATCTATTTTTTAAAATTTTCGAGTTTCGACTAATTCCAATAGAGTTCTCGCCACGTGACCTTTGGGCAAACTGAAAGGTCACTTTTCCCACGTCCCCTCCATCATCCTACACGTGTCCGCCTCCACGTCATCTCTACCTCATATTCCGGCTTTAACGGCGTTACCGTCTTTTTATACTTGTCATTATCAACTTGGGTCTACCGGAATTTGACGGTGTAATTCAAGATATTTCATTTTTTAGTTACCGAGGCTAATAATTCACTAAATCGTCAATATTAATTACTCGTCTTCCCAACAGCAATATACATGTCTCGACATTGGGCTACACTAAAGTTAGAAGTAGACGCTATTTATATATTTACCGAGTATTGATCAAGAGTAAGAAAGTATGCAACTAGGAACTTGCATCAGTTTCTCGAGTGGAATTCAGAGTGCCATTAACAGCTCCAAATGTCAGTACATGTGTTGGTTAAAATGCATGGAACAGTTGGGACGAAGTTGATGAACTCGTTTTACATGCTATGGGCTATTGCGTGTATCGTTCTAAAATTGACTCTCTTGCATCAAATCGTGGCAGTTAGAAAATGGACGAGAACGACGCTGCGTTGGTGGTCCATAAATGTACTGGGACAACTGGAAAAAGGTGACAATCTCGTGAAGGGCAACATGCATATAGCTACCACGTGTACATCTTGAATGATTGGGACCTTGATTCTACCAAAGCCAGGACAGGACTACCCTGCTAGTGTGTGCTTTATTTCTTGCAAGCCTCAGACTGTAGCTTGCCAAAGACTTGGGGAAAATTCATGTCTTTTTCTAATATTATTTACTTATTCAGGTCAGGTTATATATATACCGTGAAATGTGATGGTTATGATGAATCTTTCGTGTTCATCCTCCACCTTACAAGTCCATATCAAGATAGAGGAAAAGAAAGTGAGGAAAGGTTTCTCGGGAGAGCAACTCTTCCTTGCCTGAACATCACTGCTTTCCCATGAAGCTCGTTAGTTCTACTACTTTATGAAATTTAAAGCGTTGGACTTGGGACTGAAAACTTGTAACGTTAATTAGGGTTTAATGAGGCATGAAACTTATCCAAATCAGAATATGCCCACCATGTACCTTTCGCATCTGATTGGTCAGACGAATTAAAGAGGTTAGAGGCTGGCAATCGCGGATTCATGGCAACAGTCTTAATTAATTATTAATTGTCATATAATAAATCACCCCTGAAATTAAAATAGTTTCGTCTAAATCAGGGTAACAACCTAACGGATTCAGTGATTAATCTCTTCATTGGTTTATAAGCACCTCACAAAGTGGGTCAACTAGTTCAAAAATTTAAGGCTGTTCCATATTCAAAGCCAAGGAGCGAACCCCTAACTTTTAATTAAAGATAAATGAGTCTCTTCTACTCAACCATACCCTTTGAATTAAATTAAATTATTCATAAGTGGGACATGCCGATTGATAGAGATCTACTTACTTACAGACCACAATTACAGATACGTTTATGGTAAGATGATTCAATAATACCCAATGCTTTTGACTCCTAGTTTCTATTCTTTTTTACTTAATTAATTTAAATCCCTTGATTAAAATTGTGATAAATTAACATTAAAAACCTACTTTTTGATGTAAAAGTGAAATAATGAGAAATAAAAGAAGGAAAGCAAGCACACACCTTCAACCCCAAAGGCGTGATATTTCATTCGGTGCGCATACTACTTTAGTTCTCATCCACGTTCAGATCCTACAGATCTATACAGATACACAGACAAATCCGTTGTTCTATAAAGAGAAAGCCAATAACACAAACAAATTCCATAAAACCATCAAGCCTCTCTCTCTCTCTCTAACGTTCAAGCGCTTTACTTGCTTCATCTAACGAAAGATGGTGGAGGACAACGAGAGCTGTGGCAGCCGGGTGCATGACGTGGCGTCACCGTCCCCTTCCTCGATGTCGCAACAAGGAAGGCAGCAGAGACAAAAACTGGAGGTGTACAGTGAGGTTCTTCGTAGACTTAAAGAATCCGAAAACCCTGAAGCGAATTGCCCTGGCTTCGAAGATCAACTCTGGGCTCACTTTAATCGACTTCCTGCTCGGTATGTTAAAGTATGCGTGTACCCATATTGTATTATCGGTTTATACGTGTTTATGGACTTGTGGATGGCGTTATGAATGTAAAGGTTTGAACTTTCTTGTCGGGGATATTAATTGAATCTGTTTTTCTGGGAAGTGGGCGGTTACTTGCGGTTTTGGGGATGAAATTGTTATCTTCTTGGTTTTGTTTCCATTTTCGTTATTACTTTTTCTTCGTTGTTGAAGTTTAAAATGTAGTTTCAGTGGGGTTTTAGTGGATTAGTTGTTAAAGAAACGATTTTATGATCTAAACGAATTTGATATCAATCTTTAGGCCTAATATGTTTTTCTTCTATTTGGCTTTAATGTTGTTGATGTAATTGTGTTGCAGATATGCATTGGATGTAAATGTGGAGAGGGCAGAAGATGTTCTTATGCATAAGAGATTGCTGCATTTGGCTCATGATCCTGCTAATAGACCAGCAATTGAGATCCGCCTTGTGCAGGTAGGTTGGTTCTATGTGAAGTTACGTTCAGAGCGATGCCAAATGTCATTAGAAAGTTTACTTCTGCGTTTACTCTTTTGGCATTGGCAATGGTAAAGTTTTGCTTCTTTCAACCTGTTGAAGACCATTAAGAGGATGGATTTTTGTCCTGTTTACTTTTTGAAAAGTCAATCTTGTTTGACTCGTAAGCATTTTTTCTTCTTGCGGGTGTTTGGATGCTTGCTTTCTTTCTATCTTTTCTTTTTTCACGTGCTTCCTTTACTTCATCCCTGTTGGAAATAATCACATTCATGAGGCTCTACATCTTGATCTTCCTTCTTAATTTATAAGACGCATTATCAACTTCTTGGAGTTCCAAATTTTTACTGTGATTAGTTTGGAGTTAGAATTTTTGGTGTAGCCATATTGGTCCTGTTTTATCATACTTGTCCGAAGCTAAGCCATTGTTTTCCAAAAGTGAGTTGTTACATTTCTTCTTGAGGATCTTGGGAGTTTTGATATTTCCCAACTTTGCTGAATGAGATTCTGGCAATTCATCATTCAATCACTTTCTTTTGCAGGTTCATCCTGTTTCTGAAGGGAATTCAACAGATTCTGTTTCTTGTGACTCACCTGATAGTAAAGTGAATCGAAGCACTAAACACAGGTTTGGTTTTGAGTTAAATTTTTTTCCTGGAAATTCAAGTTGACAATGGTTATGTCCCATGTGCTAACTTATTCTATTTATGTTGTTCAATTCTCGTTGCTAAAATAAAATTCATTATTACTGCTTGTAATGCTTGCATTTTCCATGGTCAGCCTACATCCTCCACCTGCCTTTGGTTCATCACCTAATCTTGAAGCACTTGCCCTTGGGGTGAACAAGTTTGACAGCGAAGATGATGATGATTCTGTACATGCTAATTCAAAATACTCTCGGTATTTTCTTGTCTCAAGTTTCCTTTCTAGGCTCAAAATTGTCTAGTTCGGCTAATCAAAACTTGGTTCGTGGATTTTAAAAAACTTGGTTCGTGGATGTATTCAGCCATTTGTGATCTGAGTGTTTAACTACATCTAATAATATAATATTTAATTTTCCTACATGGTAAACTGAAATATACTTGCTCTTTTTATACATTTTTTTTGTGCACCAAGTTATGAGCAAGTTTCACTTTGCCAATAATCTTTAAGCAAGTTCATTGTTTATTTATCTTTTTGTTAATTGCACTGCTGCAGGCCCTTGCATGAAATTACTTTTTCTTCAGATGACAAGCCAAAACTTCTCAGTCAGGTGAAACTAGGTTTCTTTTGTTCATGTAAACTTTGTGCTTATAACTTTGAGCTTTACTTATAACAAGTCATTGTTTTGTTGTTGGCTTCATGTTTTAGTCTACACACTGTTCTGTCAAATCTGAACCTATTTGAGCCCATGGTTTTCTTTTTTAAATTCTGTAGGCTTTTACCTTCTCCATATGCTAGGTCTGCTCAACGTTAAGGAGATAGTGGAAATTCTCACTTATCAGTTTAAAAAGCTGGAACCTTTACAGTGTCTGCTCAATTGTTCCCACCCAGACCATCCCTTATAGCAATGCCTCCTTCTTCCTTCTGATGCACACATATGCAAGTCCAATATTTATCCATGTGTGTAACTAAATGTAAGACATCATTTTTTTTTCTGACCTTTAGAAGGCCTTTCAATGCATGTTGTTGCTGCTGTGCAAATTCTGAAGTTAACTGCCTTACTTGCTGAGATTGGGTTGAACATCCAAGAAGCACATGCTTTTTCTACAATTGATGGCTTCTCCTTAGATGTTTTTGTTGTTGATGGTTGGCCATATGAGGTACTCATCTTTTGCACATGCATTGCTTTGTCAAATGTGGTTATGTTGCTGTTTTTTAAAATTTATTCAGAAAAACCTGCTTGACAGCCATAGTATTGAAAATTTCAGGAGATAGAAGAGCTTAGAACTGCATTAGAAAAGGAAGTTTTGAAGCTTGAGGTAATTCTTTTTTTCTGTGTAGTTGCAATGGTTATCTGATGTGTATTATCTAAAGATAGTTTGAAGTTTGCTCATCTTTCCTTGGATCTGTTAACGTAGATGGAATCAAAAGAATCCTTCCTTTTTTTTTTTTCCTTCTAATGTTTAACTTCTACGTCATTTGGTTACTGTTATCTAATACTCTCTTAATTACTTTTCTTGGTTTTTTGTGATGTTGAATCCTTTTGATCATATCAGCTAGCATATTTCCCCTTTATCTAATTTGCCAACTATGCCGTCAATTTACCCTGAACATGTTGTCATGTAGAAGCAAGCATGGATGGGTCAACGTTCATTTTCTCCTACAAGTGAGCCAGACCAACCTATGATCAAACCTGACCCTGATTATGTGGCAATACCAAATGATGGGACTGATGTATGGGAAATAAATCCTCAAAGTTTGAAATTTGAGAATAAAGTTGCATCTGGATCATACGGTGATTTGTAAGTTTAATGTCTTTTATGCATAAGTGAATAGCTGGTGATTGTGTTTTTCATTTTTTTCATTTTACACTCCTTTTATTGACTTAGGTTCAAAGGCACATTTTGTGGTCAGGAAGTGGCTATTAAAGTCCTTAAGCCTGAGCGTATAAACTCAGATCTACAAAGAGAATTTGCCCAAGAAGTCTTCATAATGAGGTTGGATATAATATCTCTAATTTACTGCTACCTATTCAACTTAAGCTTTAGATATTCTCCGAAGCATTAGAGGGTTAGGCAAAGTTGTGTCACGATATCTCTTATTATGTGTTTAACTTGGTCTGTTCCTTTCCCCATGTCCACGCAATTACTCACACTTGCAGGAAAGTTCGACACAAGAATGTTGTACAATTCATAGGCGCATGTACCAAGCCTCCAAGTTTGTGCATCGTGACAGGTGACCATCAATGAGTTCCTATATCTTTACATATTTAACCACAGTTCAACATTTAAAATCAATAAAGCTGCTCGTTTTTGATTTTCCATTCCCATATCAAAGTCATTAGAATTCATTGTGTTATTGTTCTTCTATCTTTCCTTATTTGATAAAAGTACTTTGCATTTACTTTATGTTATTCAACAGAATTTATGTCTGGTGGAAGTGTCTATGACTACCTACACAAACATAAAGGTGTCTTTAAGCTTCCTTCCTTACTTAAGGTTGCTATAGATGTTTCTAAAGGAATGAGCTACTTGCATCAAAATAACATCATTCACAGGGATTTGAAGGCTGCAAATCTTCTCATGGATGAAAATGAAGTGAGGTTCTCCCTTCAATTTACGTTTCTGTTTGTTTCTGTCTCATCCATGGTGTTTCTTTCCTAAAGAAATTTAAACTTGCAATACTTTAACTGCGAATTGAATTTGTAATAGAAAAGTTTCCCTGATTATCTTTCATTCATCTATTCTCATTTCATGAACTAAGAGTAGTGACTTGCATTTTACTAATTATTGGCTGTGATGGCAGTTCTGCCAATACTTGGGTGTCTATTTATGAGACCCTGAAACTCAACATATCTCATTTTAGGAAATTTCCATCCTATGAGGCAAGTTTATTGAATGTTGAGACTTGTTTGCATATCAGGTGGTTAAAGTAGCTGACTTTGGGGTTGCCAGAGTGAAAAGTCAATCTGGAGTTATGACAGCAGAAACAGGGACATACAGATGGATGGCTCCTGAGGTGCATCATTTTATTTGCCCTTTTCTCTTCTTGGTCCCCTAGTAATTTTTAGAAACATATCTAGTTAGAACTTTTAGACCTCTTTATCATTGCTTAAAGTGTACGCAGTTAAGTTTTTGATGATGTTTCTTAATACTCGGTACTTATATTAAGCATGCAGAAGATACAATTATTGGCCCTCACAAATGTTGCAAAATGAACCAGTGGTGCTTACATGTCACAAAACCCCTTTGGCTACTCTCAAAACATACAAAACTATTTTTCATGCTAAAAATTGATGGCAACCGGATAACCTATTTATTTCAACATATTGGTGTATCTTTTGCTGGTACTGATTTTATTAATCCATATTCCTCACTAAAATCAGAATGAACTTTCTAGGATTCTGCACCAAGAGCCATATGTTTTGGCCAATTGTGTTTTGTACCATGAACTGGATTCTATTTTCAGATTTAAAATGTTACCTTGCTTTATGTCTGCAAGTGGTTATTCTCATCTTTACTACTTATTTCCTAACTTACAATAGACCAGTGACATGGACCAGTTCTCATCTGGTAATTATCTTGTGTGTCGAACTGGTTGTTCATTTTACGATTTCTTACAACAGTTCTTTTGCTTTGAAGGTCATAGAACACAAACCTTATGACCACAAGGCTGACGTTTTTAGTTTTGGGATTGTATTGTGGGAGCTTTTAACTGGAAAGGTACTGTTTGGTTGTACTTTTAGCTAGTTTATTGGATTTTCTGATTCCGTTTTAAGTAATTTTTTTTGGGCTCAAGTCATGTTTTTCTTATTTGGCTTCCCAGCTTCCGTACGAGTACTTGACCCCTCTACAAGCAGCAGTTGGTGTGGTCCAAAAGGTGCAGTGGACATCATACTTTTACTTTGATCTTCTTCTAACTCTTGTGTCGAAGTACATTCTGTGGATTTTGGAAGTTATTTGGGATTACATTAAGAGTATATGATGATTGCAACTCACAGTAAATACTTGCATTGGTGCTGGTTCAGGGATTACGGCCTACAGTTCCGAAACACACTCTTCCAAAGCTTGCTGAGCTGTTAGAGAAATGTTGGCAGCAAGATCCCGCACCTAGACCTGATTTTTCTGAGATCATAGTGGTCTTGCAGCAAATAGCTAAAGAGGTATACTCTTACTCTTGTTTATCGATCATTTTATTTATCAGCAGCGCAAGAATTAAGAAGCAGCAATTTCTTTATGTGTAGATTAACTTATCACTGACACACCTGTTCCTCTTTTCTTTTCCATTTTCAAAAACTTTATCAAGTATTTCATGGATGTAGGTGGCAGATGAAGGTGAAGGGCGGAAAGAAAGATTATCTGGGGGATTCCTATCAGTCCTCAGAAGGGGTCACCATTGAATAGACACAAAATACAAAATAGAGGTGTTTATAACTTGAATCTATAGGCTTTAACTAATCTCAACCGATTTTCAACCCATCTTATCACCTAAACTTGTACAGTAATCATCATTTTCACCAAGCAGTAGGTGGTTTCTTTTTTAGAAATTTGGTCTGTTGATGTATCTTCTCATGATTAATTTATTGTTAAGCACACCCACCCCCCTCCCCTTTTTTTTTTCCTCGCATTTTCATACTGTGGCGCCATAGTTATCATTGTACAATAGTCAATAGGGATGGTAGTGAAGAAGAGCCAAGAAAATGATATATACAGAGGCCTTACATTACCAGCTTACTAATGCCATGTCCTATGTATATCTATCTTTTTACAGTGTCTTGTCGTTTCTTATCAATTGTTGAACTAGCCTATTTAGTATGGAATTAATGGATTTTGTATAGAGAGCAGTTGAACGATGGATCAGATAGACCTGGTTTACTACGCTTTGTTAGCTACCTTCTTCATTATGGAAGATCATGTCGCTGGAAGGGCCGTGTAATTGGCTGATTTGGGGAAGCAGAAGATAGATACGGTCGACGTTGGAAAATGTCCCAAAGAAATTGGAAGTTCTTGAGATAACTCATTAATAATTAATGGTAACAGCTGATTTTTACAAGAAAGAAGTGAGGTAGAACCATTCTTAGACTAATTTTGTTCTTTGAAATAACCAGGAACGTAACTTCTAGTTCTACTAATTAATGGTGTCCGCATGCATGCATGCATGCAAGGGTTTTTTAGTCGTGACGTCAACCTTTGACTTTCTACTGTGGATACTTTTGCAGCCGTCTGTAACTATTTTCTCCTCAAGGTTTTATGACGAGTTGCGAGAGGCCAATTGCACTGCTGAATGCTGATAATCGTAAAGGAAGCGTATATGCAAATATTTCCAAGTACAAAAGTTTCTGCAAGATACATCAGCTTCAAGAAAATGATTGCTGGCCAGGACTTTTACCCTGATAACTGAACACTTAACTGACTTCGATAAGTTTCCTAAGCATTTTGACAGCAAGTCCATGAGAGCTGCCTTCTTGGAAATGTCAAGAATATTAGTATCAGTACAGAAGGAAATTTTCTTCCGTCTTTTCTCAGTTCCTCAATTTCTGATACGAGGGTATCTGAGAAATGACAATCACTTTCAGCGGTAAATGAAGGTGGTGCAGACTTTCTTCTCCTTAACGATGCAGTTCACGAATCGTCATGACTAGCCCTCCCACTTTTAAAGCTGATCTTGTGATTAGGAATCGGAGCAGCAGCTCTTATGAAAACACTTTGAATGAATGAAATCATCTGCAATATTTTGTTAATACAATATTAATTTTCTTCCTGGATCATTGGAATCTACTAGCCAATTTACTATTGAGCATCAACGGCAGTGACTCGATCTTGTCAGATCTCCATTAACAACAAATTCCACTCCTTATAGATTTCAAGCCATGAACCGTTATCTGACTGAATAGGAAAAAGAATAGCAGGAGAAATGGTCATACCATAGCAAATCCAATGCACAAGATACTGAAGCCAGGGAAATTAAAGGGTGCTTCTTCAGAGAAAAACAAGACTGCACAATTCATAGCAAAAGCAAATCAGCGATCCCAAGTACTAAACTAGTCCCTGCGGATACTTTATTCTTAAATTCACAGACCTGTTAGAGGACTAAATATGATTGGAGAAATAACGGTGGCCAACGAATTTATGCCTTGAATGCATCCTTGAGCCTTTCCCTTGTTACGTGCGTCGAATTAATCCAATGGACAAGTAGGTAATGAGTAAAATTAAACAAAGAAAATCAAACTGAAACCACAAAAGAATTGGGTCAGGACACCCAGGATTGTTTTTAGTCAATGGTTTCTTCCTTTCGATGTGCATAGAGATTACCAAAAGAGAAGTGGACATTTTTGAAATCTTGGTTGGTGCTCAGTAGAACGTGAACAAATGCAATCAAAGATAACCTTGTAGATGGAGCTGTACCTGCTCATTTGGCCCAATTTGTTTTGATGCAATGCTTCCCAACTGTAGAAGTTGTGAAATGGGTTAATGCAATGGAAAAAAGTGAGTACTTTCATAAAAGTAAATGAGCATTTTAGTCACACAAAAAAGTTCATTACTCACACATGGAGGCACGATGACAATCATAGCAGAAAGCAGAGCATTTGCATATGGAACCTGTCCACGAAGAAGATGTTGTGGCCACGTAAGGAGAAAGAAGACATGTTTTCGCCCAACGTCATAACCCACACATTGCATGAATTGTCTCCAAGGAAACATATGGTTAATTAAAACGACAGGAAAACTAGTTGAAAAAAAGTATTACCCATTTCGACCATGCTATGCTGTAAAGCAAAAACTGCAAGGCACCACACAAACAGACATGGTCAGCATTTTTCCTCCACATCTTCATTTTCATAGTAACAATGAGCATTAAGATCAAGACTCTTACATATGTGAAGCCCCCAAAGAGTGCTACTGAAAGCAGTCTTTCCTCTGCTATAAAGGGTGTCAAAAGAGGCACGAAAAGAAGCTGCAGAGTCCATAAAATCAAGAACTGGAAATTTAATAAATGTCTATTTTTGGAATACTAAATCAAGTACCAGAATTTGAAGTGGAACGTGGGTTAGAAATTGAAGAAAGAATATAAAAACATGGTTTGATGATGAATACCTGCATTACCATTGCTGTAACACCACCGATTAGCATTAGATCAGCATACTGGTCTTTGTTGAAGTTAAACCGTGCCTTCAGGAAATACTGCGCGGTACGAGCAACAAAACTTTGAGTAAGATTCAAATATAGAACTTTTGACATGTTTACTTGCAGGCCCTCCAACTTATTCTGATTCTAGTCTTCAAACGCCTTTCGTTCTTTTGCTGAGTAGTTGCATATTGCAACTATATGCAGAACATCTCACAATGATTTTCTTTCATTACTATTCTTTTTGCAGACTTACCTACACTTCAACCAATAACTTGAGACTTTCCTACAAATTTTCTGCTCTAATCTTTATCGTAATTTTTCAGTAATCAAGGGAATAAACATATCCGGCGCCGTAGATACACGATTATATTATTAGACAACAGAAATTTACCAATAAAGAAACTTCTACTCCACCCTCTGCAAGACTGTTGAAGAAAGCAATCACTGCTGCTTGTGAAAATGTTGGGCTGCAACACAAGTTTTACAAGATAAATTATATCAAATCTACATCTACAGGAAGAGAAACAAATCAACAACTATCTCTTGCCAAAGCCCAATACACTAGAAATATGAAACACATTATTGCATTAAGCGTCCAGTGATACCTGAACTAACTTGCATGCCCCGCGTGCAAATATTACTGAAAATATGTCATAAAGGACCACTAAAGGCTTTTACTTCGACCAACAAAATATTGTCTTGAAAGAGTGTACTAAGAATTTCATGTGGTTCAAGTAAAAGATAATAGTGCTTTCTTCCCTACAACTGATTGGGATATCCAAGTGGGCGAATATGATCATCATAGTGCGATTAAATAAAATATAAAACTAAAAGACCTGTATCATAGTTTCTGATCAAGATTTTCCACTCAACGAGCACTTGAACTTTAAAGCAACAATGATTTGCACTTGTATTTGCAAATTCTATACTCCTACCTGATCTGAAGTAAGCAAAAGAGATCTCTAGGAGATGGAATTGCCTTGAACTCTGTTGCCTTTGGAAGTAAAGTGCTATGACCTTCAATGTCATCTGGTGCTTCCTTCAGTATCGGCTGCGTCAAGTTTTGAACACTTTCCTTGAGGAAAATTCTCATGTAGACAGCAGCAACAATTGACACACTTGCAGCAATCTGCCATAAAATGATTAGTATTATAAAAAAACTTGCAACCTTCTATTCCTGTTGAAGTTCGAACTTATAATGTTGAAAGAAGCAGCTAACAAAAAATATGCTAAAACGGCGAAGACAACCTGAAGCGCCAAACCAGTGGTAAGGCAGCGAGTAGCCAAGGTTCCAAAAACATAAGCAGCAGAAACGACGCCTGAAAGAACTCCAAAAGCCGATGCTCGTTGTCCAGCTGACACAACATCTGCCTGAGAGAATGACAACATCAAATGGTTTCTTTCATGGGAGGGAGACAAAGTTGAAAACTTTCTCAAGTGTTTTTATGTCTTAACTATATTTAACTGTCTAGCAACTTATCAGGGTTAAGATAATGCTGCACAGTCCATACACAACTTGCAAATTCCCAACTTCTGGACTGTGACTGAGATTGGTACCTCCTAAAGTAGGCAAGATTAATAGAAAAGTGACCCAGTTGAGATAAATACCACGTAGGCAAGAGCAAGGCAGTTAACGCTGCCACTGGTGACCATAGCTGTAATAGTCCTGAGCAGATAGTAGGCGTAAAAGAAGTTGGTTGTCCTTCTATATGCCAGTATAACTGTAGAAATAATATCGGTGTTTAGTATGTGAAGTGGAAAAATCACAAGGAGGAAAAGGTTCCCTTTTCTTTTCCAATCTATTGTCTTCTATCTTCATGCTCACAACATGGCATGATAAACTTGGAAAACATTTGCAGTCCCTTGTAATTAGTGACAGTGGAGTTACTTCCTTAGCAGCAGGCACAAACTTCAATTATAATTATTAAATTTAAAAAGATATAAACTTATGGGTTTACTATACATGTATTAATTTGTCTTGTATTTGCATAGAACAGCCTGGTCTTGAAGGCCGACACCAAAATTGAAGTTCTTGCCTTTAAGGGGATAGTTGTACAATCAGTACTGGGACAAAGCATAAGGGAAGCATATTTTAAATTGCAAAGCTGAAATTTAGAAAGACGAAGTGTTCTGAACGATTACGGAGAGCGTACGGATCCAAAACAAGGCAAAGATAATAATAGTAAAAAATAGGGGGGAGGTTGAGGAGGAAGTTCACTTTAGTCTAGAAAAAGAACAAGGCATGTAGAAAGTAGAGATGAGAGCAACCTAACAGCAACCTGTAACCAAGAACTTCAACAGTAAGAAAGGAAGTGTAATTTTCGAAGATCAAAAACCGCAATTACTTCCATTCCAAGTCAAGAAAAAGAACTGAAACATCTTGGGTTCATATTTTTCATGAAACCTACCAAAAAAAAGATTCACAACACTTTAATAGTGTATGGAGGGTCCATTCCAGAGTCACCCCACACACACCACCAAAATGGAAAGACCTTAAGGAACAACTAATTATGAAGCAAATGAAAATAGCTTACGGCATACCAAGAGGAATAGTGGAGATAGTCATAGGAAGTGTAAGCATAGCTTTCCTACCATACTTGTCCGAAAGATTCCCGATCAGTGGCATCATCACCACACTCCCAAGTCCAGTAATCTGCAATTAAAACTCATATTTTTGTCACTCCTGTTCTACATTCCCGGGATATATACTCGTCAAATCTATGTTTAGTAAGGCAAAATGGTTCTTCAACTTCATTTCTTTAATAGGTATATTCGTTTCCAGCTTAATCATAACTTTGCTGTGAAATACACCAGATTTGGTGGATTTAGTGAAAGCCATCTTTACCAAAAGATGTATAAAGTATATGCAACGGTTGCGTATTCATCTTGAAGGGCTTGTCAAATGTACTCTCTTTTTCTTTTGTAATACTCTGCTATTAAAATTATATCCTTTAGTTCTAAGTAGAACTGTCAAGAAAAGCCATTTCAAGTATATCTTGTGAAATCCTTATATCAATAAGATTAGTACCATAGTATATCTTTGATGAAAAGATCCTGACTTTGGCCATATATGTGGATATATATTGCAACAGTTTGTATGGTAGGTTTGATTTGCAGTTGGAAATAAGGGCAAGCAGTACTGAGTTTGCAAGCTAATTACTGAATTGTTCTTATTATGTCTGGTCTGGTAAAGACAACAAAAACCTTTATGAATGAGATGAGCTCAATTGCTCAAAGCACATCAAACATCAACTGAAATAACTCATATTTCTCTGCAACACCGTTTACGAGAAAACATGCCCATGTCCTTTTCTTTTATGAAGAGAAAGTTAAAAAATTTGAAATACGAGTCACTTAACTACATAATCAATGTGTTGAAATTTGATGTTCTTTTAAAAACAGAGAAGCTATGCATTCTTACATGTCCAATTGTCCAATCCTTTTGTTCTAAAGCTTAGCAGGATCAAGTCAAACTAAGCTAGGAAAGAAGTAACAACTCATCAAAACATCAATAAGTTGATTTAAAGTTATTTGAAAATAGATGATGATTTACTGTTTTTACACCAAAAACATATATAAACTCAACCTTTCAATTACAATTGTTGTAGTTCCAGCATTCAAAGTTCCTGACATTAGTTTATGCCCAAATAACAGTTCATTTATGGTCTTAAGAGGCATGTGAGAGTTAAAAAGAATAAGTGGATATCCCTTTTTCAACTCCCAAGTACTATATTTAAGAAATCTTCAACAAGTAGCGTTACAAGAAATGACCTTTTAAAGTTTTTCTACAATTGTTCCTCCAACTCCAATAAAGAGAAAAGTAAAGAGAAGAAATTAAAGAAAAGAGGTGCATAGCAAAAGGTTAAGGGCATATTTCCACCTAGCACATTGTGAATCAACCATACTCCAAACTTTTGATGTTATAGGCCTAGTGCAAAATGTTAGACATGCAACCAATTGGGACATACAGAGAAAGTGTGTGAAAATAAAGGCAAAGAGCATAAACAAGAAAAAAGTAGTAGAATAAAAGGAACCACAAACAAATGAGTGTCTCTTCACTATAATGGCACTACTAGCTTGCTCTATCACATCAGTAGCTCATGAACTCAAGTTGCACTTACCACATGACACTTGATAAATTAATATTCAAATGACCTGATGAAGCTTCACCAATAAAATAAGAATTGGTAATGCAGCATTTCTTAAAGTGAAAGGAAGAGGTAATATTATTATAGTTAAAATTCCAATAAGTATAAAAATTATTTAGGAAGTTTTGCTTATTTCTAAATTGGACAAAAACTTATTGACTGTTGGTGAGTTACTTGAAAAGTTTTTTTTAAAATGATTTTTAAGAAGATTGAATGTGTGAAATATTTCACTTCTTTTTTGGCAAATATTTCACTTCTTTATATTGGATCTTGTAATTAGAAATTGGAAACTTTTTGACAAAATTTATGTTACCAACGGAAATACTTTTTTAAAAAGAAAACATAGTGATCGATCGAATGGTGTAGAAAAGCAGAAGAGGCCATTAAGAAAATTGAAGATTAGAACGTACAGCTTGCTGGAATCCTGAAAGATAGATAGCAAGTGAGCAGTGACTCTGACCAGGGCAGAAAGCTGACATGCTGACGTCTGTTATCGCCGGAATCACCATAAAAGTAGCGAAGTAAGATAAGAACACCGTCACAAACAGGTGGCTCATATCAGCCAAACTACCCTCCATCTCTTTTCTACCTCCTTTTAGTGGCTCCTGCGAGAAGGGTAACTCTACATTCTTAGGAATATGCAGTTAAGAAAAAGATGTAGCAGTAAACAACCGTCGCTTGAAGAAATAAATGTTGCACTTCACTAATACAGTTAGCTTTATTTACGTGGGTAGAGCATAGTTTCCATGTCCCTCTAGTTTTCATCCCGAGGAATGAGAAACCACTCACGCTACTCAACGGTCATATACATGATTGCTTACTCACCTTACGTAAGAGTGATTACATGATGTTTTATCTTTTTCTCTTGCGAACGATCTCTGAAACTTAATCCTATGCCGAGGGGATGCCTAACATATGAAAACTTAATCATATGCATTTACCAGTTTTACTACCGTAAAAGTTTTTCTATTATGAGTACTTTTTGATTAACAAAACTAATAACAATTACCTAATCATTCATTAGGTAATTGTTAGTATTAGTTTTTATAGCGACAAGGTACTGATACATTTAATGTTTCTCTTGAGAAAAGGTAAATTGCTGTTTAAATGATAGGATGAAAAAAAAAGGTCATCTTTTTTAATACAGAGGTTTTCCAACTCCCAAAATATAACAGTAAAAGGTCAAAAAGAAAGAAACTTTAAATCTAACTGGCCAATTGAGTTCTATAAGGACTTCACTAGGTTGGTATTTGATTAGGTTTATGACTAATCCATGTGGTTGGTATGATAAGAAATCACAATTTATCGGTGTCCCAAATGGTGGACAGTGCAATCTTGGGAATTTGACACATGATTACTTTTATGATAAGATAGCTATAGCATCTTCCTTTTGAAGACGGTGTATAAAAAGTTGATAGTGCACTTCTTTAGTGGCTTGAAATTTCCAAACTGTTTGTAATGGGATTAAGATATTTAAGATGTTGAATAAGAAGTGTAAGAAGATTCGTTTGATTGCAAAAAATGGAAGTGTCATGAACAAAATGGCAAAAATTCTTGTGTGTTACAGACAATACCCTTTTCCTGCTAAGGCTCATCAAGATTGATCTACAATTAAACGGTAACTATGTGGTAACAATTGCGTGCTGTGAGTTCAGTTTCAGTGGACCTAATGCAGCTAGTTAGTCCCGTCACACCAACTAAAACACCTTTGAATTCATACTTATTAATCATATCCAGGAAGAGTTTATTTGAATCAAATCACATTAAGTATACATCAAAAGAGGTATTTCCTTCTAGAATCTTATTAATTCTCGAGTAGCGCACATTAACTCTCCTTATCTCAATCCACGGAGAAAAGGGTTATTTCAATTAAACCACATTAACTTCAACATTAAATGGATTTTACCTTCTATAATAATACAAACACACACCAGCATCGTAGTAGAGACTATTGTAGACTAGTAGTTCCTCAATGCATATAGTAATTTCCAATGTTTTAAAAATCGGACCGGTGATTGAACCGGAGAAGCAACTGATTCAAGGGTCAATGGTTCAACTGGAATTTAACCGTGGTCAAACCAGTGATTAATAAGTAGTAAATATAAATTTTTATTATATATATTATATATAAGATATTTTTAAATATACTATTTAATTATTTATCTAATTGTAAACTTAACTTAAACTCCAAAATTCAACCTAAAAACTTCAAACATACAAGTTTTTTAAAAAAATTCACCAACACAACACAACACAAAATAAGATAACAAAATTCACTAGTCATATTTCATAAAAGGATTAAAAAAATATCACTAATCATCATATTCATTCAAGTTGAGATCAAAATCAAAAGTCGTCATTGCCGATATAAGCATCTTCAACAGATTCCAAATTTGGTTGTTTGACAATTTCTTCATCACCTAATTTCATAATAAGCAATATTAAACAAAATTACACTTGGAAATAATATATCCAATCTTTAATATTATATTACAAAGTAAATTAATAATCACTATAACAAAAATGACATACAGTAACACTTTTGATAATATGTTATAAAATACCTATCTATGGTAACATTATATCTTAAAATGTTATGATTCTTAATTTGATAAGTAACACTT
>JANKOE010000206.1:71683260-71702235 GCA_026284465.1 Erythroxylum citrifolium | reverse complement strand
GAAAGATATTTTTAAGAATTATTAATCAAATTCAAAGCTTGAATATAGAAATAGATGCAATAAAGTTTAGAGATGTTCTGGGGAAGCACAGTAAACAGAACAAAATAACTTGGGAAAATTTAAAGCAAAGTACGACCGTCCCTCTTAGATAAGCAACCTTGGAAATTTTTGATCCATGAAAAGCTCCCCTGTAAATCTAATAAAACTAAGGTCTCTTAGCAAAAAAAAGAGAAGAAGCTAAGATCTTTCTTATGGTAGGCTACGTCATTGACCCTTCTTTTATCAAGGAATTGCTTTAACAAGTACTGCAAAGTCCCATTCACTCTAACCTTTTGTTTTTTACGGAATAAACTAATAATTTGACATAACCTTTAGTTCCTCTATTTTTTAAAATCTAAACAAGTCCAAAAAGTAAAGAAAAGTTGCCAAACTGTGTGAACCAACCAACAGAAGCGTCTGACCAGGAAGAGAAGCACTACTAGTCCCCACCTCGCAAGCTCCCAATTTCGCTACCTAAGAGACAGAGATAGAAGTGAGAGAGAGATCTGATGAATAGAGCAAATAGCGGCAGTGGGTAAGATGAGGCTTGAGAGAGCGGCAATGTCTTCCTTCTCAAGCGACGATGTCTTCCTTTTATTTTACTTTTGAGTTTTATTTGACAGACGTGAGAGAGAGTTATTTTACGTGAATTGGGCAGTTTTTTCTTATACCGGTTCACAGGTCTTTACCGGTCCGACCGTAAAATAAACGAGCCAACCACACTCACAAAAAATAAAGGTTAAACCGGATCGTTTTATGCTTCGGGTCACTAATTTTCCAATCCGACCAACCGATTTGGTCCAGTTTTTAAAACACTGGTAATTTCCATTTTCACAACACTAAACATGGTCCTAACTCCCACCAAAAAAACAAAAAAAAAGACATGGTCCAAAGTGGTATAACACTTGACTAAATCCAAGAGTTTACTTCCTCGCCTATCAAAAACTATAATGAGGCAACTAGGCAATTAGGATTGACTAAAGAAGCTCGGTCTAGTATGAAGTCAATGGACTCAATTTGACTTAATTGAATTTTAAGTTGTATTCAATTTTTAAAAAAATATTTGAACTTTTGATAAAGGTTTGAGTTTGGGTTTTGCAACTTGATTCAATATGAAGTTTGAACCTTATTCATATATAAATAACGTTGTTTTGTTTATATAACAAACGACATTATTTTTATACTTAATACTTCAATTTGAAGTCATTTTTATACTTAATATTTCAATAACACGACCCACCCTCCACCTCACTTTCATGTCTCTCATCTCTATTGCCTTAGTTGCTATTGTTCACTTAAAAGAATGGTGGTTGCTATTGCTCTTTACAAAGTTTGACTTGTATTTTAGGAGTAATAATATTGTTCAAGATTTCTTTTCTTTGGATTCTTGAATTCAAAAAATGCTAATTTATACCCAATGTTTCTGGATTTGGTTTTCCAATAGTTATTTTCACGATTTCTAGTTCTGTTCTCATGTTATTAAAAGATTCTTTACAAATTTTATTTTTTTTGGGTTTCTTTTTAATTGCAGATTGATCATGACGAAAGATAGTTATGCATATCAAGTAAGGAGGTTTGATAAGTCAGATTAAAATAGATTAAGAGTTATATGGTTTAAGTTCAAAAGGCTTAAAACCACTTGAAATCTAATCAGTTTTAAATTTGGGCGATATGAACCAGGTTCAATTGGAATTTGGGTTAGGTTTGGATTACTTGTAAGAGGCTTTAAGCCAAACCTAAGTAGCCTTCGGATTAGTTCAATTTGCCAATTACCAAGCATATAGGTGGTCCCACTTAACATATAAACATTTTATAATGTGACTTATATACTTAAAAATAATTTTGTAACTTGAATATGTAATAAGTAAAATTGTAATTTAAATAATCAACACAAATCTTTTACAATAAGATTCACTCTTCATCATTTTCTTTTTGTTTACTTCATGTTATTTCATTAGGATATCTAAAAGTTTGAAGATATTTAGAGAAAGTTTAAGAGATTAACAAAGATTTCTGTCACGTGGCCTTCATCAAAAGTTTGAGACGAACTTTAAATCTAAGATAGATTTATATAAATGGTGGTTCTCGCAGTATTTTCCCCTTGTCTTTCTATATTTGTATTTATTTTTTTATTCTTCCTTTTGGATTTATGACAAAAAGTAATTTTTTGGGCATTTCTAATCTTATTGGTCATACATTACTGCCTTTCTTATAATGCCTTTTTTTCTTATTTTTATCTTCACTCCAAAATCATTAATTTATTTTCTCTTCAAGTGAAAAATAAAGGTTTATATACAAGTTGTATTTGATACGAGACAATTGGGAAAATTTGCAGCAATGTTGTGAATACATAGTCCTTCTCTTGGAATAAAAATCTAGGAGAATATAGTAACTAAGATAATAATTATTATGATATTTCTTTTTACTAATTCAACGATCCTACTAAAGTAAGACTTGCAATAATATAAATTAAAAGTAAGACTTGCAATAATTTAAATTAAAACCTTTTATAGCATTCTTTTTGGCAATAATTGATTGAATTGTTACAATTTAATAATATGTTTTTAAGAGAAAAATTTTCATTTTTTTTCCAACTAAAGATGCCTACATCTTTGTTGTTGATAACATTTATCTTGTCAAACATTTAAACTTGATTGTTTAAACTTAAGTCTTTAACATTCTGGTAGCTACGATCTTAGAGATCATTTTTTAGATCACATTACAACATGTTATAGGCCTAAACTCATTAATAGGAGATGGATAGTAAACTTTAGGCATTGGACATATATAAACTTTATTGAGCTTAGTAAGAAGCATACTAGTTCTGAAGAATTCTTGGACTACATTGGTCATGTTTGAGCCAATTATTTCCTAAGTTAATTAGAAAAATATGGCATTGAAACCATCTAGACCACAAGATTTATTTGGTTAAAAGAAAAGAGAGTAGTTTTGATCTCCTTAAAGGTAACCTCATTAATCAGTTATGGAATATATTGAAGGTTAAGAGCATTTCTAATGAAGTCAACTAGCTCATCTGGTAGATTGGGGGAATTAAATGACTCTCCCATAATGGACTTGAAATAGGAATAAGCTAACTCCTTGAGATTACTTTGATTAGTCACGGTGTTTCCATTCTAGTCATTTAGAGTAACAATTCTCCCTCTATGCCTTCTCCCTTTGATGAATTTATGAAAGAACTTGAAATTTTTATCTCCCTTTTGCAGCTATACCATTTTAGCTTTTGTTTTAGCTAAAAATTGTAAGAGTCTAAAACTGAGTGATAACTCTTCAGGGCATCAATTTTACAAAATTTGATATAAGGGTCATCAGATTGCATGGGAGGGGCTTCTTGAATCCTACAGAGGTGATCAAAGCTTCTCTCTTTTCCAATAAAAGAGGATTTAAGCTAGTTTTTTTGTAGAGATTTGCATGGTCAGGACCTCCATGCTCAATATAAATAAGTATGGTCAGGGCCTCCATGCTCAATATAAATAAGTACAGTAAGGACCTCCACACCTAATATAAAAAGTATGGAGATATAAGATCTCCTTTCTTTAAACCTAAGCTCTTTTAATGAACTTAATTGGCTCGCCATTGACTAGAACATTGTAAGAAACTGTTGTGATGCATTGCTCTATCTAATCAACAAATATATGGGGAAGTACAAAAGACTTGAGTGCATTCAAGATGAAATTCTAATAAAAGGAATCAAAAGATTTATGAAAATATATTTTGAGAGGATAATTCCTAGTTGTATACTTCTTATTAAGTTTTTGAATAATTCTTGAATATTTAAGAAATTGTCTCCAATTGTAGTTTTTGAACAATTATTGAGATGTAACAATATAAGTTAGTAGCACCTGCTTTAGCTTATCCATAATGTGTTTATAGATTATTTTGTGTATGGTGTTGTAATAATCTGTTGGTCTATAGTCTTTAAGAGACTTAGGAGCTTGGCCTTTAGGAATGAGATAAAAAAAATGTTCTATTCAACTCCTTCAACACTTTCCCCTTCCTAAAGAATTCAAAAACTGCTCTGGTCACCATTTGAATGAGGTTAAGTTTTACCAAAAAAAAAAAGAGACAGCATTTAGGCCATCTTAATTGGTGCTTTATAAGAATTAAGAGAAAGAAAAGCTATTTCAACATCATTCTCTATAAAAGGCCTTAAGAGTAGTTCCACTTCTTGAGGAGAAATTTAAGCCTATATAATAGAGCTGAGAAGTTTGATTGAAGAATGGTCCTAAAGTATTGGAGAATAAGGAAAAAGCTTTATGAAGAATATCTTTTTTATGAAGTTAGTGAGATAGATACTTTCTCCAAAGATATTGTTCCACTAAAGAGGTATCTAAAGAGTACTGATTTATTAAAAAAAATGAAGAATTCTTATCTACATTCTTTAGCTAAAATATTCTTGATTGCTAGATTAAGAGAGAATTATTAAACTTTAAAGCTTGAATATAATATTAAATATCTTCCTTCTCCTCTACTTAAAGGATTTGGCAAGTTAGATTTAGACATAGAGATCTATTAAGCCTCTCCTTCATGTTATTAGCATGTTATTGAGTGTTTCTAACTTTCTACTAATTAAAATTTTAAGTTCCTCCTCTATATGAAGAAGTTTTCTTATATCAATAAGAAGTTTTTATCTTTGAACTTTAACACTAAGGCCTTTAATAATCACTTTTTCAAATCCCTCTAAGTCTTCAAAATAGTTATTAACCCTGATAGGAACTCTTTATTTGAAAATATTGATAGAAACCTAGACAATAATATGAGAATGGTCAGAAAATATAAGATTAAAAAATGTGTCCATACTATTAGGGAAGGTTTGCATCCATTCGTCATTGATCATAGCCTTATCTAGATTTTTTTCCTCACAAACTACCTTCCTTTTCTTAGTTATTACACCATGTAAAAAGGTTCCTATTCATGTTATATTTATAAATTTTATATATGTAACACAATCTCTAAAGGCATTTGAATGGTTTCTAAGAAATGAATTTCCTTCAACTTCATATGGGTGCAACATATTATTAAAGTCCCCTACGATGACCTAAGGGGACTTTGTAGAAGAGGCTAAATCCCTGAGTTTGGACCAAATAATGATTCTCTAAAAGATAAGATTTTAAGCATAGATAAATGTAGTATGGATTACTACTTGTTCTTACATCATCTTGAATGATAAACGGATCAGCTAATCCATAATTAAGAAGTGGAGCACCTTAGTCTTCTTCTCATCATATACCACTACAATTTGGCTATTGCAATGACATAGGTGGTTGGTTATGACTTTCTATTGTCTATTTAGAATATTTACAATGTTATTTTTGTACATAGAAAATAATACTATAAATTATGCCTTATTTTAATCAGTTTTCTATTTTAAGTAGCTCAAAAGATAGTTACTTATCATAGACATAAGTCTGGTAAGATGTGATAATATACATAGTAACTAAAGAACTTTTGGAAAGTTTTCCTTTATTTTCATTAAAATGTAGAAAAGGTTACATCTTTGTATTAGTTATTCCATATTAACTTTCTGTATCAAATTACGGGATACTATAGAGTAAGGACCTATGATAAAACTATTGATGAATGATTATAAAAGTTGAAACTATCTAGTTGCTAACTTGAACAATATGTTGAGTTTAATATATTACAATAAATAGTTGATATTATTTTGTGATGATCCTTATTTTGAAGCTTAGATCTCTACTTTAAGTACACAGAGTAGTTACAAATTTAGTTCATTAGAAAATGTTATCTCTATTCTATATCTTTAAGCATGTTTGAATGAAAGTTTGAGAAGTAACTTTAAAAAAAAAATACTCTCATTTTTTTGCGTATTGTTGACTTTCTAAAAATAGAAAAGTTCTATCAAAACTGTGTGCTTTGGTTATTGTTTAATTTATAATAAAATAAATGGTATTAGAACCTTATTTTTAACGTCTTGTGAGTTTATAAGCTACAGAGAGTTTGAAAGATAACTACCAAGAAATTCTTTTTGAAAAATTGAAATAGTCAAATGATTTTTTTAATTATTTCTAGACCTCTCCTCCAATTGTATTTATAAGAAAAATTTATCAAATTTAGGCTATCAAAACTAAGACATATTTCAAAACTAGTGATTTATGGGAAGAACTAAAAATTGGTATAGATGCATCTTCATTGCCTGACAATCCTTCTGTAGTTCAATTAAGGAACCATAATATGAATTCCATTGAGAAGTTTAAGGTATTAAACTACATATTAAAGTTAAGCAAAATATAATTTTTGTGATTGAACATGGCATGTGAGACAATAAAAGAAGTTTAGTCAAACTCAAAGAGGAGTTATGAGGCACCAACAAGATAGAGAAGATGCATGTCATAAATTTAAGGAGAGAATATGAGAATCTCAAGATGGAAGATTTTGAGATATTCATAATATGTTAAAAAGCTTATGATTATCATAAACAAAATCAAATTGCTTAGAGAAGAGCTGACATATTAAAGAGTTATTGAGAAGGTAAGTTTACTTGAAAGGTTTGAGGCCAATATATCCTTATTGGAGAAATCAAAGAATCTCTCTTAGGTTTCATGTATGAGTTGGTTAATGTATTGCAATCTCAAAAGCAAAGAAGGGTGTTATTAGATATAAAGAAGCAATTGTTGGTGCTTTATTGGCACAACACAAAGATAAAGGTAATTCGTATCAAAAGGGAAGGAGGAATGTTAGTGATAGAAAGGATAAGAAAAAGAAAGATGGAGAGACCAAGATAAGGAAGTGTTTATTACTTCATGTTATGTAGTTAGTAACAACAGAAGAAATTAGCTTATCTATAGTGGTTGCACACACTACATAGCTTCATATCTAAGTGTCTTCAAAGAACTGAACAATTTATTCACTTTAAAGGTGAATATTGGAAATAAAAATGCATTAAAGCTAAAGGAAGAGGATTAGTCTTTGTGGAGACTTTATTAGTTATTAAATTGATTCTTGATTTGTTATTTGTTTCTAAAATGGATTAGAACTTGTTGAGTGTAAAAATTGCTCAAAATAAACCTATAGAAATTATATGGATTATGACACTTTTTTGCATTGAATTGGTTTGTATAAAAATAGCCAATATGTATTTCTTCTTGAATCATAATGTTTATAATTATGTTGTGTGTATAATTTGGTTAATGATTTAACTTTATGGATAGAAGAGAATGGGATATGTAAATTATCATTCTATATACCAACTTTAAAAGAATGTTTTAGTGAAATAGTGCCTCTTATGTATCATCATAATGACGTTTTTGCTGTATGTCAACTTAGAAAGCAAAGAAAGTTAACTTTTCCAATTAATCAAGCCTAGAAAGTAACTAAAATGTTACATTTAGTTTATAAAGATATCTGCAAACCAATAAGGACCCTTTTCTGAATGATGATAGAAATTTTATATGTTTATTGATGATTTAACATAATGTATTTTGTATCTTTTTTTTATGAAACAAACATCAAAAGTAGCTCTTTTTTTAAACTTTAAAGCTTAGGTTAAGAATTATAATGAAATCAAACTAAAAGTGATTAGATTTGACAATGACATAACATACAATTTAGAAAATTTCAATGCATTTTATAAAATTGCATGTAGTGAACATTAACATATATTCACTTACACAGTAGTGAAAAATGGTCTAAGTGAAAAAATATATACTCCCTCTGATTCATAATAAGTGTCATTTAGATACATTTTAATTATTCAAAATAAGTGTTATTCTTGACTTTGTATGCATGTTTATAATTTTACTTTCAAAATTAACCTTTAATTTTTCTCTCATCTTAATTACACATATTACAATTTCAAGGCAATTTAATATGCAATTTCTCTCACAATTTCTTATTAACATGCAACTTCTCTCTCATCTTAATTACACATATCACAATTTCAAGGTAATTTATGGGAGTATTAATAAGGATATATCTATAATTTCATTAGCTTTCTTAATAAGTGTGCATTTTTCTAAAACGACACTTATTATGAATCAGAGGGAGTAATTGTTAAGGAGATGCGAAGATATTTATTGTTTGAAAAGAAAATTCTAAGAAAATTTTTGTAGAAGTAGTGAATACTGCACTAGATTTGCATGACAGACTCCCTGTAAGATCGTTAAAGGGTAAAACACCATATGAAGCCTATAATGGTGTTAAACCTTTAGTCCACATCTTAGTTTGTTTGGTAGTGTATTTTATGTACATAAGTCGGATGTAAACATAGATAGACTTGATAAGAAAGTTGAGAGTCTATTTAAATATAATGGCATTTTGAAAGGTTCTAGAGTTTAGTTACAACAATTATAAAAGTTGATAATAAGTAGGAATTTGACGTTTAATAAATGGAAAGCTTAGAACTAAGAAAAAGTATCAGATAAAGTCTTAAAAAATAAGCATAATGAGAGTGAAAACTCTCAAGAACAAGACAATTTAATTGTTAATGATGACTCTAGCAAAAATGTGGCAGCGATAAGAAAAAAATGACTTATAGACATTTGCTAGAGATGGAATGTAGCAATTCCTAAGTTGATAAGCTAGAATGATGGACCATAGTTATTTAACCGAAAAAACAATGGAAAAAGAGTTTAGTATAATTCATAAAAATGAAAATTAGGAGCTAATTGACAGAGCAAGCCACAAAAGTGTCACTAGAGTAAAATGGTTTTAGTAACCAAGCTTAGCGTTGACAATTCTATTAGTAAGTTGAAAGCAAGACTTACAGTTAAAAATATATGTTTAATAGTATGGAATTGAATTTCTTAAGACGTTTACACTTATAGAAAGGCTTGAAACAATTATGTCGACTTTCGTTTTTTTTGTTAATATTTTTTTTAACAACAATTTAGAGGAGGAGATTTATTTTGATCAGCCTAAGGATTTCTATATTAAAGGAGTTGAAGATAAAGTATATTTTCTCATGAAAGCTTTGTCTGGACTAAAGTAGGCACTGAGAGCCTAGTAGTATAATTGATTATTATTTACTGTAGCTTGAATCCAATAAGAGCATTAGTGAGCTTCTGCTGTATATGAAAGAGCTTGAGAATAATGATTTGTTGATTATATCTTTAGAGACCTCTTAGTATAAATATTATCTTGATTTAAGAGTGTTATACATTCTTAATTTAAGTATTTTTCTCATAGAACTCAAGAAAAATAAGCAATTTTTTCTCGGTTAACAGTAGAAGTAGAATACGCCTTAATTGTAAATCATGTGATTTGGTTGAAAAAATTAATTTTTGATTTAGATTCATTCAAAGTGAAGCTTTTTTTTATTGTTTAATTTCAAATACAATAGAAACTCTGCATGGGATTTTAGCTCATTTTACTCTCTATACATCATTGTTTATGTCTAAATATGTCTTATCTTGAGCCTAATATAGGAAAAATTTACCATAGTTTTGTGAAATGTTACATGTTCTAATATTTATAAGTGATCTATTATTTGTAGCCTCAATGTCTAATGTCATTATAATGTGAGTAATGTTGGAAATTTACAAATGAAATTATTATCTAGCAAAAAGAAATATAAAGATAAAGTTAGTTATATACAAAAGTAAAGTTTACAACTCATTGCCTGAAGGTTTTGGATTGATATATGATGTTATAATTATGTTGGGTCTCATTTAAATCTGGTCTAATTTTTCTCCAAGCTTCCTCAAAACCCTTTATTTGGTATTAGAGTTAGGTTGGCAAAATTAACGAAGACAGATTTATGGCTTTATATTAGCTATGGGGTGAAAGAGAGTGATCAGCTTGATATAGATAAATTCACTTATAAGGATAAATGTTGAATTCATTAGTGGAATTATCCTTAAATAGAAGATAAAAAAGTACCACTTTGACAAGAAATGTACATGCTTACGAACTTAATTTATAGTCGTCCATTATATCCATAAGTAAAAATAAACAATGTCCATATTCAAATTCCCTCCTTTCTGTCAGATATTATATATAGTGATTGGTTTCTATTCTACTTTCTATTTTATTTTTTATTATCTTGTTATCCTTAAATAAAAAATTTTTAGTTGTTAATGTCAATATAATTATATAATAATAATAATTATTAGATAACAAGATAATTCTTATTCCACCATATTATAGTACAAAACAGGCATGTTTTTGCCTGCCAATTTTAATCCCAGTGGGGCCCCATTTTGTGATCTATCCTGTTCCATTCTGATATTGGAAAGTATGGCTTGTGAATCTGTGATAAAGAAGACAGTACCAATATTAAACTACCAAACTATAAGATTGAGTGGAACTCGGTTCCAGCAAATCATTTAGCAGCCGTATCTGTCTGACCAACTACCAAGTTAGGTTCTGTAGAATCAATGGAATCAAAGATGATTAGAGTGAATTATCATCTTTTTAGACCATCAAAAGAACATCACGGGTATCTAATAAACCCTGGGAATAAAGAACTTAAGCTGGTTAGGATATAAGGGAATGATTAGAATGACAGACTACACACAGCCCAATTCCCAAATGCAAAAACCAATAATATCAAGACTTCCGTCGATTCTGCAAAAGGATTATGCTTTGATGCAATGCACGTAGTCAACTGCTGCGCAATGATTGGATTTGCATGTGAGGCGTAGCCAGTTCCACTGAGTCTGTTATCAAACATGAATATAGTAATCCACGAATAGCTTGTTAAACTACTCATACATCAATCAAAAAGTTTGTTTCTTAGGTTGCTGCAAAATGCAAGTCAACGCCTCGTTTATGTTTTGACATATAACCCACAATATCCAAGTGCAGGAATTGGCACTACTCTTCTTGCAATCTTCAGAAACGTGTAATTGGCCATGTTGGAATGTAGATATCGAAGTCAAACGCACCCTTTTGATATTTTGACTTTTGAGGCTCATCTGGGAAACAATTTCTATTAGCCGACCTTACAATTTTTGTATTTCCAAGTTCATCTGCAATTGCTATATAAAGCTTAAGGTCCATAGCTTGAGCAACTTGTATAATTCAGAAAAATTTTAGCAACATATATATACGTAGAAGGATGGATTCTAGAGCTGCAACAGAAGGCAAGGCCTCTCCGAAGAGAGATTTTCGATCATCAAGAAGCCGAAGCCACAGAAGTCTGAAGAACAACCTGTTGGAAACCATCGCACAAGTGAATGGTGGAAGTGTTGTGTCGCATATTAGTGAAGATGGGGCGGTCAGAATGAAGCTGCTTGTCAGAAAGCAAGACTTGAAACAAATGCTGGAACTGATGAGAAGCGGCAATAAGAGCAACTCTTACCAATCTTCTTATTCAACATCGTCTTCATTATCCGTGGAACAGAGATTGGATCTTCTGAGAAGGAAACATCTTCCGAGAGCCAACAATGCAATGAAGGAAAGCCGTCAACAACGTTCATGGATTCCTGTGCTTCAGAGCATTCCTGAGGAGCTTTGAACTCATCTGTGCTTCTTTGGTGGTGAATTATGTGCAATAAAATGTCTTTTTAAGTATTGAAAGTATAGTGCAGAACTAATGAAATAACATATTTTAATGTTTTGTTCAGATTTACAAATCTTTCATGTCTGCTAACTTTCTGTAATCCGGAGAACCTTTATATCAAACAGGTTCTTGTATATGTCAGATTGAAGTAATTATTCTCTTGTCTAAGTGCTTATCATATTGAATGACACTGTTTTGCGTGAAGAAACTTGGGTTTTCAGGGCATGCAAATAGCAGTTTAGAACAATGGATTTGAAGAACCTAAACACAAATAAAAGGACTGAGTTGCCTTTTTCAACAGGAATCTGTAGGCATAGATTGGATAGTAGGCATTGCATATCCCAAATTAATGTTCTAAATAAAACGAGGTGAATCAATTAGCCATAATGTTGACTATTATAATACAATTAAGAATAGTTGTTGATATAGCAATTGTTAAAATACATCATGATTACGAATACCGTTTTTATGGCCTGCTACTTGAATCCTTTATTTTTGTTCTTGGACTTTAAACTTTCTTGCGAGCGCTATATCAGAAATTGATGCATATCAATACGTTGAGATGTTACAATGTAGAATCAGAACTTTGAGTTGCACATTTGAAGTCATTTTCCATGCCTTAAAATCCCTTACACAGAGAAAGACTTTTTGTTTGGAAGCTTTGCCTTTAAAATGCAAATGTACATTTACCATATTAGCAATAAAGAGGATAAAATAAAAGAGAAACCTTAGTGTATGATAAGAATAAACCTAACCAAAGGAAAACCCGTTAAAGTTGGTTGAAGATGAGGGCACGTATCAGGTATGTAATAAGCAGGCTAAGGAGGCTCAAACCATTGACAATTTGCACCTGGAAGAACCAAAAAGAATTGTGGTTAGTCGGTGGAACTCCCATGACCCACAATCTTTGAGTGGAACAGAAATTTTTTAAACAGTTACTCTGCCAATCTTTTTAAAAAAAGTATATCTTATAAGCATGCACCAGAGGTGGTTGATTCCGGCGCAAATTTTGGTTTTGCATGTGAGACATTGACCGTTCTACTTTTCTTATGATTGGTATTTCCTCATGCTTCAGTAAACCTTTTTATCTGAGAAATGAATGCTATCTCAGGTTGCAACTTCAGCTTTGTTCAAATGGTCAGGAAAGTTTCTTTCTGTTACTGCGACAATATTTGCTTCCACATTTGCACTTAAAGGCTTTAATTGGGTGGTGCTTGTCACCAAATTCAATGCCATAATCCTGCCATCAAAGAAGTTTAAGTTAACTCAAATGGCATACTGCGAATCCTTTATTACAATATATCTTGCGTAGTATTTCAAGATTGATAGAAAATTACCCATGTCAACTCCTCCATAGCTTCAATGTCCCTAACCGTGAAAAAAGCAAGCTGCATGATATTCAAAAGGGAGAATTTGTGATATTGTATTTGCAGAAGCAAGTTATGAGCCTTGAAAGTGTTTAGAATTACTTACATGATAGTAGTGATGGTCGGGAGTCTCCACTTCCACAGGGACCTCCACTAAGTTAGCATCATAACATCTGACAACTCAAAATATTTTTTTAAGGGTTAAGGATAAATAACAGATGTAGAAAGAAGGAAATAAAGGCTTAACTCCAACTTTGGTTGGCAGAGAAATAGTAGGACAGTGAGGAGAATTGGTGTATTATTTACTGAGAATCACCACATGGACAACCGAAATTTTCACCATAATACTAGTCAAATTGACTGAATATAGTTTTTTTATATTGAAAGATAACAAATTTAAAGCACTGGTGGAGCCTCATTTTCCATTAGAAGCTGAAACATCTATCTGTGATTAATAAGTCCAAATGTCATTTCTTGTCATACCTGTGATTAATAAACCTGCCTACGTTTCCAAACTCTGTTCCATCCAAACAAAGGGCCTCTTCATCTTTCAGTATTCTCTCAGAACCCCAGTCTGCATCCAGTAGAACTGGATAGGTATGCTTCTCGTTTACAGCAGTCCTTTCCTTGTTTCGATCATAAAGTTCTTGGTTGGTCACAATTTCCCCTACATACTCGCAGATGAATGTGCCTTTCTTCAGAGCATTCACAGGTCGAAGACCCCAACCTTTCCCTTCAGGTGTTGCAAACACCTACAACCTCCAATTTGTAAACCTCTTATCTGATGAATATGTCATCAAAAGATTAACCAAAAGCAACAAAGTCAATTTTTAGAATCTAACCTGCAAAGCTACTTGTATGCCTCGCTGAACGATACGGTTGCCACAATGCTTGCTGCAGCCACATTTAAACCAGCACTCTTTTATGAACTTCCTACTTAAATGCCCCTCACAACGCTTCATTTTCTTACCCTTCTGCAGCATGCTGTTTTGAAGAGGGCAGATTTCACAGTAATAGAAATGCTTTCTTTGAGGCTCCCTAATCATAGCAATGCATTCATCTACAAATTCTTCCTTAAGTAGCCCCTCTTGCGTATAGGCAAACTCTCCTTGAGTTTCTGCAGCACAGGCACAAGGTAAGGCGGAAGACAAACAATCTCCCCGACACTGTGAGCAACAATTTCGGTCAGATATACGAGCAAGCGAGAAAACAATCTGAGCATCGTCATGAGCCATGTTATTTTTTATGTACATAAAATCTGGCAATTCTACGTTACTGCACTCATTCACCAGGGAAATTTCTACGCTCTCCTGACCCCTGGTTATGTCGTTGAGATAAATGGGATATCTCTTCTGGAGAACAGCCTCCATATTACGAGACTTCAAAGATCCCGAGAATTCTAACAATTTAATATTCTCCTTACTTGCGACGTTAACATCCTGTCAAGAGAGAATAAAAGAAAATTTAGTGTACTGAAGTTCATATCCATCAAGACAATGCAATTGCTGAAGAAAATGGGACACCACCTGAGGAATAATGTGATCTTTAACTCCTACATTTTGGTAGTTTGGCTGCAAGGAAGTGTCTCCTACATCATTTTGACATGATTTTGGTGATGTATCCAGAATTATAGGTGCAATTTTATTACTGGGACCAGAGTCCATCTTCAGGAAGCACTCACAGACTTTATTCATCAACTTTGTCAAGGAGAAATCAGAGTCCTCAATTGTGTATATTCTGCGACATTCATTTTCTACCTCTCTAAGAGCAGCACCGAAAGTTTGCCTTTGGGAAATCGAATGTCCAGCGGAGTTACAAGTTAATGAGATCTTCACCTCCTTATTGGCGGATGAAGCAATCTCAAACTGCAAAGGATGCGAATTAGCAGCTACTCTATTCTCCATATCTAAAGCTTTCAAGTCCTTCAATTTTGAGTCATCTGTTTCGCATTCTGAACTGTTTCCTTTTGAATATCTGCCTACAGCAGGTGGATCTTTTGCATCTAGAAAAGCGAAAGTCTATCATTAAGAGCAGGATAGATCAAGAATTTGATATGTTATCTTAGCAAACAAATGCCATGGGAAATTCCATTGCAATTAGTAAGTATAGAATAAAAACAAATTACACATGCCACAAAACTAACAACTAAAAGGAAATGTCAAAATTGATATGATTTGACGTTCAAGCTTATATGTCCTTGAGAAACAATCAAGGAATTTCTATTATACGCCAAAAACCGGAAAATACACAAACAATTGGAATTCTTGGTTCTATCAGATGCTTCATGACAATTACAAAAGCTCACTTTTTAGAAAATCGGGAAGGAATCCCAAAATTTTCTCTCTGAAAGAACTTCAAAACTAGCACTCATGTTAGCAAAGTAAAACAGCAAATCCCAACGCTACATGAAATGTAGTGACGTCTATCCTTCCACAAAAAGTTCAACAAAAACCAGCAACATTAGCTAAATGGTAACTGACAGAATGATTAAGACTAATATACCAAGAGGCATAACAGCCAGGGAAGCATTAAGAATGTAAAGACTCATAGCGGCAGAGACTTCTGTCATTGCTGCACATATTCAACACATACCCCGTGGAAATGATCTGTATTACCTTACCCTTGAGAAAAATGGATCCTGTTTCTCTGGTCGTAGCTTCAAAATAATCTTCATGCCTTGCAGTGCCCGCACAAAGTGTCGAAGGTGAGATTCTAGCTCTTTTGCCAGAAGATGACGAAGCCTGGCCATTCTGGCTTGTTAAACCCCTTTTCACGCACCTAAACTCTTCTCCGTGATCTCCGTCATCCGAGCATCGATCTCCGCCAAATACTTGCTTCTAGTAATAACAAGAGGGAAAAGATTGACATATCCCACGTAGTACAGAAAATTAAACGAGTTCAATTTTATCAGAAATCTATCCTGCATGAACATGTGTGATATTAATCAAATTACCTTCATGAGACGCACCTTTTCTTCCCCTGTATACCTATCTATCAGAATATCAATCACAGCTCTATAATTTTCTTCTTCAATGAACTTCCAATCATTGTTATATAATCTGGCGAGCCTCGTCAGCGTAACCTTCACTTTCTCTTCCGGGAAGCCAAAACTTGCAAGTGCCTCACAGGCATCCGCTATCTTTTGATTGCTATGTCTACTTTTTTCCATCATCACCAATCTAAACACCTTAATACAGCTCAGCGCACGAAATTCCTAACACCACGTATCTGTGGTTACACCTTACCAGACATCAAAGCCTAACTAATATGAGAACCTGCACAAGCAACCAATCAGCAGAAACCTAGTCATATATGCGTGACTTACCGAAATATATAACCTTTACGATCACACGACAAAACACTCTATCCCGTGAAAGGTTTAAGGGGTTTATATGACGACAGAAACTCTACCCGATATCTATTCCTTAGAAGCTGAAAGAAACTCCACCCGATATCTATTCCTTAGAAGCTAAGTAATTCAACGGTGAAGGAAAGCGGAGAACTTGAGTGCACTCACCTATCAAACTCCCCTTGGGTTTTAGTAGAGTTTACGGTTTTGTGATTGCAAAACGCAATGTACGAGAAAAACATGCAGTAATCAGCATCGCCTTGGTGCATCTCACACACTGGTTCAGATTCTCTAAATCTTAGTCATTTATTTATATGAGTTTTACGTGAATTCCGTAAAATAAATGACTGAGATCTCATAAAATAGAATAAGACAGAGTAATATTGGACAGAAGATTTGGATTCCAAATTTGTACATTTATATATATATAAATAAATATTTTCTACCCAAAGATATGAATACATAAACTATATAATAAAGAAAAAGTAGATTTGGTTACTATCTATCAGTCTTGAAGGATAATGCTTTTAACTTTTGATTGTATGTTATTTATTTACTCGTTTCCTTTTTATTTAACGCTAGCTGTAATATGAATATATCTATTCAATCTTTAAATGTGAATGGTTTCAGAATTATAAATTTAGCGTATGCAATCAATTTCATTAGTACTAGGATTCGTATTAATTTATCAAATATAAAATATAATGTTTAGATTAATTATATAACGTTTAGTTTTGTACGCCTACTCTTAAGCTTAGCTTTTGGTGGAGCTTGACTCGGACGATAAGGTTATGCAAAGATATCCCTTTTTTGAAATGGATAGGATTGCTAAATTTTTGAAAAGCTATTCATTGCTCATTCATGATATGAAGGTCATCTGATATACCATGTTTATGGTTTATGTTGTAAATCTTAACAATGTTTAACTTGATTTTGCTTGAAGAAACAAATGAGTTCATTGAAGAAGGTGAGTTTATTTACATCCAATAGTTACAACAAAATTGATATTTAGCTACGAAAAAATCGTAACTAAATGTTTAAAAAATGTCGTCTATAATTTTTAGTTACTTTTCTGTTTTGTCACCCAAAACGTCACCAAAAAAGTTTTTAGCTACATTTTAAAATATTTTAAGTTATGTCTTTTAAAATGTAGCCAAAACTTTTTTTAAAACGTAGCCAAATGTTTTTAATTAGTTCTAAAGATATAGCTAAATATTTTTAGCTACATTTTATAAAACGTAGCCAAATGTTTTTTAACTATGATTTAACCAAATGTTATAAAACGTTGCGATAATTATTTGTAATATTTTTAATCCATATTATTGCATAATATATTTTGTATATAGTGTATAGATATATTTTATTGTAAATTTATTATACAAATAAATTGTATAAAAATATTATTAATTCAAAATATGAAGCATTGTATATAAAAATCAAATATCATTAAATTATACCAACACAAAGAATATTCTTCATATATAAGATTTTAATTGCAACTCTAACAATTCTTATAGGCAAAACAATAAATAAAGAGACCAGTTTACAAATTATAAATGCTCATATTACAAAAAAAAAATAGAGCATAATTCAAACAACTCCATAATATTATCCATGTGGATGAACATGTAATAATACACTAAAAATATTGTGAGTATATAAACAATAGGTTTCAATTAAAACAAACATTACATAACTTTACCATTCACGACATAATCACTCAGCAGTTGCATCTTCATTAATTTGGTAATCCGAGAAAAAATATTAAATTTAAATTATAATACAAATAGGAATTGAAAGAAAAATTATAGAAGATATAATTAATAATCTTTACCTTCTTATTCATTTGTATATAATTCGGGTCAAGTAATCTTCTAAATAATATATCATGTTTTGCTATTTTTGCTCGAGTTTCTTGTAATGCAGCCTTAAGCTCCTTGTTTTCCTCTTGAAAGTTGTTGAATGATTGTTTTATATGACAAGATTGAAACATCTAGCTTAGGCCATAACTAAGACCTTTGACATAGCCAGAACGTGTACCAAGTACGATATCACAAATGTCTTCTGCATTGAGCTTATTCCCCTCAGACTTAGATTTCTCTAATAACTCTTATATCTTATTCTAAAATTAAAAAAAAACCAATATTTAATCCAAATATTATTACTTACTACTACACTAATAAATGAACTAAAATATTGAATAAATTTTTGTACTTACATAGTTTTTTCTACTTCTTCTAACACTCACCATTTACCTTCCTTATAATGAGTGACTTTATATAGTGTGATCCTATCACACTCTTGTCCATATAGTTCCTTCTCACTCTATTTTATGAAAGAAAAACATAAGGCACAATAAATAATGTAGTGTTTATTGATATAATTATAACTTGTAAACAAATATCTTACATTTTCATTTTAGACAACCACAAATGATTTTGACCCTTAATTGTTGGAACCCGAACCGAAAGCCGGATTCCAACCGAAAAACGGAAAATCGAAAAGCGAAAAATCGCTAATCGGAAAACGAATCGAATCAAATACAAAGCGAACGAAATAATCACACTGAAGCAAACCGACATCCGTTTCAAACACGAAGCATAGCAAACTGATCGCGTTGGATACCTTAGACTATTAATGTCATTTTATTGAAGAATTATAAATTTTAGGAGATTGAATTGAAGGTGATTGATTTTAATCAAGTAAGTTGAGAAAGTTTCCGAACATGGTTCGGTATT
>JANKOE010000206.1:71636509-71663533 GCA_026284465.1 Erythroxylum citrifolium | reverse complement strand
AAATTATAAATCTCTACAAAGCTATAATTACTTAAAAAGCAACTGTATATGTCAAATTACAAACAGAAAAACTAAAAACTAAGAAAAAGTAAAAGTAAAAGAGAAGCTGGTGCGAGGGAAAACTCAAGTTTTACCAGACGACGCCGTTTAAGTATTTCTTTTAGTTATGTTTCTGATATGCATTTCTTATTTTCATTTTGTTGGTTAGGGATTGTGAATACTAGGGATTTTCTGTTAGAGAGGAATTTGGTTGTTCAATCTGTAATTGCTTATAAGCTGTTGTGATTCACGAAATGAGCAATGAAGATCTAGAACCCTCTCATTTCCCTTTCGATTTTCTTCTTCTCTTCTATTTTCTTCGCTCTTCTCTTCTCTCTTTCGATTTCACTCGTATCAGAAGCATATGCAGAAATCCTAAAAAAGGGAAACTTACCCAAGGAAGAAAATGGCGGAGGAAATCGTGTTAGGACAGGGATAGGGTTTGGCCTTTTGATCCCCACTGAAAGGTTTAAAAGTGAAACGAAAATCGTTGAAGGCCTAACGGAGACTTAGCCACCGTTAGACGGATAATTGATGACAACGCCGGAGATAAGAGAGAAGCGTGGCGACGGGAGAGAGGTGGAGAGTTGAAGCGATGACTATTGCGAACTGGTTAGGGCTTTCTATTATCCCCCCTTCAATTTTTTTTTTATCAGGATTCGATTCACTCAATATTCAATTATTCATTATAAAAAAGAAAAATGTTTTTATATTAAATAGACAAATTAAATTATACTGTCAAATTACTTTAAAAAATTAAGAAGCGACGTCGTTTTTGTAGCAACTACCGACGCTCGAGACAGATTAAACTGACCTTTCTGGGATCTCACCATCACAGCCACAGAAAATGTTGTTCTCCTTAAGAAGCTTACAACAACTGGAAGTTTTGATCTTGTTCTGTGTTCAGATTGATTTTTATTTAGTTTAATATACCGGCGTCGAAAAGGAGGTGAAGAAAGGAGAGCTGTTATGGAGAGCAACGACATTCAACGGTCGATTTCTATGCGGCTGAATCGTAGAGGAGGTGACCGGAGTAATGTAACTCCTGTTTCCAAAGGTAAAGTTCGAATCTTGCAAATCTTGGCGATGTGGGTTGCTTTTTGTTAGCGAATGGAATTAAAGCTAGGAAATGGTCGCTATTTGGGTTTGATTTTGATTATGGGAAAGTTTAGATAAAGGATAAGGTGAGTTTTAATTCTGCTGGGATTAATTAGGTACTTATAATTTAAAGTAGCAAACTTATTGATATTCTTTTTCTTTCCTGATTATGTTTTCTGTTATTTGTAAGTGAAAATCACTCTAAAGACTTTAACTTGCTTAAGATTTTGATGGTGGTGCAGATGCTGATGGTGGGTTGTTTTCGTATGGGAAGCTTCCCAGTGATTATCCAATGAAATTATTACGGAAAATAGGGTTTGTGAGATTGGATTTTGTCGTTGGCATTGTGTTGATGCTCCTCATTCTTGTCGTATTGTTGTTTCACATATGGTCTTGCCAAACTTCGTCTTTGGTCTTTTCAGGTATTTTCCAAGATGGGTTTTCTTTAAGGATCTTTGTGTTTTTAATCAGCTGTACTCGAGATCCATGCTTTTATTTCTTCTCTGCTTAAGTTTTACATCTCTCGGTTGTTAAAGAATGAAATGATTTGCATTCTGATCTTTATAAAGCCCTTGTTTCTTATCAAGTTTATCTGTATATTATACTAATCTGACTGATGTGCTTTTGCTTGGCATGCAGCTGTTTATAATAAAGAAAGCAAGGTATATAACGTTCTGAACACGCTGGGATTTGTAGCGCAACAACACCGTAGGTCTTTGATGATATTTCCATTTGAATTGCTTTGCTCTCTATCTAGTTTATGCCCTTCAGCTCTTGTTTCTTATGCATTTTAGGTTGTTCAGTCCCCGTTGCCAACAATCCTGACAAGATAATTATTCCAAAGGGAAGAACCCCAGACCAAATACTTCGGAATTTGTCATATTTTATGGAGGATGAACCTCAGAATGATTCACAGGTGACCCCATTATTTGGAGGACATCAGAACTGGTTGCAGAGAGATGAGAGTTTCAAACTAAAGCCTTCAATGCAGGTAAATCATTGTCTTTTCAATTTTTATTATTTATCATGCACTAAAACCGAGTTTTTTTGGGCATGCCATGAAGAAAAACCAACAAGAAAACATTGGTCCAGGAAAATGGTTATTCATTTCATGTAACCTTGCCATTTCCATACCACGGATGGACGTTGGAACTTTTTTAAGTTCATCTCTTACCCTTATGCCTTTCAGGTTCATTGTGGGTTTATGCATAATGGGGGTGCTGAAATGGATCCACTGGATGTCAAATATGTTGAGAAGTGTAGGTTTGTGGTTGCTTCGGGGATTTTTGACGGCTACGATGTCCCGCATCAACCTTCAAACTTAAGCGAGCGCTCCAAAAAACTTTTTTGTTTCCTTATGACAGTGGATGAGGTGTCTCTCAGTTTCATCAGGAAAAATGTTACTGTTAGGAAGGACAGGAACGGTGGACAATGGGTTGGTATCTGGCACCTTATTCTATTAAAGCATCCACCTTACGATGAACCGAGAAGAAATGGGAAAGTTCCTAAAATTTTGACCCACAGATTATTCCCCCAAGCGCAATATAGCATTTGGATTGATGGTAAAATGGAGCTAATTGTTGATCCATTGCTAATTTTAGAAAGGTATGACCTGAGATCTGTCACCGTATTCATGTATTTTTGTTTTTGATTGTAAAAATAAGCGGTGTGAAATATATTTTTATGCAGATACTTGTGGCGGGGAAAGCATACATTTGCCATTGCGCAGCATAAACATCATCGCAGCATATATGAGGAGGCTGATGCAAACAAGCGAAGGAAACGATATGCCCGACCTCTTATTGATCTCCACATGAAGATATACTATTATGAGGGAATGGAGCCCTGGAATTTGAAGAAAAGTACTGTTAGCGGTAAGAAGGAAAACCACAGCTTTTGAAGCAAGTTTTCTATTCCCTTGAGAGAACCTTAATACTTACTTTTTTTGTGGTGATTTAAGCATAAACTCAATACTTGTGATTTGGTAGAAACCCCCAAGTATATTTAGGATCACATACTAGAACATTGATCATCAATTTAAAGAAACGACCTCAGAGAGTGAATTATTCATTTTGCTTCCATTTGTGACTGGAATTCATTGGACACAGATGTGCCAGAGGGAGCTATTATCATTCGGGAACATACACCACTAAGTAATCTGTTTAGCTGCTTGTGGTTTAACGAGGTCAACCTCTTCACTCCAAGAGACCAGTTGAGTTTTGGCTATGTTGTTTACAGATTAGGAAATGCATTCAAGTTTTTTATGTTCCCGAACTGCGAGTACAACTCTTTGTTCATACTGCATCCACACACTAGGGAGCATTCATCGAAGATAGAGTGGGTAAAAAGCTTGACTGAGTTTAAGGGGAATGGTAGCAGTATGAAAGAGAGCAGAGGTGGATTAGGCTTGTGGACTCCGTACCCAGCAGACCTTGGTAAAGTTGTCCTGCCAGAGGTGGTAAGAACATCGAAGGCAGGCTGAGATCATCTTGTATAAATCAACTCAACATTACCATGGAAACCCAAAAGGGTTATTTGATATCGTTAATTCATTGACCCTGCTCATGAGCATGCGAACATGGAAGCCCAGCAAAGTCCTGCACAATCCAGGGAAAGGGAGATTAAATTTGAGCAACCTCAACCTTCGCCATTACACGACTTACGAGTCTGCCTTTTGGAGACGCTTGACAAGTTCCCAGTAGTCTTTAAATCTGTATTAATCCCTATCAAGTTATTTGCTATAGTTTTGCCCATGTTTGGAATAGTGAAGTGTTGTTCTTTGCAGATATTGGCAATCATAATGACAAAAGCATGTCATGTAACCTCTTATTTCATTGAATTTGGAGCTGTTAAAGCTTACAAGAGAGTATAAATTCATTACAAGCCCGTAACATGTGTGCATGTGGAAAAACTACGACAAGAATTAAAAGCTAAAATCGAATAGAAGAAAAGATTCGTTGAAAGCTAAAATCGAGTACATAAATGTGACTACAAAATAAATTAAAGCAATACAAGCAGCATCCCGCAAGGGCCTTAAAATGCAAAGTAGCCCTGACTGACTTCTCTATATGCAGAATAGAAAGCTCTTAAGTTATGACTGGCTCTGGGAACCACCAACTAATCAATAAATTACAAGATCAAAAGTGGCTTTGGTAGAATATGGATTTCATCTGAACTTGGAATCCACAATGACAACAACCTTTATTTTTTCTGAGAGCCATGCAATCAAGGAGTGGACATGCAAATAAACAAATCCTAGAGCGCTCATCCCAAATAACTAAAAGCAACCCTTTTTGTTTTTCCAGAAAAGCTTGTTGGAAGCAACCTTTTTTCTCTAGGAAAGCTTGTTGCTCAATCGGTTGAATCCCGGCTATAATACTGGTCAAGTGTCTTCGCAGGGATACGGTGGAGTAGCTCACGAGGGAAGATGCGGAGCAGTGTCCACGCCAAATCAAGTGACTGGAAAATGTTGCGGGTGTCATAAGCTCCTTGAGTGACAAATTTCCTCTCGAATTTGTCCAAGAATTCCAAATACAGCTGTTTGTCAGATTGGTATTGTTAATATTCCAAGAAATTACAGAATCAAAAAGAACATCATCATTTCAGAAAAGAAAAGTGTATAACCAGATCTTCAGACGAAAGGGCTTCTTCTCCAACAACAGCTTTCATTGCCTGGACATCCTTTCCAATGGCATAATTTGCATACAGCTGAAAATTTGAAATTCAAGACGTTAGGGTTTAGAGAAAACGACCGTGGCAAATTTCTAACACAAAGTCCCACATAGTGCCAACCAGACCTGGTTGGAGACATCAGCGTGGTCTCTACGAGTCATCCCCTCCCCAATGGCACTCTGTGATGATGACCAAAATACTCTTCAGAATATGCTTCATACCATATCTTATCTTAACAATGTCGCACTATGCCCTCACCCAGTTCCTCCCAAAAACATCTCTAATAAATTGATAAAGTGACCAAAATCATATTACCTTCATCAAACGAGACAGTGATGGGAGGACATTGATTGGAGGATAAATCTGTTGAATTCAAGTATTTCAATTAGACACTAGTTGTTCCCAACAAAGTCCATGATGTTGCACACTTGTTGACATTACCTCAATTAAGCTAAAATCATTATGAACTATGACAATCCGTGAAGAGATTAAGTTAAAAAGGATATGTAAAAAATCAGCATAATGCTTGAATATCACAGGTTAAGTTTTCAGTACAACAATGAATCATCTAAACCAAGGCAATCTAGAAGTGACAACGCCGCCAGAAGAAAAAAGTACTTGGAATCTGATAACCCTTACCTGCCTATTATGGAGCTGTCTGTCAATGTATATTTGTCCTTCTGTAATGTATCCTGTCAGATCTGGGGTAGGATGTGTTATATCTGCTCAAAGAAAAAAAGGAAAAAAAAAAGATCTGAGCCATCTGTTCCAAAGCAAGGAATGGTATACTGGCAGTTCAAAAACAATACCATCATTTGGCATAGTTAATATTGGAATCTGTGTAATGGAGCCTTTTCTCCCTTCAATTCGCCCAGCACGCTCATATATAGTTGCCAAATCAGTATACATGTACCCAGGATATCCACGCCTTCCAGGAACTTCTTCTCGAGCAGCAGACACCTGCAGCACCATAACAGGCACGACTCATAAAACTGGAGCAAAAAGTACTTGAGTGATAAAGCATTCGCTTGTGCATCCAAATAATGAACCAGTTCAGAAAGGCAAAGTTTGGCATTTAACTTGTGCCATGCAAGCATTCCACAAACTGTAATCTAGCAACCGCAATATACTCAATTAACTTTGTAGAAAAGGGAAAAGCTAGTGGCTGTGGTGGAAGTCCTTGAAGACTAGGAAAAAACAAATTACATAATCAAGCTTGTGATTCTAGTTCGAATTCCGTTAGGTAAGACCTAGAAACTTAAAAAAGACATCTGTTCCTACCTCACGAAGAGCATCAGCATAGGAACTCATATCTGTAAGTATGACAAGAACATGCTTCCCGCATTCATATGCTAAATACTCTGCAGTAGTAAGAGCAATGCGAGGTGTGATAATGCGTTCAATGGTAGGGTCATTGGCCTGTAGGACAGCACAATGGAAACAAGTTTCAGATATGTGATGTGAGGAAGTATAACTTACAACCTTAGCAGTCCAAATCATTTTTTGGAAATTCAAACAGCCAAATGTTTAAAAAAGTCACAGAAGACCATAGAATTACCAAGTTCAGGAAAAGGGTCACTCGTTCCATTGAACCATTTTCCTCAAAGTCACGTTTGAAAAACTGTGCAGTTTCCATATTTACACCCATAGCTGCAAATACAATAGCAAAATTGTCCTCTCCTTCATCCTAAAGATCACCAAGTTAAGAACGAAATTTAGAGAAGAGGATATAACCAAAACCAAAACAATCCACTAAAAACAAATTTGTTTAGGTAAAGTTAAGTTGTGTAAGAAAAGTAACCCCTTTCCTCATTTCCACAACCTGTTTCTCCATTCTTCTCCCTCTTGCAAAACAAACAACAAAGTAGCCACTCAAAAGAACATTTGTATTATTCACACTTCTGTTGGTGTATCTTCCTAGTTAAGGTTCTTCAAAATCAGAATAGCCACTAAAACCTGCAAAGTTACCTTAAGAAGATTGTCAATCTTCTCCAATCGCTTCACCAAACCAGCCTGGCGACATATTTGGGCAGCTATCTCATTATGTGGAAGACCAGTTGCAGAAAATAAAGGGATCTTTTGCCCTCTGGCTATAGAATTCATGACATCGATTGTAGAAATGCCAATTTGTATCATCTCCTCAGGATAAGTTCTCTCACTCGGATTAATGGAGCTACCTGTAACACGCATGTAGGTCATGAAAGGATGCCTCAGAAGAACATGCCAGCACGAAGATAAAGAGTAACTTGCCAGAGATATCCAAGTATGCTTCAGGTAAAATAGGAGGACCATTATCAATCGGTTTTCCAGAACCATTAAAAATTCGTCCAAGCATATCCAATGAGACGGGAGTTTTCAAGACCTACAAATAAGCAAAAGAAGTGAAGAAGACAGTCTCACACCTGAATAGAAGTTGATATGGAACTAATAAGTCTGCATCAAATTCTTCATTTGCAACCACTTAAGAGATCTAAAAGCATGGTGAACAGGTAGATCAAACATTGCTACCTGTTCTTGTCAGTATCCTACCTTTTCACAAGAACCGGTAGCAATGTAATACACAACTTAAATAACAATACATCTACCAGTCATATCCAAATAAAACTTGACTAAGTCAATACTTTATGAAAGTAGCTCAAGCAGCTACGTGAAAATGTGTCATCTAAAGCTTCACGCTCCATGATGCAGTTATTGTCAATCAAGTGAAAGTTCAAATGAGATTAATCTCCTCTTTCAATGTAGAGAACTCAAAAATGGTTTCATTACCTTTCCAGTGAATTGTACAGTAGTGTATTTGTTATCAATCCCAGATGTTCCTTCAAAAACCTGATCAAGAAGAAAGTGACAGCAATTCAAATTGTTGATTAAAAGGTTCATCATTTTTTAGAGCAATAATAAAAGAACAAAGACACACAACTAATTGCTAAAAGAACATAAACTAAGACCAAAGACATTACTCTTGAAGCAATGATCAAAAGAGACCACATCTCTAAGACACCAAAAGTCAATTTGTGGGAAAGCTAAGATCATAAGGGGACACAGCTAGAGATAGACAGTAGTCACCTGAACAACAGCTTTCTCCCCATCAACTTCCAAGACTTGACCACGTCGGGTTGTTCCATCCCCTAAACGAATATTTACAATCTCTTGATATTTGGGTCCCTGTCACAGGAAATCAGGCAATGTACTTCGGAATAGTATAGGGGTTAAACAACAATTACAATACAAAATAACAAATATAAATATACTTATAAAAGAGTAAGATATACCTTAACTTTATCAAGTATGACAAGTGGTCCTGCAACTCCAGAGACCGTTCTATACTCTGTAACGCAAACAAGCAAAAAGGAAATCTTCCTGTCAAGTAATTGCTACAACCTGGAGGATCCCTAACATACATTCAGTCAACTTAATTGAAATCATACAACAGTTATATCACGTCTCAAACAATTTCCTCCACGTCTTATTTTTATCACTGCCATTTATCATTGCTGTGGATATCACCGAATTTACAAAATTTCCGTCTTTTTTCGGCAACTTTCCCAGCTGATAAGTCAGTCCAAATAGCTTTTGGCATGACAACATATCCGCTTAGAAAATCAATTAAAGAAATCTGAAGCATACCCATGCCGATCTCCAAGGTCCCGTCCTCCATCTCGAGGTTGTTTTGCGCCACACCCATTATCAAGCTTCATTGCCCAATATTTATAAAAAAGGATAACGTCAGACTCATGAAAAGGAGAAAACTTTAGAAGCAAAACTCTACAACAGCAAGATTGATGTCACGTTACATTCATAACTAACAATTAATCGCAGAGAAACAAATTAGAACCCAAAGACCCAGATACAAGACCAGTACATAAACGATTAAATCCCCAGAAATTTAAGAAACAAATGGTCACGTTACACCTAGTCAATAAAAACCAACTTAAAATCCCAAACAACACGCCGTCACATCAACATCGTGTTTGGTTTCCCTGAAAACAAAATGTCGACGTCCACCTCCCGTAGAATTTGGAAACAGAAAGACACTTACAGCAACGAAGTTCACTGAATTGAGTAGAGACAAATGCTAAAACAATACCGAACAGTAGATTAACAGTTGAAACGGGTGAGAAATAAAACAAGTTTCAATCGTGTGCGATTAAACTCCATAAGAATTTGAAAATGATTGAATCAATCAAAGGAGAAAGTAGATAAAGATTGAAACTTGAGGAACTTGGATCTGATAAAGGAGGCACCTTTGTTTTTGATCTGTAATGAACAACCACACACAGAAAGACAGAGAGAAGGATGGGAATGAGGGGAAGGAATAAACTGAGATCTAATGGTTAGAAAAACAAATAAGCACTATATTGTTTTGCATTTTAGTGCAAACTGACATAAGTAGAGGGTTTTTTTATAACCATATTGTTCATAATTTTTTTATATTTTTACAAAAAAATATTTTTATTACTTAAACTTATAATTTTATAGATACAAAAGAATCAGACACGCCCTCAACTAAACTGGTGTTAACATACATAAATTTCAAGTATACAAGAGCAGTGATATATGTGGAAATGGAAATGGAAATGGAAATGAAAATGGAGACATAAAGCAAGCGTGTGAGAATTGCACTCAACTGACTTTTGATTGTATCCATGCAAGGCTACAGAAGAGTCAGTCCCACGTAAATGATTGGACAGAAAAGTAACTGTTACTGTGGTTGTGATTGTGACTGTGACTGTGACCATCGTCTCCAACACTTGCGTGAAATATGTAGATATCTACGACATTATTTAGTCCTCTATTACCAAAATACCCTCAATTTGTTTTGTATCTACGCCTGAATGCACATTTTAACTTCTTGATGTATTTGCAAAATATCATACAAATCCTTACTGAGCTTTTTTTTTTATTACATTAGGTATCTCGGCTTAGTTAGACTAATGTTAAGCCCCTACGATCTCATCCCAAGAGCTTTGACGATGTAAATTTGGAACCTCAAGATCCCTCAGGTTCTTACGTAGCCTATACACCTTTACGCACAAGGAGTCTTCACATACTTGATTGTTCAGCTGATGATTAATCACTGGCTCCCCTGCTCAGCATTAGGTTCTCATCAATCCCCAGGTTCCCTAGTAGCTCCAACTCCCACACTGCCGAAACGAGGCATTCGTAATTGATCCGATCAAAAAGCTGTACCCAGGAGGCTAGAGGATCATCAATAGAAATATGCCTATTTTTTCTCCTTTGGCGTGACTCAAACTTAAGACCTCCTTATTAGGGGAGAGTCTTAAGTGAAGAATCTAGACCAATTAATCTACCCCTCGTTATCCTTACATGAGCTTTCTGATTTTAGAATATGTAATTTTTACTGGAACTGCAAATGCTTATTGAAAATTTTAAATATCATTATTTATGATACTTTTGGTTATGTGTACTTTTTTTTTTCTTGCTGCATACCTCAGAAAAGAAGTTGTCTCCCAATCTCTTGTTATCTTTATTGTACTTAAAAGAAAATCTGATTACTTACGATTTGAAGATGTAAGCAATGAGGTATCAAAGGAGCAGTGGTTGACTTTTGAATAGCCGTTGAAAGAGTTACGGAAGGGCGGGCATCAAAGGAGCAGTGGTTGACTCAATCTTGAACTGATATGATGAGATAAACTATACGTTATCATTAGGGAAAGTGCATGTCATCAAAGATAAGAAAGTGATTGAACCAAAGCGAAAAACATTGTTAAGGATATTCAACAGTTCCAGGAGCACTGGAACCACATGCCATTTGTAAGTTCGGTAAACCTTACAGGCAAATGGGTAGGAAAAGAAGAGCCAGATAAAAATAAAATGTAAGAGGAAAGCTAAACTCAAGCCAAAATTCATATTCTACTTGTATTTACAAAAGTTTACAATCAATTGCTGGATTTTGCAAATGCTTGGGAAAAAATTGAATTAGATCTAAGTGAGTCTATATACAATTCAGATATCATATCATAATCAAAAACTTTAAAGTAATGAATTATGAGTCATATCTTTGTTTATAACCAACTTTAACCTTACGTCTTTTTGGATGTAAGATTACTCCACTTTGTAAATTTTTAACATCCCCTCTTTATAAATGAATCTGTTCATATAGAACTAGCTCTTCCTCAGATTTGAAGTCATTTGAGTTATTACGTTAATTACCGTTCATTTGACTCAAATCTATGAATTTTTCATCAAACTTCACCAGCTATCTCTTATACTACTATTGGGAAATCAGGATATGTCTCAATCTCGCGCATAATGAAATAATTATGAAACATTTTTGTTTTAATTTTTCGAAAGCTAAGATCACTTAAATTTTATAAAATGATTAGCATATAAATTATAACAAAATATAAATCATAATTTGTACCATATTATGAAATTTAACCTTTTTTCTTGTCGTTTCTCCCAAACCATTTCTAAAATCAACTCATCTCAACCACTATAACTGTATAAGTATTAGATATCTAACAGTATTTACAAAATATATTGAGAAAATCCTGCAACTATTGTAGAGATGATTAGGCAAGGAATGCTAACTCTCTTAGTCCTTAAGTCTATTTATAATAGGACTTTGACCTTTTAGTTATTTAATTGAAACAAAATTCTAATTTCAATTAAAATTTAATTAGAATTACAACTATTTCTTTTCAAATATTAATTGGGCCTTAATAAGATTCAATATCTCATATTAGTCCTTATTTATTATATATCTCATATTGAGCATAAATTTTCTCAAACTTTATAATCAAGTCCAACTTAATTAAAATATATTTTCTCTCTTCAATTTGTTCCTTGTGTGTCACTCATTAAGTTTCTAAATATGTTAACAATAGATATAAATTATAACCCTAAATTATATTTGTGGTTAGATAAATTAGACTCTTTTAATATATCCTTAATCCTCTAATTAAATAATTTATATCCATAGATCAAGCTTAACATGTAACAATGCATCATGGCTACCAAAATACTTAGGAATCTCAAAGTAGTTGTAACTAATTTTTTGTATACTTCAATACTTTCATTACATAACGTTCTGATTAGACATAGAATATAGAACTAATGTCTACTTTATTTGAGTCTATTCATTTTAGTTATCCATCGCTAGTAATTGATTCAATTAATGATATTTAAAAATTATTTTCAAATTGTCATCTCATCTTGGCTAAGGATTTCCTAAATCAATACTGACCGAGAATAATATAATATTATCCCTAAATACTTGAGAGTAACGAGTCCTGTATTGACCTCCATATAGTTTATATTATATCTAATGATTACAAGCTTAACTTTCCTTGACTAGAACATGACATGAGTAGTATCAAAACATAACAGTCTTTATATGCGATAACTTGGAGATCTCAATTTAAAGGATCACTTATACAATCATTACAATAAAAATTCTCATAGTTATACAAGTAATGTTCCAAATAAATTCTCATATAAAGTCAGTTTGATGAACTTATTCTCTAACAAATAGTCACGTGTTTATTTAAATATCTTCACAGTTTAGTTTATGAGTTCGACTACTTCCTTTATAAGGAAGAAATATAATGTATGCAATCTTTTTTCACTCTATTAATATTTAGTCTTAATAGAACAATGATTAAGAATAATTTAGTGATAATATATAAATGCAATATGAATATCATTTTTTGCAATGTATATTTAATATGTATAAGATAAATAATTATATCATTGAATTATAATCATTAATTGATTGTAGAGCATAAACTATATTAATAATTTACAAACATTTAAACCATATTTAAATCTGATTATTTTAATTTGAAGAATTTGAATTATAAAAACCAAAATATAAAATTTTGGAATTTCTAATTAGAAATCCAAAAACCACAGCTTATGAAACCTGAAAAATCAAACACGTGATAGATGAGGTTGGTTGAGTTATTTTAGCTAATAGGAGCTTTTATATACTGCTTGTGTCTACTGCTATTTTGCAATTGTTTGGTACTTGTGGAGTCCTTGCCATAGTTTAAAATTTTATGGATTTTATGGCTCCTTGGGGTCACATTGTACTATTTTTATATGAATTTCTAGAAATTATGGCTATCCAGATGTTAAAATAAGTTGACTCATGATGACATGCTTGACAAATCTTACTTGGAAATATGTCGAAGTGTCAACGTCCAGAGCCATCCTATCGTTTTAAAGAAAACTGCAGTAGTCGAAGGGAGAGCTAGAAACATTATGGGTTCTCTCCTCTGAAGATGACTACCGACACTTTCATAATTGTGGTCCGACTTACTACATTCCGAATAGTCATGGCAATATGTGCTAGGTTTGACCTACATCTATAGCAGTTAGATGTAAAGACGACTTTTCTTCATGGAGGTCTTAAAGAAGAGATTTATATATTCCAACAAGAGGTTTTGAAGAAGCAGGAAAGGAGAACTTGATTTGCAAGTTGGACAAATCTCTGTATGATCTAAAGCAGGAGTCGAGATGTTGGTATAAGAGATTTGATGTCTTCATTATGAGCCTTGGATACAACAAACTAAATGTAAACCCTTGTGCATATTTTAAGAGGTTTGGTGATAATGACTTCACTATCTTGCTACTGACGATATGTTGGTAGCAGGCCCTAACAAAGATCGTATTATAAAATTAAAGGCTCAGTTGGATAGAAAATTTGAAACAAAGGACTTGGGACTAGCAAACAAGCTTTTAGGGATGCAAATTCATCAAGACAGAAGTAACAGGAAGATTTAGTTTTTTCAGAAGAATTATCTGAAGAAGATCTTATGACGACGCTTCAATATACAAGATTGTACGTCAATTTCTACCCCACTTCCTGATAACTTCAAGTTATCCTCCATCATGAGTCCTAGCAGTGAAGACGAGATGATAGAGATGTCTTGAGTACTATATGCATCAATAGCGGGAAGCTTAATGTTTGTTATGATTTGTACAAGATTAGAAATTGCACATGTAATGGGAGTAGTTGGTTTATACATGGCGAATCCTAGCAGAGAGCATTGGAATGTTATTAAGAAGGTCATTAGATACATTAAAGAGACCTCAGATGTTGCATTGTGTTATGAGGGATCAAAATTTGGTGTCGATCCTCTTGTGGCCTGATGGAAGCATGAGCAACATGAAAATGGTAAGGAAGAAAGAATTATGTGAAGATTTGATTGACTTTCAATCAAATCTTCAAGTGAGAGATTGTTGTTGTTGACTGCCAAAGTCAAGAAGAGTTACTTCTGACTTCCCAGAGTCAAAAAGGGAAGGGAGAAGAAAAACTCTGCATGTGAAAAGCAAAAGAAAAATGAAGGCCAGGAATATTTCCACAACTGGCTAAAAGCATTTAGGAGCCTATAAATAGGCCTTTCTAGATCAATTTTCATTCATCTTAAATCTTCTCTTCTTCAATTTAATTTCCACAGTTTAGAGAGTGTTTCTCCTATTTCTTGAAAGAGTTAGTATTTTTCCTTGTAAAATAGAGAGAGGTTGTAACTCCTAAATTTTTCATAGTGAACTTTATTCTTCTTACCAGTAATTTTTACCTTGATTTGTTTGGTTGATTTTTCATATAAAAATTTGTGTGTTTATTTTTTTCATTACTATTCGTTCAATCTTATTTAGCTAAGAACTTGCTCTAATCCGGTCAATTTTCACAACATACGTGCAACTTGATCATTTAGTCAAACCTGTAAAAGGTAAAAATGGGAATTGAAACTTCTTTAGTTAATAAACGAAACTCTCAAGTATTCTGAAAAGATAATAAAACTTTTGTAGTCTTTACATTTAGATGAGCGTAATTGGAAGATGTTAAGGCCAACTGGAGAGTGTATGTTATGTACAGTTCGACATTGTCAAGCTCAAAATTAATCTGCCAAGTCATAGGTTGGTAATTGCCATTTGTAAGCTTGCAAAATGCAAGGAAAGATTCCTTTTTCACATTAGAAAAGAAGAGGTAAAGATCTTCCAGAGAGAGATTTTAAAGATGAATTGTTTTGAAGCAAAATGAGAATCATAACATGTATTGTTGTATTACCTTGGTATATGGGCATATAACCGATCTTGAGTGTGATTAATAGAGCCTATATTGTAAACAATATCATTCTTTGGATACAAATCAATGTATCGTGACCACAACCCATATTGCTTATACCTGTGTTAAGGTTTGTTCAGGAAAACTTTGTTTCCGAGATCTAGACTTAGGTTTGGTATAAAGAACTTGGTAGCTGAACGGTCAGGGATGCCTATTTCCGATAGAGTTGGACCATTCCTTGGAGTTTCAAATATAAGGTTATCCAACATGACTTTACTTCCTGAATTATAGATGAATCAATCTTCATATTATATTACTACAAAACATGAACCTTCTTCAATGGTAATTTACCCACTATATCGTGTGTTACATATTAAAAACATGAAGATTTAGTATTGAATGTACCTTCTTCAATGATGATTTGATCACTCTATTTGTAGTCCCCAACTAAACCTAGCCCTAAGTATACAAATTGTAGATCTCGGGTCTGAAATTTTTAATATGGAAATCTCCATTCCTGTTAGCTCTAGTCCATAATTGATAACTGTTAAGATATATGTTATTATGTAGTTTTGGGCATTATTTAAAATTGGCCTTAGTTGGATTTATGTGGGATTCTTTCAAGATAAATTTTATTAGGTTTAAAATCATAATCAAGATGAGATTTAATAGACAACATATTTTGGGGTAATGGCTATCTAAGGAAGTAAATTTTAGAGATTTGGTTTGAATATTTGCAACTATAATGTGGCTGAGATTTTCATGTGATGTGGGCTGAGGTGTTTTCATTTTTGGTGAAGGAAAATGACTTGGTAGTTGTGATTTTTAGTTTAATCTTGGATCATTTTTGTAGCTGATTTTGTGGGATACGATTCTGATGTAGCGCTACAATTAACCTTGTTGCTGGTTTTCATTGTCAATTATATTTTTTTCTGTAGCTTTACATTCCTCTGCTTTAAATAATTATTAAGGATTGTATTGGGTTGTTGATTACGTTGATTTTGGTAGTTGTGTATTCTTCATCTTTGCATAACAACAGAGAGTAGTGTGATTTTTTAGCAGCTGGGTATTCTTTAATTTTCACCAATAATTGAGGCCTGTCTTGCGTAACTTATAAGTAACTTGTGAGCTGATTTTTTTTAATTTTTGGGGCATCATTCTAGTATGGCTATTGATTGTCGATGGAGTGTTAATTGTGTGACTGTCTTTTTGTGATTTGTGGTGTACCAAAACTTCAGATGTTTTCGTGATTTTAGTAGCTGATATTCTTGATTGTTTAGGTGATTTTTGTTAGGCTAATTAGGAGTTGATTGTGTGTGTTTCTGGTCGAAAGTGGTAGTGGTGTGCGTAAAATTCCAGCAAGCATCGTGGATTTTACAGCTCCATTGTTTGCAACGTTCAGTGAAGAAATGGTTATTTTGTTGGTAATTTTTCACGTTGGAGAGATGTGTTTTCTATCTATTATGAGGGAATTTTTGGGCTGTCAACGATAGTGATTTTTGTGTGAAAGCTTCCAACAATCTTGGTATTTTTACATCTTCATAGTTTATAACGTTTTCAGTGGAAAGACGTTTATTTTGTTGGTGACATTTCAGTTGCCGTGCATGGGATGTTCCAGCGATGATATTGAAGCTTCACAGCATATTCTTTTGATGGGAACTTCTCATTTTTTCGTTGACGAAGCAACATTGTTAGGGAAGTTGTTTTCTTTTTCAAGTGTCTTTGTTTATGTTCGATGCTATTTCAAAAGTTATTTTATTTTCATCCTTTATTACCAAATACTATTGAGAAAATCCTCTATTGAGGTTAGTATGAGACGGTCATACTATTAGGTGTGATTTGCTTTCATGAGTAGCAAGGACGAGGAATAGTGTCAAGGGTTAGGTAAATCGGCTCTGTAATGTCTTGAGTAAAACTATTATTATATCACAGGTGAAAGTAATTAAGCTAGGTAAGGGCCCCACAGACGTAGGTAAAGTGTGTCAAACTGTGTTACCAAATCTTATGTATTGATTTGTCTATTTTGCATTTAATTTTTCTGTTTTTGTTTGTGCTAGAAACAACTGCAACTGAACCAGAATTTTTGGTAAACTATATCCTTCGAGATTTTCAATAACCCTGCAAAACATTAATCGAAATTAGTAAATGACCAAAGCAAAAGGGTAAAAGAAAAATGAATTTGAAAGAATCGCAAGTGGAAAAAGGAAACAAACCTTAATGTCATACGGCCATGAACCTGTTGTTAGACATTTTTGACTTTTTCCATAAAGTTGGACAACATTTAATTGCATTTTTTAGTTTTAGAATAATTTATCAGTTAAGTTACATAATTTGATCCAGATAAAGATAATAAAGTGACCCAATAAATGATCTAAATCAATGGTTCGAAGTTTGTATAGAAAATAGATCCCAATTAGTATGGATCGGACCCATATTGGGTCTGTGATGGGAAAACTTGATATGAAAGCTATACATAAAGGTTAAGGTGTTCTGCAGTTGCTCATATCATTTCGTAAGCATAAGGATTCTCTTACCCATTAAGAGAGCTTACGTTTTGAGAAAACTATAGAAAGACGTTGACCGCGTTCCCGTAAGCAGTTCCTGTGAAGAAAGCGGTAGATTCGCGCTCGTTTCAGCTTCTAAAAACTTGTTTGAAGTTATGGAACCGAAATTAGATATTATCCACATTTCTTCATTTATTGTCCTTTCACGTTTGATCCGGGATATGTAACTAAGGCCCTGTTACGTGTTACACGTGGTATCAGAGCAGTGATGTAATTAGGTGGTTAAAAATGAAAATTTTTCAATTTTTCTTCATAAGATTTTCGGAGAGTTAACTTCTGTTTCTCAGTTTTTTCTTACTTTTTATTGTATGAAATTGGTATAAGTCGAAAACCGCCATTTTTTGGCTGGGAGATGGAGACCATCAGGCACTTGTCCCACACCCGCCCGACAAGTGAACAATACCGCCATTAGGGTGGTGCTTCTGACGCGTGTGTAAGATACACAGTAGACACGTGGGTGGAAAGGAACGAGCCATGTGCACACGCCATACAAGTTGAAGGCGCGTTGCACACGCGCTACACCTCCCCCCACGAACAGTTGATGTCAACGCTACATTGCGCTGATGTACTGCTGATGTCATCTACAATATTTTTCAAAAAATACATACACAAAATTTAAGATTTCCCGTAAAGGTGTCCCGAGGTGTTTTGGGTCAGTTTTTGGGTCCGAGAAATTCATAAAGTGAGTTTGTCCATTTTTTTAGGTTTATTACATTAGTAATAAATTAAAGTTTAACTCCAGAAAGGAATTAAGGTGTTCTGAATCCGATTTCAAATGAATTTTCATGCTTCGAACATCACACGAGAGAAATACTTCAAGTTTTTATGTCTCAAGTCTCATGTTCAGTGTTCGGGATTGCGTGATAATTACTCAAAAAAGGGTTTTAAGATATTCTGACGTCATTTTGGGTGAATTTTTATGCAAAGAACTTGCCATAAAGGAGATACATGAGATTCGCCTGTCTCGAGTGGTCATTTCAATGTCCGATGACGCATGATAGTCACTCTACTAAGATGTTTTTTACGAAAGTCTCAAATTAATGAAGTTTTCAGAGAATGTCTTCAGCACGAGTGTGTGACAATGAGACTGTGCATTTGTTCAACACGAGTGTGTGACAATGAGACTGTGTATTTAGGTTTTTTTGCATTTATTGATGTTACATTGTCACATACCATATGCCTATAATGAATGCAAGGATAACATAAAGTTGTATCCCTTGTGTTTGTGGACTTTTTGAGTGTTGATAAGAATGTAGTCACCAAAGTGGCCTTTCAAGTTAGTATTTTGAATTGTTCTACTTGCATGTTGGGGGATGTCTCTAGTTTTATGTTTGGTCATTCTTCAAAGGTATTGACCTTACATAACATTTTAAGATGTGCATAAAGGCATAAGATGGAGGAAAGTTGTTGCTTATGTGATTTATTCGCCCAAAGGTAGTAGTGTCATGAGAGTTGATAGTTTTTACTTTTATCACTTTTATGTAGAGGTCTAATTGCATATATTATGTATTCAGCCCAAAGATGTTTCATAATATGTGTGATTGGATTCTCGGAAAAGATACTATTTAATGGCTTTGAGTATTGATATTGTCCTACATTTGTGCTGATCTAATCATTAATACTATGTAGTCACCTTTTTAGTCGTCAATATCAGTGTCACTATTGAAACCCTGACCAGTTTCAATACGAAGAAGTGGATGAAGAATGTATTGAATGCTATGGAGATAGTTAAGGTTAATATGGCCATACAGACGGATGGGCCATCTCCACCTACATTCATGAGCTCGAGAGCTCATTAAGCAACCTATGAAGCTTGAGATCGGTCTAACATATTATGTCTTTTGACCATTAAGAGATCCATTCATGACCATCTGCTTAGTGGACTTCCAGACACAGACACAGCGAAGGAATTTCTTGGAAATGTCTCCGAGAGGTACACAGTCTCACCTAATGTTGAGACAAGTGCCTCGATGAAAGAATTATTCTCTATGAGGTATACAGGAGAAGGGGGAGTAATGGAGTACATATCAAGAATGATCCATCTTCACAGTAGACTGAAGATGCTAAACATTCCTCTTCCTGATGTCTTTATAATTCAACAGACTCTAAATATACTCCCTCCATAGTTTATTAATCTAGTGATGACATATTATTCGCTGGATGAGGAATAATACTTCAATACTTTGATTGCCCATTATGTTGCTGAGGAGAAGAAACTCAAGCTTACTACTCCCACAGCCCTCGAACCAACTAAAGGGAAGGTAAAGATGAAGCCCACCAAATTCAAAGGTAGAAAGACCGAATCTTCTCCACATACTGATGTTGGTCAATTCAATGCTGGTAAAGGTCTACATGATATAAAGAAACCAACAGTATAAGGCATAAAAGGAAAGACTGTGACCATTAGGTAACTCCTTGTCTTATCAATTTATTAATCTAATTTGCGATAATCGAATTAAGTACTTGGAGGCTATATAATGGAACATCTGATCATGGTGTTTCCACGATGCAAGGGTTCATATCTAGGATAAAGCCAAATAAAGGTAAGGAGAAACTGATGGTTCACAGCAATGAAGAAGCAGAAGTAATATCTATAGTAGTTAAGATGAGTCAATTTTATAAATAGTTTAAGGGAAATGACAAAAAAATGATTAAGCCTTAGAATAAAATGTGAATTACAATTCATGTTTTATTAGAACTTATGCTTTAATCATTTTAGATCCCGCACACAATGAAATAATTACAAAAATTTTGTTTTGAATTTTTGAAGGCCAAGATCACTTAAATTATATAAAATGATTAACACATAAATCACAATAAAGTATGAATCATAATTCGAATCCACCTCGGTTTTCTAAAATCAACCACACATACGACACTCCTTTTGAAGGGAAAGTATCAAGAAATTCCAATAAGTATTTGCATTACATCAGATCTATTTTAGGTAAAGAAAGAGAGAAGAAACAACAAGCAGAGAAGCTAAAGAGAAAGAAAGAGGGATACGAAAATTTAGAGAAGAGATAGAGAATTTTTTTAAAATTTTTTAAATTCCATATATCAAGTGGAATGCATATTTGATAAGAGACTCATAAAAAATGTCAAATATATTTTTTATAATAGAGCATTGACGAAGACATTAAATCAAAATTTAAAAATATTTATGAAACTTAAACATGTTAAAATATTTGAGTTTAAATTAAATTCTAGTGAAAATGCTAGAATCCAGTTTGACCATTTTACTTTTCACCTATTGCTTAAGATGGAAATAAAAGAAGCAAAAAAAAAAAAATTAAACTAAGATAATGTCCATTCCCTTACACTTTAACAATTATACTTAGTATATGGACTTTGGTAACACAGTTAAATTGACATTTAAGTCAAAAGAGTAATTTGAACCCTAATTTTTACAGTAGAATACAAGTTAAACCTTAAAGTTTTAAAGTGTTCAATTTGATTGAACTCTAATATTTACATAGCGTGCTAAAGAGAACTTGTGAGAATGAAAAATATGAAAGAGTACTCTCCTTGGTTAAATGTAACTGCATTTTGGCAGTCATCTCCTATTTTTACTACTTTTGTTTTGGCTTTGTAAGAAGTGAAGTACATAAGAGAAATTTGTTGCTTATAGCATAAATCTTGTCCTCTCGCGGGGGTTTTGTAATCAGAATCTGAGATATATGATACACCTTCCATTTAATACTGAGGTGATCCAGAATAATTTGTTTAGTCAAACAACTTAGACAGGAACCCCATCTGCTACGTCATATTTTTTTCCCTTTCAACGCTAACACCAGCACATCACGATTTAACTTCTCCGCAAGACTTGGCTTCGCTTGACCGAGTAGCTCAAGACTTGGGGCTTTTTTTTGGCTACGGTAAGTGCCATTGTCTTTGTTTTTGTTTTTGGATCATAAATATTCTGTTTTCTATATGAAGGAAGGAGGGAGGAGGGAGGTTCATTTTGAATAACCTTTTGATTATGTTTTCGCATAAAGGAGGTTACGTTTTGATAACCCATCTTTTCCTTTGTTGCGTACACATTCCAAGAAGCTTGCTTTACTTTTGTTGATGTTGGTTTTGATTTAGATCTGTTTTAGTTGTTTGGAGATTGATGTGTTGGAGCTTGAGGTAAAGGATACTAGGTTTTGTCGCTATTTAACTGGAGGGTTTCAATTTGTCGCTATTATCTCTTAGATCTAGTTTGCTTATGCTTTTGTTTATGTTGCTATTTTGTTTTCAGTGGCATATATGGTTTTATAATGTTACCATTAAGGTTGAGATCTACTATGTCTTACTGGTTTGGTTCTAAAAGTGTTCCCTTGTGTTGCATGTTACTGATTGTTTTTAACTTAAGAGTATAAAGTGCTTGTCTTTACATGGTGGATCCAAATACTGGTGGATTCAAATACTTGAGCTGAAATGTATGAATCAGATGACATAATAAAATACTTGGTTAGTAAATATGAAAATGGAAGCATTCCTCTCATGTTATCACTTGGTCCTCTAATAGTTTGTATATAAATCTTCGGTTATTCTTCTTAGAGTTTAATTCCCATAAATGTATTTTGGTTGATACTCGACACCAAAACCGTTGTTGAAGTTAAAGTGCTTGAAAAGATTTTGGTATTGCTTGGATGAAGAGAGGAAGGTTAGCCAAGCTATGTGGTGCTTCTTCAACCACTAGCTATCTAAATTTTTGAGTTCAAGGATGGCCTTGCGCAAGATTGGCACACACAACTTAAATAAATGGTGAGCAAAACTTTGCACTGTGTCAGGATAAGCATAACGTTATAACATGTAAGGTATATTTGTCCTATAAATTTCTTAAAACTTTGTTTTATAGATGTGCATCTCCTCATGAAGATATGTAATATTTTTTTAAGCTATTATTTTTTAAAAGTTTTAATTCTCTTTTTTTATTCAAAAATTATTTTAAAATTTTATTTTATTTTATTTATTTTTTATTTTTTACTCTTTAACCTGCATCATTCTTTTATTATCACATCTGCATGTGGGTCTACCGAAAACAACCTCTCTACTATGTAGGGGTAAGGCTGCATACTATCAGACCTTCCCAGACTCTACTTCACTGCGAGACTTCGGACTGGGTATGATAATGATGAGAAATTGTCTTGATACAAAAAGGGGATAAACTTAGTCTCATGCAATGTCCAAAGAATGGTGTGGAATATAAAAAATGGAATCTGTTCCATATACTCCAGTTGTTAGCAGTCCGACACATTTGCAAACATGCACAAGACTTGATATTATCTTCATGGTTAGAATGCTAGGTAGATATCAAAGTAATCCTAGTGTAAATTACTAGAAATTTGTAAAAAAATTCTTAAAATATCTTCAAGAAATAAAAAAATTTATGCATATGTACAGAAGAACAAATCCATTAGAAGTTATTAGATATTCGAATTTAGATTTTACTAAATGCATTGACAGTAGAAAATCAACATTTGCCTACGTGTTTTAGAAGGAACAATTTTCATGAAAAAGTGATAAACAATCTATCATTGCTTCATTCACTATGGAAGCACAATTTGTAGCTTTTTTTGAGGCCACAATTCATACCTTATGATTGCAAAACTTTATTTCAGGGCTTAGGATTATCGACACTATTACTAAGCCACTAAAAATTTATTGTGACAATAATATAACAAATGTTTTTAAAGAATGATAAGTACTCTAGAGGGACTAAACATATGAAATTGATATATTTTGTCATAAAGGAGGAAATTCAGAAATCAAGAATGTGTATTGAACATATTAAGATGGATCTTATGGTTGCAAATATCTTAACTAAAGGTCTACCACTAAAGATATTTAATGAACATTTTCAAAGAATAGGCCTTAGATATGTTGATGATTATTTTTTACAAAAGTTCTGATACTCCTGAGCTTATTGAGGTTTCTAGTTAGAAAATTTTCTTATTTATTATGATTTTATACATGTAATTGTTATTAAATAAGAAATAAAATTGTCTATAAAACATAAATGCGGACCTTTATAATATTTATATATCACTTATATTACCTAACTTGATAAATTACTAGTATTATGATATATAAAAGGAAGTATGAGATATTGAAGTGTATGGCTGTTATAACTCCTATTATGTGATTTATTATGTTGAGCTAAATTATGAAGATATTAAGAGATTTGTTTATGCATGCTTAATGTTTACTCTATTGAAATAAAATTTAAAGTATCAAGCCAAGTAAGAGAATGTAAAAACGTGACTCGATTAGTGGCTATGTTCGAAATTTATTTATAATTATATTAATAAAATTAAAGAGTCATATTTGATCCATTTCCTATTTAACAGTAGAATAAATCTCAACCGTTTACTTTGGTCACTTAATGGATATACCAGATTAAAATTCATAGATATATAAATTAGTCATCTCTGTACTATTTAGGGTCACAAATAATTTCCACCAAGTTTCTGTAGTTATAAGAAGGTCAATAAAGAGAAACCAATTTTAGCCAAGAATATAGTGAAGTTTCTTGATCTCTTTACGACAATGACATCTTCCATATGAAACACACAATATTATACCTAATATTTTGCAACGATTGTTTATTTAAGATCCTAAAGTTATGAATGTCAATCATATCATAATGACCATATTTTTACACTCCTTACCCTAAAGGCATATTAATGTTTTAGGAGACGCCTAAAGAGGGACCACAGTTCTTGCTAGATTAGATATCAAGTTGTTTGAAAACCTCAGAGATAATTTTTTTTGTTTTTTAAAGCCTTAAAATACTCTAATGTTCCTCCCACTTCAAATTGCATAAATTGTACTACTCAAAACTCTTGTGAGAATAAGTTTATCTTTTGAGTGATAAGTTGCCTTAGAGCTGCCAAGCCATTCAATGACTTTTTCATAATCATTTATGGACCCCTTCAGTTGGAAAATAGCTTAGATCAAATTCCAAACAACTAATGAGTATTACATTTTGAAAGGAGGTAACTTAGAGATTTTAAGGAGGATTTGCAGAGCTTGTACTGATTAAGAATACTGAAGAATTTAAGCCTGTATAGTGTAGGTAGCTTTTGTTTTGCAATTGGGTCTAAATAAGGCTCTACAGAATTTTAATTTGAAAATCTTGTAAGAATGTTTAAGAGAAATATAAGAGTCCACGTAATTTATTCTTAAAAGATAGTTTGGTGCCATATTCTCAAACTGATAAGTGAATTCCTTTCGACACTCATTGTTGTAGATGATATATCATACTTTAGAATTTTCAAGATAAAGATCAATTAGATTGTTCATCGGGTTGGACCTAACTAGAGAATTAGGATTGTTCCAATTATCATACTATAGAGAAAAAATTTTATATTTTAAGCTTAACATTTAATGCCTTAAATGGATCCTTGACTTTGGGTATGGAGCAGCCTTAAATCCTTGGGCCAGCTGTCCCACTCTGTGAGGTGCCTACAAACCAACAAGGGGATTAGTCACTGGGTCTGCCGGTGGATACCCTCGTCTAAGACAAAAAAAAAAACCCAAGATGTGATGAGTTAATTTGTAACTTTCAAATGTGTTCTTGACTTTTTATAGATGAAATTTTGTGGTTTGGAATAAAAACTTCTACCTGTATTTTTGTTCTCCTTTGTGATTAGTTTTTCTTCCCATGCAATGTCCAAACTTCTTCTAACAAATTTTCAATATGACTAGCTAAAATAATATTAATGAATTAGTAATTATGAGTAATTAAATAACTTTTAACTAAGAATGCCAAAACCATGCTAGTGATAAATATATAAACAAATTAAGTCTAATTTAATTTCTCAGGACATAAATATATAAAGTATTTTATTAGTAGTGAAATTATCAGTTTTGTCGAATGAATTTCTACACTATAGTTTTCCATCATAATATAGAGTTCATTAACAAAACTAAATGAGTTCAAGCTCCTCGTGTTTTTTATACATGTATATGACATCATGCATTGTTATGCATGACACCAGGTGATTTAAGCTTCAGATTTTGTAGTTTCTTATTTCCCTGTCTAAGTAATCTCATACTCATACATATCAAGTTCCTTATCTTGATTCAGTCCCTACTTTTTCTCAAGGAGTATCATGATCTATCACTCAGCCGTGAACATGATAAGTAATTTAATAATCAATATAAACATTGGGAAAAATCGTCGGCCATGTCATTTACCCACTAGCTATAATCCCTTCTTTAAATTTTCCCCCCTGTAGTTTTCTTTGGGATTGTAACGTGAACACTGAACTTCTAGATTGTAAGTATAGAAATGTGATAAATGCTGTTTGACTCACGGGAGCTCCTTTTCTTGACAATGAATCTCTTTATCGCCTGCAATTCAGAAGTGGACAATCAAGAATTCCATCATTAATGGAGGCTAATCGGCTTCATGCTCGGTTTTATCAGGCTAGTAGGAATTAGGAAAGGGTTCAAGATAAGACCTACAATGTTTCAATTCCAATGTTAAATCAAATATGAAAGGCATCATTTTCAATATATTAATGGTATACGGTTCAGCCTTCCGTCGGCGTGACATAATCTGAATCAGACAATTGTTTTTCAATTTCTTGTCAGATATGGCAGCTACACAGTGCTCAGAGTCTTACATCTCAATGTCCTGATGTGATTTGAAGCTTCCAAGTCAAGAGGACCTATCTAAACGATGGGAACAGGTCTGCTGTTCTCAAATAACGCTGCCCTTCTTTTCTTAAAAGATCCCAGAACAAAGATTTGGTGCCCTAAACGATGGCACGAGCCCCTCCTTCAGCATTTCATCAACGTGACGTACAAATATAGTGTTCAACATTTTGCTGTGCAACTTGTTACCTTCTTTGCTCTTTCTTTTTTTCTCTTTTCTTTTTTACCAGGTAATCTTACAAGCCTCCTCCAAACCCAATCATGATCTGCCTGATCTCTGTATTCAAGCCATGGACCCAGTGGACTTAGTTTCAAGCTCCTGTTTCCAGTTTTAGGGTCATTTGTTATGCTGGTTTAACATTATCTGTTATTTGTTATGCTTTTGATTATGTCAAACGTATAGTGGAGTCTATTCTAATCACTTGGCTTCTATTACTAGTGTGGAGTCCTGTCAATTTGGTTTTCTTCAAAACTAGGAAGTAATTGATCAGCTGTAGAAATATGTTAATTGCATTTAAATGAAAATCATCATCATTTCTTCAATCAAATTATGGTTCTCATTGTTACTCTAATTGACTACTTGATTGTTGTGTAGCTTTGATCGAGACCTATCATTAGGTCAATTCATTATTGTATTATATATAATGTTGCACTTACCTAGTAAAGTGTTGGAAAATTACGGCGAAACTTGTAGTTGCAAGTAGCTAAATAAATACTATTTTGTTTTGTATAAATTTTCAAAAGTTACGAGGTTGTTTGGTTCCACTTCTGTTTTTTTGTTGTAGTTTTTAGTTTTCGTTTTCAGTTTTTTGTTTTTGTTTTTCTTTCAAATAAAAACAAAAACTTGTTTGGTTGTTAATATAAATGTAGTTATATTTTTATCTCTAATAATAATTACATATTAGATAAAACTTAAAGATAAATTATTTTTAATTAAATAAATTTATATAATCTCTTATATAATATTTA
>JANKOE010000206.1:71616902-71636409 GCA_026284465.1 Erythroxylum citrifolium | reverse complement strand
GTCGTTATGTGTTCGGTTTTGGGTCCTCTATGCTGTGTGGGTCTGAATGTTGGGCTTCGGAGACGGGGTCCAACATCAGGTACATGACTATGTAAATATGTGAAACATTTAAAAATTGTAGCCTTTTTTGATTTTTCATTCTTTCTTCTTCTACCCACTTCTTTTTATTAGAGTTATGTAAATATAGTGCCTTGGAAAGCAACTGTATTTACATATAACTTAATCTTCAGTTACTTTTGTAATGAAAATATTTATTATTAATAAAACAAAAGAGTTTGGTTTCAATTGTATGAGTATTATATATTTAGTCATAAGGTACCAAGACTCGTCTGTGATGACGTCTGTGATGAATGACATCATCACAGACGATTTGACGTCATCACAGACGAAGTGAAAGTCTTAAGACAAAGCGAAATACAAATGAAGCAAAAGGCTTAAGATGAATGACGCCATCACAGACGATATGACATTATCCCAGAGGAAGTAAAAGTCTTTACAGACCAAACAACTTGGCAGACGAATGCATCCTTACAGACGATGCATTCTTAAGATGAAATGATGTCATTATAGACAATGTGACGTCATTACAGACGATATGTCCTTACAGATGATATCACTTATACTCCTAAACATCTGTCCTTCTAAGGACCATAACTTTCCACTCTGATGTCTAACACTCTCATACTATATACCTTTGGAAAGATAAAAGAAAGACCTACAACTTTCTAGAAGATAACTTTGTCTAAATCTATCTAGATCAATCCAGAAGTTCCTCCACCAACGTACTGCACCCAGTTCTCAACTTCATGAAAAAATTTGAGATTCTTAAAGACATAATTTAAATTTGATGTCTTCATAAGAAATGTAGCCATATGTTTCTAGTTTAATCCAAATCAAGAATCATCTCATTTGGATAACTAGAGAAAACGTCGTGGCTAAAAGACTGAAACATACTCAGTGAACATTTTCTAGATCGACTACCAATTTTGTTTCACAATCTTTCCTTAACATAGCTCATACCAAGATCACCTTTTCTACTTCATTTACTCCTCCTTCTCAACTCCATTTCAATTCAACATCATCCATAAAGAAATTATAATCCATGACTAATCATAAACACTAATAACAGAATATACACATATATACATATCCTTCATCAACTTACTATACATATTCAACTTCACTTTTGCTTTCATTTTACTTTTAACTTTCACCTTAATTTTTCCCATTTCAAAATCTCTTATTCACCAAAAACACCAAAGCAAAACATGAATCTATTCACATTTTTCATTCACTACTTTACTTTTGTCTATCATTTCAAATTCAAAATTTGCATTCATTTGTTTTTTACTTATAACTAACTGCCAAAAATTTCCTGTTTAATAGTTCTAACTTCTAAGGAATGTTCGAGGTCCATCAATAGGTCCTCTTAAGGTAAAGTAGGAAGAGGTGGCTAAGCCAAAGGAAAAAAGGAGGTTTGGGAGAGACTCACCCTAGATGAGATGGCTTCACAGCTGCTTTTTAAAGAGGAAAAGTATCTGGACTACATCCATGAGTACATCCTTTTCTTGGTTCGTAAATATCTACTTAAGATCGACGATAAGGCTGCAAAAAAGGTGTACTATGCAGAATAGTAGATGGTAATAGAGCTTTCATATGACATGATAATTGGTCAAGTTTTGGAACCGTCTCCCAAATCCCAGAAACTGTTGAGGCTTTTTTTGGGGTACGTGATAAGGTCAAAGTCTTAATACTATTAGGGAACAACCAATGGTTGCAACTTTCTGCGACCATTCAGCATCTAAAACCAGATTACCCCCTTACTTAACTTTATAAGATAGTTATCAATGACTTAATTTGTCTATTGAAAAGTTTACAAGCAAAGCTTGCAGGAAGAATCTTCACCTCAACAATCATAAAATAATTTGGCATATGGTAGTCCGGAGCAATCACCTTAGGCTTAATATAGGGACTGAGCACGATGTAAAGGATTTAATTTATGAACTTAAATGAGAATTGTTTATTGTGTAATGAGGAAAGGGAACGAGAGATCATCCTCTCTTTGGATGTCCCTTCTCTTCTTCTATAGCAAGAACAAAACACATTATTTATTACATGAGGTAACCAACTCTATTCTTAATGCTATCAACTGGTTAATCAATTCTCATGCTTCCAATCCTTTTTAGAGAATTCACACATTAGCACTGGCCATTACCACTTAAGAGATATGGATAGGGAGAAATAATAGAAGATTTAAAAATCGAGATCATACTATATAATCAGTATTGCATGTCATTTTTCAGAGAATGGAAGAGCAGATCATATGCTTGGAACTTCTACCAGATTAGCGATAAGGAGAGCAAGAACTTATTTTCGCACCTAAACACTAGTCGCTCCTGCACCACGCAATGCAAACATCTCTGGATTTTCCAAAATTCAAGAGGAGAAATGAAGCCTTTCGGAGGAATGAAGACAGATTACATAAGTCTTCATAAGCTGTCTTTTCTTATAACCTGAAACGAATTCTTCGAGTGAGTGGTCTTAACTCTTAGGCTTTGTTTAGTTGGACGTAAGGTTTTTAATGGAATGAAATGGTTTATAATGGAATGAAATGTAAATGGATGTAATATTAGAAAATTATTGTTTGGGAGGGATGGAAGGATTCATAATATAATATAGTGGAATGATGTTTGGAAGAAAAGTTTATAATGTAATATAGTGAAAAGTTGTTTATTATTTCAAATCGAAGGTTTCTCATTTTTACTATTTAGGATAGAATGAGATATAATATGAAATGTTTTTCTTCCATCTCATTCCATCCTAAACAGTAAAAATGAGAAATCTTCGATTTAGGGCGTTTAGGATGGAGTGTAAAATAATGAACAACTTTTTACTATATTACATTATAAGCTCTTTTTCTAAACAATATTTCATTATATTACATTATGAACCCTTTCATCCCTCTCAAGCAACAATTTTCTAATATTACATCCATTTAATATTATTCCATTGTTTAAGAGGAAGGTTTATAATGGAATAAAATGGTATAAGATGGAAAAAGAGAGTTTCATCTTACATCTCATTTCATCCTAAATAGTAAAAATGAAAACTTCTAATTTGGGGAGTTTAAGATGAAATGTAAAATGATAAACAACATTTCACTATATATAAACCCTTCTTCCAAACAACATTTCACTAAATTATATTATGAACCATTCCATACCTCCCAAAAAACAATTTTTTTAATGTTATATCCATTTACATTTCATTCTATTATAAATTATTTCATTTCATTCCATTAAAAACTTTACGTCTAACTAAACATAGCCTTAATAATCACTCAACCAAATATAGCCTTAAGATGAATAAAGGAACTCCGGATTGAGGGACATGTCTAAATTGTGTGTATGAGCAGTGGCTTATTTCTATTGAGCTAGTCCATGATTGTAAAAAAGCATCCACTAATTAATGAAATTCTTTTTAAATTTTCAAAACAATAATAAGTATATAATTTTTTAAATGATAATTTGAGGATAATATTTAATTGTTATCCTTGATTTTTTATAAGCGTTCGTATATAAAGTCCAGAAAAATCCACAGAATCGTGCTTGTATGCTTTTCTTGTTGCATGTTGGTGTTGTGGTACTCTATTTCTCATTTAAGTGGTTGTCTTTACATGATGGATCCAAATACTAGTGGATTCAAATACTGGAACTGCAATGTATGAATCTGAAGACATAATAAAATATTTGGTTGGGAAATATGGGATGGCAGCATTCCTCTCATGCTATCACTTGGTTTTCTGATGGTTTGTATATAAATCTTCTGCTATTCTTCTTGGAGTTTAATTCCCATAAATGTATTTTGGTTGATACTCGACACCAAAACCGTTGTTGAAGTTAAAGCACGCTGGAAAAGATTTTGGTATTGCTTAGATGAAGAGAAAAAGGTTAGCCAAGATATGTGGTGCTTCTTCAGCCGCCAGCTATCCAAATTTTCGAGTCCAAGGATGGCCCTCGCAAGATTAACACACACAACTCAGATAAATGGTGAGCAGAACTTTAAACCGCATCAGGTATAAGCAGAACTTTGCATCGCATCAGGTATAAACAGAACTTTGCAGCATATAAGGTATATTTATCCTATAAATTTCTTAAAACTTTGTTTTCTAGATTTGCATCTCCTAATGAAGATATGTAACATTTTTTTAAGCTATTATTTTTTAAAAGTTTTAATTCTTTTTTATTCAAAAATTATTTTTAAATTTTATTTATTTTTCTTTTTTTACTCTTTAACCTGCATTATAATTTTCCTGTCACATTTGCATGTGGGTCTACCAGAAATAGTCTTTCTACTATGTAGAGGTAAGGCTGCGTACTATCAGACCTCTCCAAACCCCGCTTCACTGCAGAACTTCAAACTGGGTGTAATAATGATGATGATGATGAGTCGTGCCAGTTGACAATTTGACATGGCTTTTTTTTAAATTACAGGGAAAAAGCCAAAAACAATCTAATTAATTAACGTAGAGATCTGCGATACAATGCGCCATAGGCGTCTCAGAGGAGGCAGTCCAAAAGAGACAGCGAAGGGTCCTGGAGGATGCGTAACCCCTAGCTGGCAAGAGAAGCAAGAGAGGCGAGGTGGTCTGCGCATTGATTCCCTTCACGTGGAACGTGAAGAAACTACACCTCCCAGGCTCTGTGGAGTAAACTGCAGGTAACTGTCACCGAGAGAAAATCAGCAGTCAAAATAGGAGTGGAAGCAGATAAAATGTTGATAACTTCGAGGGAGTCCACTTCAACAAGGACTTGACGGTAACCAAAGTCCCAGGCGAGTTGAAGGCCCGAGTAGACGCCCTAAAGTTCGGCAGTGAATGGGGAGCCGCGGGCTATGTGCTGGGTAAAGCCACCACACCACTGGCCGTGGCAATCGCGAAGTAACCCGCCCGCTGTAATGAGGCGCCCCTCATGTTTAACTGCTCCATCGGTGTCGAGTTTGACCCAACCCGCAGGCGATTTGCTCCACCCGACTAAACTGCCAGCCGGTAAACTCCGAGTAGGAAACACACGCCTTTCCGCTATATTGGCCCGTTTGATCCAGTGGAGGTACTCGAGAATAACTCTGTCGCCCGCTTCCGGCCAAACAAAACCGGTTTCGAAAACACTCTGATTTCTCCAGTACCAGAGGAACCAGTAGGCGACGCCAAAGATAGATGACCAAGCGAAATTGTGCACGTGGATTTGCTTCGTAACGTTGGAAGTGATCCAAGTCACATCATCCTGAAGGAAGAACTCCGGGTCTCCCATAGCTTGGGGAAACTTGGCCCAGAGGTCGGTAGCTCGCAAGCAATCCCGCATGACATGTAAGGCAGATTAATCTTGGCCGTAGTAATGGCAACCGCTATTCGTTGCCATGTGACGATGCACACGTTGGGTGTTGGTCTGAAGTTTGCCCTTAGCCAGTAGCCAGAGGAATGCCCTAATTCTTTGGTACTTGACATGGCTTTTTTAATCTAAAAAATGAAACTAGGACTACATGCCTAAACTCACCGTTTGCTTCTCTCCCATATCCCTAATTCTTTGAAATCCGCTTAGATATATTGGTTGCTTTGGTTAACACATCCTTCCACTTTTGGATCTAGTTGAAATACTTGAGATTTTCAATGTGTTTCTCAAATGCTTCTTGAAGACACACTTATTTTTTCCAAACGCCAGGTAGATTAACACAATAGATCACATATTTAACAATCTAATTATAGGTCTCGTGGCATTCAATGATCTTTAAAAGTTCATCCAAACACCAACAAGAAGATGCATAATTTTCTGAGAAAATAATGAGAGTAACTTTTGAGTCTTATATGGCTTGAAGAAGCGTAGAGTTGATTTCCTCCCATCATGGAGGTTGATTGTCTATAAATGTCTCAAGGCCTGTACAATAAAGAGCATTGTGAAGATGACAGACAAAGTTGTAACGAGTGTCTTCACCTTTGAAGCCGATAAGATAAGTACACGGTACTTCCATTGCGGGGTGGCCATACGAGAAAAAAGAAATCGATGAAAGTGAAGGATAGTAAGTCACAAACAACATAAGCAAAAACTAGATGAGCTTGGTATGCTTTTTATCTTATTTGATTTGGGGATTTCTAAAGCAAGTATAGAAAATAAATGGAAGCTACTCTGGTCAGTGACTTTAGGCGCATGAGACTCGTTTTATTTTTTAAGTTAAAAAAGTCCCTTCAGTTAGCATGTGGAATTCATTATTGTTTAAAAAATTAAAAAAAGTCACTTCAACTATGACGTGAAATTTAACAAAACTATGTTAAATTTTCCATAGAATTTGTTTAGAGTTATTTGTAAATATTAAAGTTTAAATTAAATACTTTAAAATATTAAAGTTTAACTTATAATTTATTATAAATATTAAGTTATAAATTGCTATTTTTGTTTTGGCATTTAATATATAGACTTCATAACACAACCTAATTGACATTTAACATTAGGGATGACAATTTTGGTCCAACCTATCCTGCCTTGCCCTGCCCAAGTTTGGTCCGAGTTGGTCGAGCCACAGGCCAAGCCGATCGGAATTTACAAAATGACGTTTTGTCATCCCTATTTAACATCTTCAATGTTTCAAGAGTTCTCTAAATTTAAATTATATTAACTAAACAATTATTTGCAAATATAAAGACTTATACCATCGACTTCATTAAATAATCTAGTAATATAAAAGAAATCCAATAAACCACTTAAATAATTAAGCTATTATGTAATACATATAATTCACAAGTCGATATATAAATTTAATATATTAAAAAAAAAGCACCCCTAATAATTTGGATATTAGGAAACATTTTTTTAAAAAGATAAAATCAATTTAATAGAAAAATTAAAATGTTAACTTGTAGAATATTTTTTTAATTGCTTTGTAGCTCCCATAAATGCTCGCCTCAAATTATTCATTAAAAGAATGATTTAATTATGAATTCATTATTGAGAAAAAAACTTAGGATTCCCAATAATAAATGGCTAATAATACATAAATATAAATCTAATTGAAAGGATAGTTTATGATTCATTATAATGGATAATCAATTTTAAAGTCTAAAGTACTCAAAATTTTAGGATTTTTTTCAACCTTATGCTTAATCTTTTAAAATTTTTAATTAAATGACCAACCTTTTAAAACCTTAAAAATTTGGTTTACAACCTTAACTTCATTAGTAATTTGTTGATTTGACTAATAGAGTCTTTATTGTTCATGATATATTACTACTATGTGGACATCTTTTATTGTTCAAATTAACAAATTATTAATGAAACTAATATTTTGAACAAAACTATTAAGATTTTAAAAGCTTAAACACTCAATTGAAAAATTCAAAAGCTTGGATACTATATTGCTAAGATTTTAAAAGTTTAAGCACTTAATTAAAAAATTCAAAAACTTGGAAACTATATTGAAAATTTTTCAAAAAGTTTGACACTCTAAGATTAGTTATCTCTTCATATAAAACAAGTGATTTTTTAGCAAATGCAAAATATTTTTAGAGAAGATTTTTTTAAAATATGTTATATACATCATAAATTGAATGTCCCATTCATCTCTTGCTTATAGCATATAGATTAAGTATACCCATATTAGAAGCTACAAATTGCTTGGGGACAATGAGCAATGATTGATTTTTCCTTCCCTCCATTGTTTTCTTCTAGCACACTACAAAAGATCTCTCCCCATTTGGACATCAGCACAAACAAAGCCAATCAAAGATTGTCAAAACTCACAAAGCCAGTTTACATATTCCACCATCTTCATGGGACCCTGACATGATTAACACAGATCAGACGGTCCCCATGTTAAGGACACATGCAGCACAGCAACAGTCAACCATTTCCACCAACAGGATCTTTCGCACTCACTTTAAACCGTTGTTTTATTCTTTGCTTTCGCTCTGCCTCACATTTGTTTTCGTTTACTTTTTCTTTCAAGTCCCCCAAAAAATGGCAGCCACTCTAGCCGTCCGGCCTAACCGCCTCTCGTCGGCCCGACGACCGACGCTTCACATCCCCAGTTCGGCTACCACGACCACAACCACCCAATTAAAGCCCTTCAAGAACTATCCTTGGAGAGGCCTGGTGCTGATGTCGTCCCGTCGTGCGTGGGCCACCACCACCAGAGCCGGTTCACGCGCAGACGACTCTGCTTCGTTCGATATGTCGGTGGAGAGCGCCCTGAAACTTCTCGGTGTCTCTGAAAACGCTTCGTTTGATGATATACTTCGCGCCAAAAACGCGATTGTTGCTACTTGTAAAGATGACCAGGAAGCAATCGCTCAGGTGGACTTTTTATGATTGTTTTCTACCAGTGTACACGTGATTTGATTTTTAGTGTGAATTTGGGATTTTGGAGTGGTGGGTTTATTGATTTTTTTTTTTTGAGAGCTAAAGTTGGAAGCTTTGCTTCAAATGTCCTGTTTAAGTTTTAGCTTATGTTAATATTTGATTGCTTGATTCTGGTTTTCCTAAGGGACTTTTTGGGTTGGTTTTAGGGCCTACAAAGATAGAAAATAACTTCTCATTTTCTTGAAGAACTGTGTAGGCTTTTTGCTATGTATTTAATTGTATTTATGATTTGTGGCCGTTGAAGACTCAATTTTCACCGACTCAAATTTTAATGATTATCAAATAGCAGAGTAGGGTTTCCTTTTCTACTTAATTGACGTTGCATTTAGTTTTGAATGTCATTTTATCACAAGTATTAAGCTACTACTTGATTGCTATGCATGGCATGGTATTCCAGTCTTTTTGAATGGTGTTCTATGTCCTGATTTCTGAGTTATAAACTTGCTTGTTGTCGTTGATGAACTTGTTTAAAACATTATTTTTATTGATTCTTGACTTCCTTTTTTTGCTGTAAGGTAATGCCTCTGAAATACTTCCAATAGTAATAGTAACTTGCGGTCGATGATTTTGTGTATGATACTAATTTACTGCTTCAATGATGAAAATGAGGATATCCCAGGGAACAAATTTGGTAATTAGATTTAATCTTATTTTATACCATCATTAGGTTGGATGATAGGACATTTGTAATACCAGCAGATATATACTAATCTTGTTCCTAATATTTCAATCTTCTTAAATAGTTCACCTCTTCTTTTGTGTTTTAGGTTGAGGCTGCGTATGATATGCTGCTTATGCGGAGTTTAACACATCGCCGAGCAGGAAAAGTTGCAAATAGTGGTATCCGCTATGCTGATGTTAAACCAGTAAACAGCTCCGGGATGGGATCAATGCCTCAATGGCTGCAAAATATTGTTAAGCACACACCGATTTTAGTGGAAGCACCATCAACAGTTGATTTGGGTCTTCAAACAGGAGTTTATGGGGCTTTAATGGTTTTAACTTATGTTAATGGAGCTTCCACATCTTCAATGGTTCCTTACGGTGGGGCAGATGTTCCTGGATTAATCTTAGCTACAAGTTTTGGCGCGTCATTGTATTTCATGACAAAGAAGAATGTAAAGCTAGGTAATGGTTTTGCTTGCTTGGTCTACTTTTCTGCAATTGGCCACAATTCAGTACTTTTATAGGACTAGATCTGGGAAGAGGAAACTAATTTAACTTGAGGTTTAGTAAACCAAATTCATTTGTTGTCACTCCTCGCTAGTGCATAGCACATTAAACTACAGTTTTATATGTACTCTGAATACCTTGTTAGTATGAATTTAGGCTATCCCCTAATCGTCATCATACTGTTTGCAGGTAAAGCCGCTGTAATAACTATAGGGGGGCTGGTGGCTGGTGCAGTGGTTGGGTCAGCAGTGGAGACTTGGTTGCAGGTGGATATTGTCCCCTTTATGGGCATACATTCCCCTGCAGCTGTAGTTAGTGAATTTATACTCGTTTCTCAATTCTTGGTCTCTCTGTACTTAAGATAGATTATAATTGAATCTCACATTGTAAAACTTGTAATTATTCATTTGCATCATCATACACGAGCTTTTTAGGATGTGTATCATTGCACAGTCTACTGACCACCAATAGAATGTAGCGGAACTCAAAATTATCTGAAGTCTGCTTCAACTGCGGTCGACATGCTTTGCCTTTGTCTATGCTCTAAGCTGTTTGCCAGAACCTGGTCTTTTAAGACCTTGAGGGATTTTACCTGCCTAAGCTGAAAGCATAACTTTTTATGAAACGTTCTGGTGCAAGACTGCCTGTACGAGCTTCGGCCTGGAATGCTTAAAGAGTGTGTTGCGGTTATCTTGTGCGATCATGAATATGTTTGAGCCAATGCAAAAGCCAGTGAGAATGTTGTTTCTGCTTGTGGGCCAACCCCTTTTCGCTATGTACGTCAATGTTCACCACCGCGTGCTTGAATACACGCGTGGAATTGCAAAGGATTGATGTGATCAGATTCTCTGTAAAGGGTCCTAAGCTTTCAAGCGCTGGTTCGTACTTGAATAGATAGAAGCACAGTAGCAACGCCATAATTTAGGAAATGATGCGACTCCATAACAGCATCTTCAAAACTTCTAAAAATATTTGTCGTGTTCAAGAGGGAGAACCAGTTGGTGTGCCTTTCTAAAAGTTGCAAATGATATTCTTCACTTATTTTTAAGAAATAATTATAGAACAACTTGACTTCGAAACCAATTGTTGCAAGAAATATGTGACTGATTGTACCACGAATGAAAATATCGCAAGCAACATGAGCAACGGCAAAAAATAAGGAAGTGCAAAATCGGCCAGGAATTGGTTCACCTAAAAAAGAAAAAATGATCCTTTGGTGAAGTTCTGTTTTTGTTTTATGATCACTTGATGCAGAAAAGAATAAGTAATTGAGTAAGCGTTAAAATTAATCTAGAAAGCTAAAGGAATTGTGTGCAGTTAATTATGTAGAAAAATGGCTTATAATTAATTATAAATTATAAGTCTAAAATGATAAAAATTAGGAGATAAAATAAATATTAGGTAAAATATCATAAATGTTTAGAATATTTTGAACGCCGTCAATGTCGGTGATTTCACATAGGGATGTCAAAAATTACCGACTCGATCAAATCGGCCCACGGGTAGTATGAGTTTGGCCTGAGCCACCACGGGTCGGGCCATGGCCCATGGGTCTCGGGTCACGAGCCACAGACAAAGGAGGTCCAGTCGAGTCTGAGCTCGGGCCAAGCAGTCCAGCCCGTGACCCTTGGCCTGCCTAGTGTTCACAATCAAAACGACATCGTTTTGTTACATTTTTAAAAATAACTTCCACAGAAAAACTACATCGTTTTGTTCTAAGCAAAAACGATGATATTTAAGTTACTCACAAGTTTAAAAAACCAGAAGCAAAACTACGTTGTTTTGCTTCTCATTTAACTCCACGCTACGCTTCCCTATCCCCCCCCCCCTCTCGGGGCCAGTCGGTAGCCAGTCACGCACACACAACAAATCTATTCTTCAATCTCCTCTAGTTCCTCACTTCTTATTTGCATCATTAGTCTGTTCTTCTTCTTCATGTCACCCAATCACGTTCTTCCTTCGTTCTTCTTCGTGTCATCTGTCATTTCCTTAGCTCCTTCTTCCTTCGTCAACTATGTGAAGTCACCATTAACGCACTAACTAACCAATGATCCAATGCATTATCAATAATGCAATCTCTTTTCTCAAATTTGGTTTTTTATTAATTGTTGATTGTTTTGAGATTATTGTGGTTTAGTGATACTGATCTGATTTGGCTAATTTGAAAACTTTGTATGTTAATAATGAAAATATGGAATAATGCATATATAGTATTTGATGAAATGCCCCACTCTTTTAATGTGTATAGTGTATGTTTAAAGAAAATGGATTTTGATTGTTCAATGCTTTGAACTCCTGTATCTTAACCTTTTGGCAACGGGGACCTTGAAGGAACAAACCTACGCCACTTCCTTCTTCCCTAAAAGACCCTAAAAATGTAGGCCAGATAAAGAAACGTAAAATCCACAAAAAGTAAAGTGCAGAAAATTAAATGCCGCAGGATATGGTATCACTGTTCAGATATCTGAAATCAGCGGGGCCTTGCCCAGTTTCAATGTTTTCAATAAGGACTCATGAAAGAATACAAGAAGATATGATTATGCTTCTAGTATCCTAAGTAGTATACTGACAACTCTATTGTTGTCAAGACTGTCTCATACACAGAAGGCAAGTTTGCTTCTCACAAATCTCTAAACACGTCTCATGCAGAAAGCCTAACACACAGAAGGCTACAAATTTAACACTCTTCTCACAAACCTAGACCGCCTCACATAGATAGCGGGACACCTAACACACAAAAGGCTTAAAACACAAACACTTAACACATACAGACGATAATACCTCTCAGTTTGTGTCTCTCTATATTTGTGTTTATCTCTTCTGCTACTGTGTCTTCTCCTTTTATAGAGCTAGGTTATAGAGTCTTTCTTCACTTCTGCACGGATAGGAAATCCCAGAATATATGAATTTCCTGTTATGTGAATTTCTTGTTCTGCAGTTTTCCTATTCTGCAATCTTCAGAAGTTAATAGAATTCCTTTTTAGAGTTTTAATTTGTTTCTTTCTTAGTTTCCTTATTAAATAAGTCTTTGACTTGTTTAATGCTTGACAACATAATTTAGAAAGTCTTTTGACTGGAAGACTTTAAACTTATTCTTCAAGTAAAATAGACAACATTTTTAACAACTGTCAAAAACTACCAACCCACTTGATCTATAATACTCTAATTTCTCTAGCCATGACCCTTCAAACCTCAAAATGTAGTTACAATCTCCCCCTTTGGAATTTTTTGACAAAACATTCCCAAGTTGTGATATCAGGAAACTAAGCAATCATACTCATATCCAGATTCCAAAATTACTTCCACTTTTTGTCAGAACTTCCAAAAGACGACAACATATGAGAGAGAAATAACTTTAGCAACTTTAGAACTATTAACTTGAGGCTCCCCCTCAACAAAATATCCAAAAATTGATTTCTGAAAAAGAAATTACCGACATAACTCTTCCTCAAACCGAGCTTTCTTCTGAAACCTTCTCCGTTTTTTTGAAATAAACAAACAAATAACATTTAATATAACAATACTTGATAACTCAAACCTTGATCTATCAGAGAGAACAAACTCCAAGAGCTCCAAGGAGGAACTCAAATATGGCATAACCAAAGCTCTTAGTCAGTAGATCTGCCTAATTCTTCTCCGTTGAGATGTACTTTAACACTACCTTCCCATCTTCAACAAGATCCTTAATGAAGTGATTTTTGACTTCGATATGCTTTGTTCTTGAATGAAGGACTGGATTTTTGGAGATGCTTATGGCGCTTGAATTATCACAGTAGATTGTCAGAGCACCCTGCGAGATACCATAGTCAACCAGCATTTGCTTCATCTATAGCAGTTGTGTACAGCAACTATCGGCAGCAATATACTCTGCTTTAGCAGTAGATAGTGAGACAGAATTCTGTTTCTTGCTATACTAGGACACTAGATTGTTTCCTATGTAAAAGCATCCACCGGTCGTGCTTCTTCGATCGTCTGAATACCTGCCATATCTACATCGCAAAAAGCTACAAGTGAGGAGTTAGTATCTTTTGTCGACCAGATGACCATGTCGATAGTTCCTTTGACATATTTGATTATCCTTTTTACTGCTTTGACGTGAGACTCCATAGGATTAGCTTGATATCTAGCACATACACCCACACTATAGCTTATGTCTGGTCTGCTAGCAGTTAGATATAAAAGACTTCCAATCATGCTTCTATACAATCTTTGATCAGCCGGGATTCCCTTTTCATCTTTTGAAATCTTCTCATTTAACCCCATAGGAGTTCTAGACTTTTTAGCATTACTCATTCCAGATTTCTCAACCAACTTTCGAGCATATTCTTTTTGTGATAGGAAAATTCCATCGCTTAGTTATTTGACCTGTAGTCCTAAGAAAAAATTCAATTCTCCCATCATACTCATTTCGAATTCCTCCTTCATTAGACCAGCAAATCTTTTTACTCCAATATTAGAGGAAGACCTAAAAATGATGTCATCAATGTAGATTTGAACAATAGTCAATTCCCCATTATGTTTCTTGATGAAGAGGGTTTTGTCTACACCTCCTCTGACATAACCATGCTTGATTATGAAGACGAAAAGTCTCTCGTACCATGTTCTTGCGGCCTATTTTAGCCCGTAAAGAGTTTTATTCAACTTCAGCACGTGGTTTGAAAAATCTGGGTCAATGAATCCTTTAGGTTGCTTTATATAGACTTTTTCTTTTAGATCTCCATTTAGAAACGCAATCTTGACATCCATTTGATAGAGCTTTATATCTAGGAAAGCTGCTACTGCCAAGAGTTATCTGATAGCTTCAAGCCTTGCAACTAGTGCAAATGTTTCTCCAAAAACAATTCCTTCTACTTGAGAGTATCCCTGGGTTACCAACCTTGCCTTGTTCCTGATCACTGTTCCATTTTCATCACTTTTGTTCTTGAAAACCCACTTTGTTCCAACGACGTTCTCTTCAACAGGTCTAGGAACCAACTTCCATACATCCAGAATCTTGAATTGTAATAGTTCATCTTGCATGACCCTAACCCAATATTCATCTAGCAGTGCTTCTTCAACTTTCTTCGGCTCTATCTTAGAGAGAAAACAAGTATAATGAATGATATTGAAGATAGATATACCTGCCATCAGATTATAGTCCAGTTTAGGCACCCCTCTAGTTCTTCTTTCATTTAAATCTCCAATGATATCGGAGATGGAGTGATTTTTTTTAACATGAGCAAAATGTTGGAAGGAATTACATTTTGGATCTTCTTCTGAGATTGTCGGATCATCCTTTGATTCCTCAATATATGATCTATCCATTGTAGAGACATCAACCGCTAATTCATCATTTGCATTTGATTCGTCTAGAGACTCCAAAAACTTCACATTATATGACTTCATGATCGTGTCAATTCTTTTTTTTTAGCATACGATAAGCTTGACTATTGGTTGCATGGCCAAGAAAGATTCCTTCATCACTTCTGGAGTCAAACTTCCCTTTGTGCTCCCTGTCCTTCAAAATAAAGCACTTGTTACTAAAAATATGAAAATATTTGATAGAGGGGGTTTTATCTTTCCAGAGTTCGTATAGAGTCATCTTTGTTTTAGGTCTCAGATGAACTCTGTTTGAAATGTAGCATGCAGTAGATATAGCCTCATCCCACAAATTCTGAGGAAGATTTTTTAATAACATAATCACCCGAGCCATGTCCTGTAAGGTTATATTCTTTCTTTCAACAACACCATTCTGTTGAGGTGTTTTGGGAGCTAAAAATTCGCGAATTACTCCAATCTCATTACAGAACTCTTCATAAGCTGAATTTTCAAATTCTTTCCCGTGATCACTCCTAATCCGTTGTATTGTCATCTCCTTTTCGTTCATCAGCCATTTGCACAGTTTTTTAAACATTCCAAAAGATTATGATTTTTCCCTAAAAAACTCAACCCAGGTAAATTTGGAAAAATCATCAACGCAAACAAAGGTATAATACTTACCTTTAACACTGGCATATTGCATAGGGCCCATTAAGTCCATATGCAGAAGTTTTAAGTTTCTGGAGGTTGTGATGGCATGTAGCTTCTTATGTGTCTCTTTGGTTCGTTTCACTTGGGTGCAGTCAGTGCATTCTTTAGTAATCTGATCTTCAAGATTAGGCAGCCCCTGAACAGCTTCAAATCTAGCTAGATCTTTGATATTCATGAAGTTAACATGTCTAATTTTTTATGTCAAATTTTGGCTGTGTTTAGCATAACTGAGTTACAGGTTGAGTCAGTGACTAGTTTGTAGCAGTTATTGCCCTTTCTCACCCCTTGAAAGACCACCTTTCCATTTGTATGAAGTAATCTACAAAATTTTTTGTTGAACCAAACATCATAGTCATCATCACACGTTTGGCTTATGCTAATGAGGTTGTTATCCAAGTCTTCTACAAACAACACGTTCTTCAGTCCATTTTTCTCAATAAGCAGAGTTCCTCTTCCCACAACTTTACCTTCTCCTCCATTGGCATATTTGAATGTTCTAAAAACATCATGGGTGATATTCTTTAGTAGATGCTTCTGGCCAGTCATGTGTTGTGAACATCCACTATCAAAGTACCAAGTCACCTCCTCCTTAGTGACTTTATATGCGATGACCGTGGAGACTACAGTTTGAACCATCATGGCCACATGTTCCTCCCTTTTAAACTTCTCCACCCATTGCATCTTCTATTTTCCTGTTAGATCCACTTTCTTCCTTGGAGTCCTGCTCTGTGGCTTAGGAAAGTTGAACATTCTGTAGAAGCAATGAGGTCTGATGTGTCTTTTGACACCACAGTGATAGCAGACCACAACTTGCTTCCATCTTCTCCTTCTCTGAATTCAATTACTTCCTTTTTTAGTATATCCAAGACCTTCTTGGTTGTTGTGAATTCTCCCAGAGTTAAGAATTTTGTTGAGTGATTTTTTTCCAGATGCAAATTTCTTCCATGTTTCCTCAACTTTAATTAACTTTTCTTCTGATTTAGTCAGCTTCTTAGTTTTGTTAGAGAGTTCACCTTTGACTTGTTTCAATTATACCACCAGTTGGATCTTTTCTTCTTCTAATTTTCTCACTATCAACTAAGAGATGACTAAGTTCAAATACCCTTTCAATATCAAAATTTACCTCTTCGTCAGTTTTACTGCTATCAGGTTGTTGGGGTGATCTCTCGGGCTCAGATGTCTTGGTCACAAATACATCAGTGATTGAGGTAAAGGCAGTATAGTTTGCAAAGTGATGGTGTCATTGTCACTATCATCGAAATAGTCATCTTCATCATCTGAACTCCAAGTGGATGATTTTGTTACCTTTATTGTTTTCAATCTTTTCTTCGTATTAGCACATTCCTCCTTGATATGTCCAGTGCCTCCACATTCTAAACATTTTTTGTCTTTATTATTGGCACAATTAGCATCTATATGACCATATCCTTCTCATTCGTAACATTTTATTCCCCTTCTTCCAGAGCTATTATCACTGCTTGATCTTCCTTGAGGTGTTTTTTCTCCTAACATTGGTCTCTTATCTAAAGAATTGTTGCTTCTTCCAAACTTTTTGTTGAACCGATTAAGATTCTTCACAAGCATGGTAAGTGTTTCTTCCAACTTGGGAGTGTTCGCAGCAGTATTGTCATCCAAGTTGGATGTATTAGCTACAAATGCGATATTCTTCGGTTTTGATGGATCAATACCCTCCTCAAGCCATAACTCCTATTGATGAGATGCAAGATTCCCAGTGAGTTCAGAATACTGGTAGGTGCTAAGGTTCTGTGTTTTTTGAATTGCTGTCACCTTCTGCCTGAAGTACCTAGGCAGAGATCTTAGGGCCTTTCTTATGAGTTTTGCTTCTGGAATCGGTTCTCCCAACATGTGCACTTCAGTTGAGATCTTTCTGATTATGTTATCGTATTCTTGAATGAGCTCCTTTTCTCCCATCTTCATGCTCTCAAACTCAGAAGTTAGAATTTGGAGTCTAGTCATACGGACAGATTATGTTCCTTCGCATGTATCCCTAAGAACATTCCAAGCATCAAAGACTGTATCACAGGTAGCAATGAGAGTCATGAACTGTTTATCAACACCATTAAATAAAGCATTTATGGCTTTAGAGTTGAAATTAGAATTAGTTATCTCATTTTAAGTCTAGTTTGCCTCTGCTTTCACTACGGTATCATTCTTGATCACCTCAGTTGGTGGAGTTCATCATACAATGATGTTCCTCCAAGCACGTTCATCAATAAACTTGATGTGCATCTTCATCATGTTCTTCCATATTGAGTAGTTTGAGTCTGTAAGCTTGAGTGTCCTCACAGTTGATCCTCCTTCCTCCATTTTTGATTAGTTTGATCTTAATCTAATGGTCTGGATTTTGCTCTGATACCAAATTAAAAATGTAGGCCTGATAAAGAAACGTAAAATCCACAAAAAGTAAAATGCAGAAAATTAAATGCCACATGATATGGTATCACTGTTCAGATATCTGAAGATATCCTACATCAGCAGGGCCTTGCCCAGTTTCAATGTTTTCAATAAGGACTCGTGAAAGAATAAAAGAAGATATGATTGTGTTTCTAGTATCCTCAGTAGTATACTAACAACTCTATTGCTGTCAAGACTACCTCACACACAGAAGGCAGGTTTGCTTCTCACAAATCTCTGAACACGTCTCACACAGAAACCCTAACACACAGAAGGCTACAATTTTAACACTCTTCTCACAAACCTAGACCGCCTCACACAGATAGCGGGACACTTAACACACAGAAGGCTGAAAACACAAACACTCAACTCATACAGACATTAACACCTCTCGGTTTGTGTCTCTCTATATTTGTGTTTATCTCTTCTGTTGATGTGTCTTCTCCTTTATAGAGCTAGGTTATAGAGTCCTTCTTCACTTCTGCACAGATAAGAAATCCCAGAAGATATGAATTTCTTGTTATGTGAATTTCTTGTTATGCAGTTTTCCTATTCTACAATCTTCTGGATTTAATAGAATTCCTTTTTAGAGTTTTAATCAGTTTCTGTCTTAGTTTCCTTATTAAACAAGTCTTTGACTTGTTCAATGCTTGATAACATAATCTAGAAAGTCTTTTGACTTAAACCGGAAGACTTTAAACTCCTTCTTCGGGTAAAATAGACAACATTTTTAACAGCTGTCAAAAACTACCAACCTACTTGATATGTAATACTCTGATTTCTCTAACCACGACCCATTAAACCTCAAAATGTAGTTACAGACCCATCCATGTGTATTACCAGTGTATGAGCCTTTGTCTCCCCACTCTTTCATTAGTTCAAAAATATGTTTGACAAGAAAGTCAACAATTACTTGATACTTAAATGTAGATATGGGAACATACATTATATCAAACTCGCTAGCTCTACTGACCACTTGACTAATTAACCTGATGAGTCAAGTTTGTGCAACATTTTTCACAGTGGCAAGTATGTCATAATATTTTATCTTTTAATCTTAGAAATAAGGTTTTAAGTTTTGTGCATTAACCAATGTGGTGAAGGCAACTTTCTCCAAATTTGTGCATCACATTTCAATACCCTACAAAATTTTGTTAACATAATATAACAAGAATCATGTTGGAACCCGTATCCGGATATCCAACCTCTTAATCCGTAAATCCAAACTGGAACCCGAATCTGCGTTGGAAACCTTGACTAATCCGAAAATCCTGATATTTTTTTTATCTTATTCATCTTAAGTCCATTTTCATACTAATCTGTTCTCATGCTTCTTATTCAAGCTTCGTCACATTAACATTCATTAAGAAGGTCATAAGTTGTTACAAAGTTTTGCCTAATGAAAGACCAAATGAATAGTGCCTATTTACCAAATGAATAGTAACCAGCCAAATTCCGACCCTCATAACTTTTTCATCCTAAGTCGGAAATTAACCCATTTTATA
>JANKOE010000206.1:71567322-71597807 GCA_026284465.1 Erythroxylum citrifolium | reverse complement strand
TCACATAACAGATAACAATCCCTTTTAGATAGGATTACATATTGACTTGGACTTTTATTTAAAAATGAAAAACATAGTAAACACGTGCATAAATTTAAAGCAAACATTTTAACACTACCCGCTTCTAGTTTTAGGTCATCTCTTTTCAAATAACCCTGTTTGTTTAATCCTGCTACATGAATTTCAGTCATCTACGACTAGATTTTGAAGTTTCTATCATTCAATTTGAATCCAAATGCTAAGTCGCTAAGGCTAGAAGACTCGATTAGGATTGGAATTTGGTTTACCATGGGGTTTGTGGTTTGGTTCACAATGCTAGTAACATTATAATTGTCATCCATGGTTGATCTTTAGCTTCAAGAACAATTTTGGATGAAGGCTTTGGATTTCTCTGGGAAAAATAATTTATGGTTCATGAACAAGGGTTTGGATAGGTTTTGATACAAAGGGATATACACAGTCATTTGGCATCGATTATCAGGAAACTTTTGCACCAGTTGCAAAGATGAATACCATCAGAGTTTTATTGTCCTTGGCAGCAAATTTCAATTGGCCCTTAAAACAATTTGATGTAAATATTGATTTTCTTTATGGAGACTTGGAAGAGGAAGTGTACATGCATATTCCACAAGGTTCGAAACTTCACAATCAGAAGGAAAAATATGTAGATTGTGGAAAGCTTTATGCAGCCTCAAACAATCACCAGGGGCGTGGTTTGAAAGGTTTACAAAAGCTATGAAACGAATTGGTTATCACCAAGGCAACTCAGATAACATTGTTTATCAAAAGAAGGGAAGATAAAGTTACATTGCTTATCATTTATGTAGATGACATGATGGTAACAGGTGATGACATAGAAGAAATGAGAAGATTATAAGAGTGCTTATCCACTGAGTTTGAAATGAAAGACTTAGGGGAACTGAAATATCTTTTAGGAATTGAAGTTGTAAGAAACAAAACAGGTATCTACTTGTCCTAACAAAAGGATATTTTGGATCTCTTAGTTGAAACTGGTATGATAGAATGTAAACCAGTGGAGAGTCCAATAATTCATAATCATCATCTAGCTATTTACCCAGATCAAGTACCAACAAATAAAGAAAGGTATCAGCGGTTGGGTGGAAAGTTAGTACACTTGTCACACACTCAGCCAGATATTGCCTATGACGTGAGTGTGGTAAGTCAGTTTATAAATGCTCCAAGTGAAGACCATATGGCTGCTATAATGAGAATTTTGAGGTACCTCGAAAGAGCTCCTGGTAAAGGGCTAACCTTCAAAATCATGGGCATATTGAAGTAACGGGATTTGCAGATGTGGATTGGGCAGGTAATCTTACTGATCGGAGGTCTACCTCAGGCTACTTCATCTTTGTTGTTGGAAATTTTGTCACATGGCGTAGCAAGAAACAAAATGCAACAACAAGATCTTCAGCAAAAGCATAATACAAAGGCATGGTTGATGGAATTTGGAAACGTCTATGGCTAAGGACATTGCTTACTGAAATAGGTTTCAATTCAAAGGAACCAATGCTCCTAATTGTGATAATCAAGCAGTTAGGGAGATAGCTAATAATCCGGTACAACATGATCGAACAAAACATATTGAAATAGACAAACACTTCATCTAAGAGAAGCTAAATCTCAAGTTAACCGACATTCCTTTCATTTGATCAAGTGAACAATTGGTAGACATTTTAACTCATGCAATCTCAACTGAAATAACTGTTATGAATACCATACCGGTATTGGTATAGGATTTGATTTTGGTAAGGTACTGTACCAATACCTGTTAATACCTGGTACCGTTTCGGATAATTTTTTAAATTTATAATAGTCCCTAAATTTTTAAAAAAATTACAATATAGTCCAAATTTATGATCTTCCAACAAAAAAACCCCTACCATGAAAAATCATAATTCATTAAATTTTGTACATGTACATTCATCAAGTATATTGTAGGTTATTTTTGTTGAAATATTATAATATATTAATGAAATTGGGCGGCCAGTAAGTTTAATTTCAAATGCTTTAAGGAAGAGTATTATAAGCATCACAAACACATGTTTCAAAAAGAAACTTGACCAAGATACGATGAAAATTTCATATTTTCCAAAACTTTCTCTAATTTTCTCCTCTCTTATTTCCAAGGTACATCCTCCATCTCTCTCAAGAGAATAAAGCTTCCAACTTCAAGTCTTCAAATCAAATGGGTCGACTACACAATAGAAACAGCCGTGAGCCATCCCACTTTGTTTCCTCTCTCTGCCTACTTTCTCCTAATGCTCCTATATGCGCCACTTTGCTTCTCTCACTGCTTGCTTTCTTCTGCAACATATATGTTCCAATATCTGGAGTTGCGTGGTGCGATGGCTGGTGGTGACCGGTGAGGATAGTCACCGGAGAGTGAGAGGAGAGTCGCCGCTGGAGACGAAAATCAAGAAAGAGAAGGTGGCAAAAGCAGAAAGTCGGAGGGGGAGGGGTTTTTTTTTTTGCAAAATGTCCCCAATTTTTAAAAATTTACAGTACTGGTAAGTATGCAACTGGTATTTTAAATACTGACCGATATCTTAAACCAAGTTTTGTACTGTACCAACCGGTACAGTATATAATCCATAACTCTGGCTAAAATGCTTGGCAAGTTTTTGGACAAGTTTTTTTTTTTGAATTCAAGGAAACTCCGTAGGCAGGCCAAATACGCATCTCTCCGAGGGCCTAATTGACGCACCACCTCATAAGTGGGTCAAACAAGCGCACCTCATCACTAAAGGCTCAACTAGTTCTCCACCTACAAGTAAAACTCCGATTGTCCCAGGCTCTTACAAGAAGGACTAGCATGGAATCAAACCTGAGACCTAACTGAAGCCAAGCCCCGCTTTGAACTATCGAGCCACACGAGCTTTTGGACAAGTTATTAATGCCAATTTGAGAGGAAGTATTGAAAATATTAGTTGCATATTTCAAGAGGATTTATATAGAATGAGATAATGATAATGATGTGGGGCGAATATGAGGATTGTTTGATTTATCTCATTGATGTATCTTTGCCTATATAAAGGCCTCTTTGTAAAGTGCAAAATGAGACCGAAAACCTCTTTGGTCAAACCTGACCTTTACAGTAATCATGTTGGCTTTCAGGAAAAAGAGGCTCGAGAACCGGAATACATATGCTATATATATGCCAAGTCTTGAGAAAATAGGCAATCTGATGTTCATTCACCATAAAAAATAAAATACAACATTGTTTAATAAACCTTCGGAAATGAAACCCAATTTGTCTCAGCAACCTGCTTTGACATGATGTGTAATATACAAACCTCCCAAACATTAAATCTAGAACCCAGATCACCTGCTGTCGTTTTCTTCAACCTAGGAGCCTTCAATGCAAGTTCGGTTCTCTTGTTTCCCAGCACTCTCAATGTAATTTACAAGGTCATTATACATTCTCGTTGAAGACTCGGAGAACTCTGTTAAGGACTCGAAAACTGTCGAAAACCCATACTGAAACCCATTTAACGTTATCCTCTGTGTTTCTTGCATGCAGTTGTAGTGTTTTTCCCTTTCTATATTGAGCTTCTTCCTGAATATCTCCAACTGATCTTTCCTCTCCACAAAGTGATCATTTTGGTGTTCTGCTTCTGCATCGAGATCTGATCTATATTCTATAAGTTTAGAGTCAACAAATCTTGTCTCCGCCTTCTGGAATGCCAGAGTCCTTCTATCAAATTCTCTTGCTAGACTGTCAACTTTCCTCTTTTGTTGTTGTTCCTCCCCTTGCTGTGCCCACAAAGCTCTCACATCCTTTGAAAAGTTTTTCAATGCAGAAGACACCGGTTTGTCCGGCAACTTCTCCATCAATGATAACCAATCATAACAAATCACAAGCAATGGCGGCCCACTGGCTCGACATGGTGCTGCTGCTGAACTCCGTCCCGTCGAGTAGAACTCAACTTGAGGGACTAAGAACTTGGTTAGCCAACCGTGAAGAGCTTCAACATACGCCTTCTGGGCTACAACATATTCCGTAAAGCTTGCCCGCCAGTTCTGAAGCTCAGCCTCTAGCTGAAGTGTTGCGAGCCGATGAGAATCATTGCAGAATTTTCCATATGTAGGGCAGGCATAAGATTTTACTTCATCTAGAATTTTGTTCTGGGTTTCATGGCACTCCAACATAATTTTCCAGGTGCGAGTCAGGCTGCGCATGGAAGAAAATAAATGAGAAAACCAGGACATCCAAAAATAAATGCTGGAGCAGACTTGCTTTTTTCTTCTTTTTTCCCAAAATCCTTACCCTTTTAACAGTTCTACAATTTGAGGTTGTAGTTCCTCATCTCTTAGTTTTTCGATTCTTTTTGAGATGGATTCTGCACTTCGAATTGCAACCAAAATTCTGGCATACAAGTCTTTTACTGCAGCCCTGGTCTTGTCCATATTGAGTTCATCGTCTCCCCGGACATCCTGGTTTCTCAGACGTGAACATTTCCTTTCATATAATCTCCTTGTGCTGTCTCCAGCCTGATAAATAATGCACCAAATCAGACAGTGAAAGAAGAAAATGGAGGAGACGTTTACAAGATTCAACTCAGTTTTGCACGAGAGTTGAATGGTTTCCTTCCCTTTCCATATCACCACCTCTATTTTTTCTGTTGCCCAAGAGGCAGCATTCATTTAGCTTATCTACTATTGTGGATTGACTAGAAGTGATCAAGTAATGGACAAACAGAAGTGTAAATCCTATCTCCTGGTGTACCAACCCAAACTGAAAGGAGATCAGTATAAACTGTGCAATGTTGCTAGAGGATGAATTCTTTAATATCTTCATCCAAAGAGTTGGAAATTTAGTTTCACCATGAAGATAGTTTTGAGGTGACTGTAATCTACCTTAACCTCTTCATAGAGCTTCTTTTCCCAAGCAAATAGCCTTCCAAGCGTTAGTGAATGGCTTCCTGATTCCATTCCTCCATAATCATCAAATAGATCATTTTTAAACTCCGTCCAAGTTGAAGAACCCTTCAAACTAGAAGCTACAAGGCTTTTACACGATGAAGCCTTAGATGAAGTGGAGCGGTGCCACGTAATTGCATGGATAAGTTTTGTGGAGTACTCTGCATTAAAAAAGAGATGGGAATTAGTCACTGTAAAGCTAGAGGGAGCATGGGCAAAACATCTAGTAAATGGCAGAAAATGCCGGTCAGAAATGCATCACAAGAGCATAGATTCTCTCACCCAAGGATATAAGATGAAAGATCAGGGGCCATTGTCCAAGATAAGACTGGTCATGATAGTGAGACAAGAAGACCTTAGACCCACTCATGAAAGAAATTGTGGAACAACTGGAGAGGTCTGAATTACGTTTCCGATTGAGAGGAATAAGGACACAAGGATGACGTAGCAGAGAATCTGAAAAGCATTGTGCTAGATTCGACCAAGCTATAAAAAGAAAGAAACTACAACTTTAGGAAATTCAACAGGTTTACGGGAATCAGACATTGTAGGACTTTTGACATAAGATCTCTGGATAAACAATGACAAAGAGTAATCATCACTGCTATCTATTAGCATTCAAGGGGACATCACAACTGAATGGGATGTGTAAAAGACTGGCAGACACAAAGAAAAGCTTTAACTTCTCGTAGTTAATTTGCTTCTAGACAAAAAAGAAAGAGGCAATGTTTAACAGTACTTCAAACGATGAACAATTAACATACTAGAAAAGATTAAAGGTGAAAGAAAGGCCCACCTTGGACCTCTTATAATTGAAGGAAAGAAACAATAATGGAGAAATAGCTTAAAGATAGCCGAATGAAAAAACATGCAAGAAAGAAAAATATCACCATAAGATGACGACCAAGTCAACTAAGAAGCTGCAGGCAGAGTAAGGATTCGTTTCAACTTTCAACAAATAGATGTACTAAGGGTCTTCAACACAAGCCTTCCTAATTTCCTCAGTTGAAGCAGAAAGAGACTTGATACACGTGCAGATGTCTTGGAAGGCTGTACCTCCATAACACACAAACAGATGAACACAGACTATGGTTTGCAAAGCAAGCCTTTTTTTTTTAATCTTGGTCAGAAACTTATGGACTAGTAACCAAACTGACAAAAGCTGAAGTTCCTATAATCAGATTACATAAAAAGTGTTTCGGATGAAGATTTGCTTAGCTAAGCTAAGCTGCCAAGTCAAAAATGCTAATACTCTCATAAAAACGGGAACAATGTAGTTGCAACCTTTAATTTCCCCCATGCCAGACTGCAAATAAATTCTGTTAGCTTCCAGCATCCTTGCAACATCCTTGCCAGAGTCATAAGCCCTAACAAAATGGTCCTGGATATCCTTTAAAGCTTCCAGTAGCTCCCTGCCTTTCTCTGGGTTATCTATAACTGCTAGTCCTCTTTGCTCTACGTGGATCCCATTACCAATTCGTTCCTCAATGTTCTCTACATCAACTCTGCATTTTTTATCTTCTGCTTTGCCTTTATCCTCGACAACAGCCATTTTCGCTTCCTCTTCTCTTTCCCTTTCCTCTTCCTCCTCCTCTAGCTCTGGGATTCCTTCCTCTTCCCTCACCACCCTCAAATCATCGTCCGTACTTCTCCTATAACCCCTTATTATCTCAGGTCGCATGGTGTCAAAAGGATTAAAGAAATCCCACGCAAAATCTCCGTCTGGCGATTGAGGCATTGGTGGTGGTATTTGCATATAAAAGTACCCAAAACTTTGTTCCTCTCTCTCAACTTCTTCACGAGTCTCATCTCCACTATAATCTGAAGCTAAAGAGGACATACATGACTCACAATCAACGGCTTCGTGGGTTGTGGACTCAGAAGGCTTTTGTTGAAGAAACATTGGTTTTGTAATAACATTTTGCTCCGGCGGTGGCGAAGACGGAGAAGTAGGAGGTAGAGCAATAAGAAATGGTGAAGTTGGTGAAGAGTGACGAGCCACAAAAAGTTTTATAGCTGCTGCCACTGCGTAGAGTGATTGACAATATCTACAATGCGCCTCTGCCAGTGCATATCTTCTCTCCACAGCTAATTTTAGCTGCCGTTTTCTCTCTCTGCAGATAGATACTACTTCTTCTTCTTCAAGCCTTGAGGCAACACATCCCATGTTTATTTCCCTTGCTCAAGCTGGTGCTTCTTTTGTGGGGCCTATGCATAGGCGTGAACGTTGCTTTTAAAGGAATTCGATCCAAAGACTAAAGCGAGAAAAAAAAAAGGTCTTTTTGGAAGATATATGTATTCTTCCTTGAAAAAAAGCTAGCGGGTTGGAGAAATAAACAAAAAGAAGGGTATTATGCAGGTTTTAGCAGAGGTTTCAGATACATTAGAACAGAAAATGTAGTTTTTGGTGATGAGTGGCTTCTATCAACTCTTTATCTTTTCTTAAAGAGAGGAGTGTTTCTGCTAGAAGTTTTGACCTGGGAGAAGTTTTAGAACTATCCATGCACAGAACACAAAAAAGAAAAAAGGTTCCAAAACGTAGCAGCAGAAAGATTATGTTTGTTGCAGAGCAAGAAGGGAAAGCAAGGTGAATTCTTTCGAAAGAGGAATGCTTCTCTTTTTTTAATTTCTGGGGATAGCACGAGTATAACGTGACAAGAAAATGCGGAGGAAGATACACACAGAAGTTTTCTGCTAAGCAAAAATGTCGCACCAGAAAATGAGTTCTCTTTCCGAGAAAAAATGAAGCCTTTTCACTTATGCTAAACAGACACTTTAGGAGTTAATATCACATCTGAATGAAGTGTTTGCTTCGGATTAGCAGAGAGAATGAATGGATAGAGGAAGAGGCAGTGCAAGAACAAAACACGGCGAAGGCCGTCAAGAAGGTCGGGGCTCGAGAAAGACACGGAAATAGCAATGGCATCCTTGTGCATGATAAATGCGGAGTGCACCAAATGAAATTGGCGTACAAATACAAGGAGCAATGAAAAGCCAATACCCTGACCCTGACCCTGACCCAAGCCAAACTCACTCACTCACTCTTAGGGATTGCATCTCCTGGTTGGTTCCGGAGGAGCTATAGCTGTAGGATTAATCATGTCGTGTTTTGCTAAATTTAGCAGATACATGTTAGAGGGAAAAAGCACTTGAGACAGACCGATGAGTAAAAAGAGGAGTCAAAGGTACAGTAAATTACTGGTAAAAGCATGATGACCACTGCAGGGTAGAGGTAAAAATTTGTCTTGTTCTTCTCTCTTCTTTTTCCTATGAACTCTTAAAGAATTTCTAATAATGGGAATGTAATTGTGACCATTCCATAGTCAGTCCCAGTAGATTTAAGATAACTAAAAATCAAAGCGGTCGTTGTATTTATTATCACGAGCAAATCTATTCAAAGAGATGTCAGAAGTGGCTATCTGAATTCTGAAAAATAACAAATTTTGCCGGGACTTGGTGTGCAGTGGGTTTATGCTTCTATAGAAAAGAAGGCCCTTTCTAACCAATCAGGTGCTCGACTAGCATTCACTAGCTTGGCGTATGTGAACTTGCCAGGCTATGACTCGACATGGTTGAATTTAGCCAGCTTACCATTCATTTTCTGAATCCCTGAGCTGCGAAGTAATCTCTTATTTTTGCCACAGATGAGAGCCCAAGAGGGCCACTGCTTAACATCAGAGTTGGTACGAGTAAAGCATGATCACCACAGTGAGCATTGCTTCGATATTGCTTCCTATTTTCCGGAATAGATGCCCAAGGTAGCTGAAACTAGCTAGGCTACAAAGAATCTCTGGTTGGTTTCTGATTTCTCTTTAGTTTGTTTGCGAAGAATTTAAGGCACACCCCAAGTTATGTACTGTTATAGAATCTAACTCTAATGATCCAGTTAAGTCAACATTGTCACAGTTGCTGATGTATCGTCAAACTCTTAACGATCCCCTGTCTCTCTCTCTCACACCAACTTGACTCGTGCCTTTACATGTTGCTTGAAGACCGCTCGACTTGCACACTTACTTACTGAAAGGAAAGAATATGTCATCAATCATATATTTAACCAATATCTTACAAAGGGCCTTCAAAAGGTTAATATGACACCATCCCGTACTGTGCGTGATGCTTGGAATGTTTGAAAAGGATATCCTTCTGGTACGCGAGTATTTAAACTGTTAGAAACATGCTTCAAGATGGCACGTAAATGCTGGTCCAACACGGGTTAGGAGGAACGCTTATTAAATCCTCATCCTCTCGCCAATACTGGCATTGAGAAGGGTGCTTAATGCTTATTTTGTTCAGTATTTTGTTTAAGTAGTGATTAAAGAGAGCGAGAATTAGGTGAAACATAATAGAGGTCCTACTTGCGGTTGAGCGAGAATATGCCTGACAAGAGTCTGACAAGTCCACATCGTGAATCCATTCTCCCCACTTCCTCAACATTATATTATATCAGTTACTCAAGTATACTTTGATGCGTCCAATGTAAAAATCCAGTCTTGATATTATTATCTTGTAAGTTGTCAGGTTAAGTACTGTTCTTCTGTTTGCCATTTTTCAATTGAAGCAATTCACGGCTCAGGAAACTGCGGGCCATTTTGCAACTAACTATTCAACTAATCTTCTTTCAACTCTTTTTGGTCCACGAGCAGGTCAAGCTCGTCAGGTTTGGAAAATCTCCCAGATTTGTTATGACCAGTTCATATAACATTGGAACATTTGCAAAACAAGCAGGGTGGACGTTCAGCTCCACATCGGATCAACATACGTTCAATTTTAATTACTCTCTACCCTTGCATCCCATTACCCACAGCTTCACCTGCTTTTTATGTTAGAATCTTGGATTTTGAAGGATTTCAGTGTTCATGTTGTGTCCTCTTCCTTTGCAACTGTGCCAAATGCTGGCTTTTGTGCTTCAAGTAAGTTCGTAAAAGTAAGAACAGATCTTTTACAACTGTTTTTTGCTGGGCAAAAGGGGTGGAAGGAGATCCGTCACTCTTGATTAAACCAAAGCGATGAATGTTATAATTAAGATGCAGCTTTTACTTGCACCAATAGCAGCCATGGAAGTTAGTTTAATGGTAGATAAATCATGGTACAAGGAAAAATAACTTGGCAACTATATAACAAAGAGGCCAACAAAGAACATAATCGAAGTACAAAACTTTCGTCCATACACACTTATCCTTACTTTTGACACTACAAGTTGGAAGTCATCATTTTTGGCGGCCTTGAAATGAAAAGCCATCCCCTTTGCATCAAATACAAACAGCAACTTCCATTGAAAGATTAATCTGAATAAACATCATATTTATCTCCACATGGGTGAGTTAAATATAAGTACACACAAAATTCATGGCATCGAGTGTTTAAAACCTGCTTATATCAATCAATTGGTCTGATAACATGTTAAAGGCACAGTATCAAATTATATTCCAAGTCAATCAATTTCCAGATTCAAAGCTTTTTTACCAAGAACATTACCTGTATGCCACTAATCTCTGTCTAATGTGCTCCCTTACACAACCGCCTCCAGTAACTAATTGCTGTTAATGCCAATGCTTTTGATATATTCTGCCACGAACCAACCATAGCTGAAACTTTAGCCCTCTGTTAGCACCTCTAAAATTTAAACAGCCAATAATTATAGGGACTTAAGTGTCCAGTTTATACACCTCAACGAAGAAGACACCCATGGGAGGGGATACAATGATAGAGTAGAAAACTTTCCAGGAAAATGATTATAATAATTATCTTCTGCTTCTGTTTCTAGTTTTTAGGCCATAGAAGCTAAAGGTAAGTACCACTTCTGAGTTAAAAGTTACAGTGTATATTAAAGAATTGAAGGGAGGCTCCTCTTTGTCTCTTCTTGAAGCTATCTGCTATTCACACGAGAATAATATAACAGACAAAAATATGAGATACAGTTTCATCATGTACCACCAGCTTCTGCTGGCGTTGTACAAGGAGCCAGTGTGTTTGGAGGGAGGCTAACTCCACCACCCCTCACAGATATATTAGACGACTTGACTGAGCTAGCTCTGCTCATAACATTTGAGTCAAGAAACACAACAATCACGGTGATGTCATCATGGAAATGGCGTCTGACACCACGATCAATCTTCTTCAAGTCTGAATATCTCATCTCTCTCTTTTTGGCTGCTTCTTGAAGAGCAGCTTTCACCAGCCTCCTTGCAATCCCCTGGATGTAGATGTAACACATTTTTCAATATGACAGTTTGTGGTACATTTGGAAAAGAATGCCAAAGGATTTTGTGCAGAATGTACTCGTAAGATAGGTAACAAGTAAATCATTTAACACAAAAGACAATAGGTGTTCCGATTCAAAAGAAACAGCAGCAACCAATTCATTACCAGTCTTCACATTCTAACCAAAGAAATTTAGATAAACAATTAAGGCTCTACCAGATGATTAGATAATGCCTATCGGTAAGCTACATATGTCTTACACTTCTTGGATGGTTTTGTACGATATCAACTGCTTCTTGATTGCTTAAATGCTCCCAAAGACCATCAGAAGCAAATATAACAAATTGATCATGTGGCTGCAACTGGTGCACTGACATTGATGGTTCTGCACTCAATATTGGCTTTCTGAAAGGCTCTCGAAGTCGAAACTTAGCATATAGAGGCTCCCTGTTGAACTCAGCCTTTTTCAGATATACATCACCAATAGATCTGGAAATCTGAAAGGTCAAAGAATTATTATAATAAGTAAATGATCTGAATACTGAGAAGAACTAGATCATATCTAGTTGCCATGAGCAAGCGAAATAGTTTCAATCACCAAAACACAAAGGTGATGCATATGTTTAAATATGAAGACATCTCAATCCACTTGCCGGTTTTTCTCAACAATTATTAAAACTTGAAACAAATATCAATTTGTATTTCCCATGGGTTATAGACCGCAAAAGGTTTTTTTGAAAAAAGCTTTGGAAACTTTCATGTTACGTACACCACTCACCAAAATATTCATGACATCTAAATGAGAGTTACATTTTCTTTCAAGTCATGATTCACCAAATATATTGAAACTGCCCAACATCAACCACTGATCAAATTAGTATGGCCAGCCAGTAATGGCACTAATTGAGTAGCTGCCAACAAAATTTCACAAGCCTCGTACTGGAATTCATATTGCACATCTTGATCAATAAAATAAAGATATGAAACTGGAACAATCCCCTAAACTAAAGACATAACTAACATGGACAATTACAATATGACCTTCTGGGCATATATAAGGTCAATCTTCATCCTCTATATGCCTTGAAGTAGTGTATCTTCACATCCTCAGGTAGGAAACAGTCTAAGAACTCTCCGAAATACAAGATATTTTCCAAATCCTCAGCTAGGGGACCAGTAGCTTTTCATCATCATGATTTCCAGAACAGAGCAATGCCAAAGATAGATAATAGTCGAGAAATTTTTTTTACCAGAGCCATTTTTTAGATGAGAAAATATGAGTAAGAGGCAGGAGGAGGAAGAAGAATAAGAAAAAGAAGCATCAATATAATCAGATTTCAAACAGCTGATGAACTTACCTGTATGAGGCCTTTTACACGCCATACATTGTGTTTAAGAACTACAATCTGTTTGTCATCAGGGTGCGAAGCTTGCAGCTCCTGTCTCACAGATTCATGGCAAGCATTGTGCTCAGTTGAAAGCTGAATGGCCAGGACTTCCCCTGTTGCCTCTACAAGTCTACCCAAAACAGCACGGGAATCGCCAAGGTTGGCAATGTAAAGGGTTCCACCAGAAACAACACCAACCAGACAGCATGATCCTACTGCTGCAATTTGCGGCTTCATAGGCCACTGTTTCGTAACAAGAGAGAGAAAGCCCTCTTCAGTTGCTTGATAAGCCTTACGTATTACATCCGCTGACATTGCTTGTTGCTCTGAAGTAAATCCTAAGGAGTCAAACTTAAAATTTTAGTACACAATTAGTAACATGAGAAATATATCTGTCAAATCACATTAACACATTCATGTACAAATCTCCATTCAATTATCCACTAAAATCATCCAACTTTTCCCATCACTAGCTAAATGGTTCAGTTGAATACTCACAACAGGTAGACTCAGAAAAGGTAAAGAAGAGCTTCCATCTTTCCTTTCTTTTTTGACACTAGGAAAAATGAATCTGACCTTGACTCCTTACCAAATAGGTGCTACACTTACAAATGGGGTAAGATAACAGCAGAAGCAATTACCGATTGCCTGTATCTAAGTACCAATTTGGCTTCACTTTTCAAATGGATCACATGAAGTGAAAACATCTGAGCTGATGATCTTCATGACTCAATCAAAGGGTTACTGACAATAGACTTCATTTCAGGAAAATTGAAAGAAGAAATAACTTTTGTTTGCCCACATGAATTCTCAATCCGTATTAGGAGACTGGTCCACTAATTCCACTCACCCAAAGGGGCATCATATATCTGTAGTTTATCCACCTCAGTTTTCTTTGCAGCAGTTATGAGCACAATTGAATCAAAATTACAAACCAGAAAGAATCACTTACTCTTCAGATGCTGAAAGAGATGATCATTAATGTAACGTGATGTCTCGGGGCCCCCATGCCCATCATATACGCCAACGAAGGTACCATAAGGGCCAGAGTCATGTAAGCTCAAACTGCCTGACTCAATTTGGCTCTGATCCTCAAGCAAATTGTTGGCCTGCACTACTGCCATAGAGAATTCACCATTTACGTGCTGCCCCTGGTCTTTATACCATAGCAGCCCATCTTGACGACCATTGATATCTGAACTTGTGTGGACATATCGATCAGACCTTGGCCGAAAGCAGGCCCTCAAAAAGTTCATCAACCCAGATAACATCCCTCATCTCATCCAAACAACCTCCCAAGCATCCACATTTAGTAAATAGCCAAGATATACAAGACCCATAAACGGCAGTATGGAGACGTATCTACCTCTATGTTACTACAAAGCAAGCATGCACTGCAAGAAAGCAGCAATGGAACATATAAGAAATGGCAACTGTGGCTCGAAACTCCCAAGTACAGATTCAATCCTGAATAATATGAGCGTACACTGAAAAGAGTATAAGGACTAGAATTAATGATTTGCAAAGTTGCTCCAAACAACTTTTGACCGGAAAATCTCAGCTTTCAACTTTACTTATAGACTTCTCGAGAAAGATAAGCCATGCGACCAACTGTAAGAGGAAAAACTAAAGACAAATTGTAAGTTGAAGAGGAACTTCACAGATCAACGACGTGAAGCAAGAGTTTTCAACACAAATTACAACAAGACCGAAAGAACATAAAACTTTATACAATCACAACCCCATCTTATTTTAACCTATAAACAAGGAAACTGTAAACCTACCAGCCGTTGATGAAAAATCAACAGAACCGTAAAAGGAGAGACCTTTGGAAATAGAAAGGTCAAAGCCATCGTTTTCACACATCTAAAGAGTATAGCCAACCGTATGGAAACCCAGAAGGTCCAAAGCTTTTGCAACAATAAGCCGACAGTCTTATCCATAAACCAGCTAATAGGCATTCAATCACCATAATTCAACCAATTTGACAATACAAAGGGAACCCTTATACATGCTCACCTAGAAATCGCACTGGTAATTGAAAGTTTCAAGCTTTTTAGAGCTTCATGTGCGTGGCAAAGCGTTAGATCTGTTGATCCATCAAAAATCAAGACACACTAAAGAATCAACTTTTGTTGTCTCTCGCAAGAAGCTTTTTCTTTTTCTTTTTTATTTCTGGGGTGATGAGATAGCTGTATAAAAACACAAAAGAGAAATGAAATGGAGGCGGTGTTTTTAAAGGAGGAGTGGTCTTGTACTCTTGTTGATAGATGGGCCCAACTTATAGATCTCTCTCTCTCTCTCTCTCTCTCCCTCTCTCTCTCTCTATCTTTCCATATGACCATTTCTCTCTCTTTTCTTAGCAGACAAGCCCCATAAAAGACCAACCAATGGAGAGCTTCAAGCCAGCAAAGCAAAGGTCCAGTTTTGGGCTCCATCCCACCATGGTTATAGAGAGAGAGAGCGAGAGCGTCGATGAAAGTTAAATATGGACACTTGATACTCCTTATGACAATACCATAGGTTTTCCATGAAATGGGGTTCATGTGAATCCACGTGTACTGTGACATTGGACAAAAATACAACTACTGTATTCCTTTTGTCCCATTCGCTTAAATATGAGTTTATTGGCATTGGTCCATTGTTTCTGCACAGTTGTCGGGCTAAGGAGCTGGTAGCACCAAATGGCCGTGCCTCTTGTATTTGACTGTTATTTCTCTGAAGACAACGGAGTTAACTCATTCTGTTTCTAGTTTGTCACGCCCTCAAAAGATCAAAGGCTATATATCCAAGTATTTACCACCTATTCTCTCTCAGTTTAACTACTAATCTTCAATGTCTTCGAAACCTTAACCAAGTTTTGTTAATATTCATTACTTCTTTAAAGATTTTCGTGAAGGCTCGACGTATATATACACATATAAAGCTTGTTCCTTTTTCAATAGTTAAGGCTATTTTTCTAGTTCAAACTGATATTTTCCTATCCTTCTCCCTTATTTTGTGAATAACATATGAATGAATGAAACTGAGAGATGGAAATCTCGGTTGGTGAATAAGAATGCGTGGACAGAATGTCAAAATAGCTTCGCAGGTCAGAGACCTTAAGGGGCAGCTCATAACACAGATAAAGAAGAAGAGAGAGAGACTTCTTGTTTTGTCTTTTTTTCTTCGAACTTGCAATTTTTGTTAGACAGTGGAAACCCTCGACTCGACCCTCAGCCTCAGGGGTTGGAGCACATATTCTATTTAGGGTGTTTTAACAGAGAGAATCTAATCCTAGTAAGTGCTTTTACTTTTCTTTATTTTAGGCTTCAATGACGTCTGCAGCACAGTTCTCTGCAAATTTTACCATCGTAACTCAATGGTCTTGTCTGAAAATAAGGGTTATATGTTCAAACGAGTTTTTCTGCCTAATATTATAATATTTTATTTTATTTTATAAATTTTAGCTATTTATTTATATAAATTTTGTAAGACACTGTAATATTAGATAGAGAATCCGAACTCTTATCTACCTGTATGCACTCTTCTGCCAATAATGCTTCCTTTCTTCTTTTATGAAATATTTCGTTAGATAGATAAATAATGTTTTCTAATTGCCATTTTTTATTTAGATTCAATTTAAAATAAAACTTTTTTATGATTTATTATACCTCTATTTTCTTATATTTATATTTATTTTATATTTGTTTATATTTAGTTGTTAATATTTAGTGTGGTTAAGTTAAATATTAAAAATTATAGATAAATTTATTTAATAAATTAACTGAGTAAATTATTTACTTTAACATTTATATAATTATTTATTAATAAAATTTTATTATGATAAATAAGTAAATATTTTTAATTTTTTATTAATAAACTAATATTTATTTTACTATAAAAATAATATTGTCAGTTAAATATTTTATTTATAATTTTATTTATAAATAGTTATTTAAATTTTGAAATTTGCCTATTTGGAGCAAAAATATGAATAATGTACTAAACGATCGGTCCGACCAATACCGATCGTAATAACAAAAAGTAAATATCGAACAGGAAAGTTTTGTAGCAAATTTTGATACTAATCGATAACACCACTTTCAGTTAGTGCCTGTCGGTAATTGAAATATTAACCGGAGTTATAAATTAAAAAAAATTAGAATTCAATTACAAATGGTAAACTTTTCCTATATAAATTAATAATTACCTATAAATAAAAAGGAATATGATTTAAATTTTCTATAATTTATTTAGTAAATTATAAAGATACAAATTATAATATATTAAATAATTTTTTAATTAGACTTATACAAAGTGATTATAGAATATATAAGTAAATATATTAGTTTAACATAATTTAAATATATTTAATAAGTATTTTTTATATTTATATATTTCATATTGAAAATATATACTTTTTAATGCATACATATGAAACAATTATTCTAATAAATTTTCAAATATATAATGGTAACATTTGAAATTAAATTTATTTATTATAAATGATCTTTTTCTCATCTTAATTATGAGAAATATATGAAAATTGTATTAATAAAAATAAAAAATTATTATTATATCAAGTTTATATTATTATTATGATTTGTTGAGACGAGATTGAAGTAAAGAAAAAAAATTATCTAACATAATTTATTGAAGGACTGTTTTATAATTTTATAAAATTCAAATACTATTTTTAAAATTTTTAAAAATTATCCAAAATGTTGTCTGATATTTACTGGTACTAGTTTCGTATTGGACCAGAACTTATGAATGACAAATAAGTCTAGACTCGATTCCACCCAGCTTAACCTAAAGTTAATAGGACTGACTAGTTTGACTAAAGCTTTGGGTTAGGCTCGAGATATTTTTCAAAGTTTTGACTTTTGAGCTTTGGATCGGTCCGGGCAACTTTGAAAAACAACATTGTTTCTCAAATTTTAAATTATAAAATATGGCTAAGTCCGAGTTAGAATTTTCAGGTCAAATTAAGGCTTGAGTAGACCGACCTATTGCTATCCCTATCAGAGTTCTAGTATGATATACGTAACATTGATTAAGAGATATCTTAAATTTTAATATATTTATTAAATTAAAATTTTTTAGATTCTATATTAACTATAAAGTAAAATAAATAACTAAACTAAATTTATCATACTTTTTATTAGTAATTAATATTAAATAAATCAATATTACATATTTAGAATTATGAAAAAAAGTAAGATCAATTTTGTAATTTTTCATAAGTTATGAAAATAAAAAAGAAACCAAAAAGCTCAAATGAACAAATTTTTATATAAATTGAAAATGAAAACAAAAAATGAAAGATAAAATGAAATCAAACAAGTCCTTATTAATGTCAGAATAATTATATTTTATTATTGATCATAACTAAATATTAAATAAAAAGTAGAGATAAATTTATTTTTTAATTAATCACGTAAATAATTTTATTTTAATATCTTATAAAATAAAAATTAATAAAAAATTTATTATGTTAAAAAATAAAATAATCAAACAAATAATAATTTATTTATAAAATTAAAATTTATTTGTTTTTATATATTTTAATTACTAAAAATAATTTTTTAAATTTACATATCCTATGATATTTTAATTTTAAATATATTTAATAAATAATTATCATACTTGAAAAATAATTTTATTTTAGAAATTAGTTCTTAAAATAATTATTGAAAATTAAAACTAAATAATAAAATTATATCAGTTATATTTATTAATGATAGAAAATAATTTATAATATATTTAATTAATGGCAAATTAAATTATCATGAAACAAAAAATAAAATAGTTTCTATAATTTTTATAAATTATAAAACTTGAAAGAAACTAAAATAGAAAACAGAAATAAAAAATTGAAACAAACTTATTTTTTTTCTAAACTTGAACACAAAAAAGCCTAGTGAAAGCAGCAAGCCCTTATTAATCTCTTACACTAATTCCTTAAATTTATTAATCCCAAATATTTAAGATTATTATATTGTCCATAAATTTTTTAAAAAAAAGCAATTCCTTGTAATATGATACCGATCATCACACGGCTCAGACAGCTGTAAGAGGAAACATAGTTTCTCAGGTCAAAAATACTAATTATGTAAGAAAGTTTATGCATAGTACAGCTTTTGCTTTAATAACTTCTCTGAATATATAAAGTGGTTTATTTGCATGATGTGCTTGGAGGAAGGAAATGCATCAAAAAATAAAAAAGGGCTTTTAACAAGTTCATAGGGTAGCATACACTGATTGAATCCCGTTTCTTCCTTCTATAAATGCGGTTTTGAGTAAAAAGAATGCAACTTTATGCAAAACCTTATCCTAAATGCACCCAAAAAAACAGAGTACCTCTTTCTTTAACAGTTTAGATTTTCTGTCCAATATTATAGTGTCTTATTATGTCTAATAAATCTTAGTCATTTATTTATGTAGGTTCCGCATGAGACCCGCGTGAATCTCGCAAAATAAATGACTGAAATTCTATGAGACAGAATAAGATAGAGTAAAATTGGACAGAATATCTGAACTCTTTCTTTAAAGTTGTTTGCAAATTAGGTATTCATACAAATCATAAAGTTTGACACAATTTGGAAAGCAGTGCAGTAAGTGGTGCTATAACCATAGAAATTGTGTTACGTTCTTAACAAATTTCTTTGGTTTCATATACCATGATCTAGGAGATTCCTAAAACAAAAAGATATCTTGGACTGTTTTATAATTCAACTTGGCCACTGATGCACGATGTCAGAAGCCACAGCCAGAGGGTAGAACCAAGAAGAGAGTTTCTGAGTTCATCACATTATTTTTGTTCAGTTGCTAATCGATATAAAAAGGAAAAAAGAAAAAGAAAGAAGAAAAAGCATAGAAGAATCGGACAGAATGGCTCCAGGCCAATAATGCTAATGTTGTGTCTGGATATGGTGGTTTACTAACGTGCGCACGTGGCAAATACGTTAAGTCAATAATAGTTTTCGGGTAATTTGATAAGATGGCGTGATCCACCAACTGTATAATGTTTGGTACTCAAATAGTTGAACTGTTAGGTCTTTGTCAAGAAGGCGACTTTCTACTTCTCTTTTAATGTTGTGCAACAGTGGGTATGGTGTTGAAATGAGCTATCATTTCAGTTCAGCTCATTCTCTGGTTCCGAAATCAATCCCTTGTCAATGTTCCCTCCCTTGTAGATTCTTTCAGTGCAAAATGTCAATGTCCATCCATCAAAGTAGAAGATACTTGAGATTATAATAGCCAAATGGGGAGTTTGGTTCTAGGGATTTAGCTCTGAATAGTTTGGAAGGCGTGTATGAGTCCTAACTCCTGTTGAAAAGTAAGGTGTGAACCTTTTTCCTTCCTTACGAAAGCCAAAAATTCCAAGCTTCACTGTCGTGGGATGCCACATGAGGAAATATACAAAACTATATGCATGATCAAGCAAGCGGTCAAATTAGCCTATTCTTAAGCATTTGTGAATCTCATCAGCTTGGAAAAAGACATGCGCATGTAGATGCTGAGAATCCTATAGTTGCTCCAATTTGAAATCAGTGTTTCTCTATTCATGATAAACATACTTTATATGGTTCAATAGCTTTTGTTTACGGGCAGGGAGACATTGATTGGTCGATGACTAGAAAATTTTATCTTCAACTTTCCCTGTTTGAATTGTTGGAGGTGAAGTCAAAATGTAACTAAACACCACATGTTTTGTAAATCAATTCTAGGAGTTTGAAAACTGGACTGAACTTTCAAAGACTTCTTGAAGGGTTAATGATGTTTTAAGGTTGATAACAATCTTTCAGGACTAAAAAGCTTATTGGTTAGAAATTTGTGGACACCTGAACTCTGCAATTTGTCATAAAACAAGAAAAGTCTTAGTTCTGTTGAACTCCATTCCGATTCACTCCCCTAGAATATTAGAGAGGAGTAAAATGCATCTTCCAGGTCAGGATAATGATGGCATCGTTGATAAAGAAGGTCCATAACTTGCACAGATTGCTTAATAACTAAGAGAATTGCTGATTCATCCATTTTACAAGCTTGATACTAATAATGGAAATTGTACGGATTCATCCATCTTATTGTGAAGTAGTCAAGCCCGAATGATTAATATTATCTACTTTTAAAAATGAAATAAAAAAGTTTAAAATTCTGAGTTTTAAGTCAAAACTAAGAATATTACAAGGTAATACAGAACCATTTTATCATTTGTTTTCATTTGTCATTTCCCACTTCATCTGATCTTAATAGTTCAAATTCCTGAGAGAGTGACAGACAAACAAAGACACAGTAATTGCTAGATGAGGAGTCATCTCCCAACAAGAAATGTTTAATCAAGGAATCCCCAAAAGGTCTCCAATATGTGGGCATCATGTTGGACAAGATCTTTCATCTTCAACTAACGTCATAATTCAAGAGAATGGACCACTTTTTTAGGTTTCGGTCTTAAAAGATTAGGATAACATCACATCACTTTATTACTTTGAATTACAGAACCAACAAGCCCTTACTGTGGTCTCATCGGTCTTGATGAGACCACGCTCCAGGACTGGCCGCAAGTGCACGCTTTTTTACACCAATTTTTTTGGGATGGGCTGGTAGGAGCAGATTTAGAAATTATTTTAATTGGGGGCAAAATATTTAAAATATTTTTATATTATTGAAAAAAATTTAATTTTAATTATTATTTTAAAATTTAATTTCATTAAAAGATTAAAATTTTGTCCCATTAATTTAATTGGTGACAATAATAATAACAATAATTATAGATATATTAAGATATCAAATAAAAAATAAAATCTGAGCCCTTCTATTTTTATTTATAAGGGCATCTAAGATATTTCTTTTATCCCTATTATTCCTAATGCTAGATGATTTGTACTGTTTTTGTTTATTTTTACGACTTTACATGCTACGATTTTTCGTATACAATGAACAATCTTATCTTGCATCTTCATTAAAAGTTTAAAAGAATGTAAAGATTAAAACTGAATCAACTCTATTACAACTTACAAGAACTCATCTCTAAATTATACGTACTACACATTCTTCCAAAGAAAAGAAGCGAGAATTTACCTATCAACACTAGAACGGGGTAAGGCCTGTGGAGGAATCCTTTCCTCAATTGCGTTCAATATAGATTATTGTTTTACGTGTGATAGTCCTTGTGGAGTTAGGGAAAGAAATGCCAAAAAGTCAAAAAGTAGTGTGATGAAGAAGCCAAAATGGTAAAAAAATCTGAATAAAAAAGTCAATGAAGCATGTAATTTTTATCTCTCTTTTTGTAGGCTTTCATTTAAAAAATCATGAGCTCACATAATAGTAATTTTAATAAAAATAGATAGACTCACATTTTATTTTTTATTTGATATCTTAATATTTTTATTATTTTTTATTATTTTTTGTCACCAATTAAATTAATGGGAGTAAAATTTTAATTTTTTATAAAATTAAAATTTTAAATAATAATTTTAAATTTAAAAATTTTTAGAAGCAGTGGAAAAAGGTGACAAGCCAAGAATGAAGGATACACGTTTGTTGTCTCTCCTAAGCCATGAACATGTTTACACGAACGAACAGTCTAAGAATCCTCTCCATTTCATATCTTCATCGGATCATAATATTTATTATTGATTATATCTCAAACCTTATCGATGCAATTAGCCTTCTAAAAGCTTGACATGAGTTGGGTAAGCAAACATGGGGCGGAGCTACAGTGCCCAGTGGGGGCAAGTGCCCCCACTTGCCCCCACTGTGGCTTCGCCCATGTGTGCTGGGGCACGGTTTCTTCCACTAGGAGGAAGGATCATGGGTCCTATCCAACCTTACCAATATGCTGCCTTTTCAACAGGTCGAGTGGGCTCTTATTTATGGGGTGGCCTGTTGGTACTCATGGACCTGACAGAACAAATGCCTGTTCGAGCAGGGCTTTCTTTGGCCAGAGACTGGTAGTTAAGTGGTTATGAAGTATGTTGATTGGATTTCCAGAGCTCGACTAATGGAAACTTGTGTCTTCCCGGGTACCACCATGCCTGTGGGGACTCCAGTGGGGTGGTCTACGCCGGTGGAGGGCTGAGTGAAGTTGAATTAGGATGGTGTAGTCACACTCGGGGTTGATCGGGCATCGACCAGTTGGTTACTTCGAGATCGGTATGGGCAATGGTGCGGAGGTTTCCAACAGCGGTTTGGCTGCAGCTCCCCACTCATGGCCGAACTCCGAGGGGTCCAGTCCGATCTCACGTTGGCTTGGGACCTGGGATACCGTCGCATAGTCGTTGAAGTCGATTCGTTGGAGGTCATTAATATACTCTCCTCTTCCCAGCGTGTACTGACTGAGGATCTTTTGTTGGTTGCAGGTATTCGGGGGCTCTTGCACCGGGATTGAGCGGTTGTTTTGCGCCATGACTGGCGTGAGGGGGACCAGTGCGCGGACAGGTTGGCAGCTTGTGCCATCTTCTTAGATCCAGGCTTGCACATTCTTCGGGCGCCTTTGGTGGTTGTCCAGGAGCTTCTTCACCAAGACGCGTGCGGGGCTTTGTACCCCGTCATATGTGATCTCCTTTTGTACTCTTTCCCTTGTAATTAAAAAAAAATATATTATTAGGATTATTAAATACCTCAAATCTATATATATGTGAATTCCCATCCAAAAGTTGCTTCAATTTCAATACCAATACTCCTATCCTGCACCAACATTTCTTCAAGCATTAGCCAATAGAAATAATGGTAATTGATAACTTTTTGGACTTCCCAAGTTCTCGCGTGTTATTGAACTTTTTCATATTCCGAGCCTCAGTAAAATTTTTATTAAATATTATTGTAGTTATTGATGGTAAATTTTTGGACTTACTTTTGATTAGTATACCACCAAATTACCTAAAAAGAAATGTTTTCAACTGTCCTCAAAAGTGGGAAAATTAAATCAACAAATCAAAGAAGCAAAATAAAAAAAAGAAACAAAATACAAAGGGCTCTCTCTTTTAGGCTTGAGTTACAAGAGAACCATTTGGACTTGAAATGGCCTTGACAATGCATTTCTTATGCTACGCAAAGGTCTTAAAGTCCAACCAGCATACAGGGCTTTGGCCCATAATTGACTCATCACTAATCAATCTACCGTGCGATCTTTGTCTCCAATAATCCAACGGCTACGATGTGAACTTTGGCATGGAAGTACATCAGCTTTGAGAACTCGAGTCCTAAAGCTGCTCAATCACTTTTGTTGCGCCTGAAACTCTAAATCTCGCGCTAAGATGCAAGCTTTTTGATTCTACTTTCTGTAAGCTATGGCCTTTTTTGGTAGAATCAATTTTGCTAAGCTTAAACTATTGTCTAACCAGTTCAAGCGACGTTACTCTCTAATCCCTTGTGCTTCTTCTTCGTTTGTATACACCACTAGAGCCTCCAGATCGCTAGTGTCCGAGCCTTTTTGGGCTGTTCATGATAGGCACTGCAATTTTCACCTCAACGTCAGGTTTTTTGCTGCTCCCGCTCAGGTACAATTGGCTTCTTCTCTTCCTTTGTTGGAAAACATTGCTGTTCGCTGTCTTTGTGAGAATTATGAAAAGAGCTTTTGTGAGGGGCCACTGAACAATCACTTATAGGATACATGATCTAATGTGAGTTTTAGCTGTTTCTTTTAGTGCTGGTTATTGGGTAGAGGTTGACTGGTTAATGAAATTCGAGTACTTTATATGGGGAAGTTCTTAAGCGACACTTGGTGAATATGACGTGTCTTGAAATTTCAGTTCAAGTCAAATAAGGAAGATAAGAGCACAAATGGGCCACGCTTAAATGATGAAATCACTGGTCAGACGGTTAGGCTTGTTTATGACGAAGGTATGTACTTCGCTCTTGGATGAAAATGGTTATGGATATCTTTAATGTGCCTATGAAATGTTTGATGTATTATAGAATCCAGTAATAGGTACATTTTGGCAATAGTACAACATAGTAGGTTTTGAATGCAACCAATGCAAAACCTTAATGCACCTGTGGATACTTAATTTCATTCTTCTTTCCTCTCAAGATATTGAAGTGGACATTATTGGTTGATGGAATTAGCAAAAGTTTTAGATTTCAGGGCTTTGCCTCCAAAGGCAGTGATTGAGGCAATGGATACTGTTGATAGCTAGTTTTAGTCCTCATTTTACTTAATTGCTAGTAACCTTCTTTCTGGTCAATCTTTTTTAGTTGCCTGCCTGCATACTGAGGATGATTCACTGGTTCTTTTTCTTTTCATGATCATGAAAGTGGATTGAAATTGTGGGATTTGGTCCCAGCAAGGGTAAAAAGTGAGTCATGGAGGTGAAACTCAATTGACAAATTAATTTCTTATTTTTTAAAGCTGTGATTACAAAAGCAACGAATTAACTCATCAATTTTATGATGAGTTAATTACTGTATTCATACAAGGAGCTAGTAGTATCTTCCATCACTGGGTTCTCTATATTTTGGATGATTTTGGAGTCAGTTAAAATTTACATTGATGAATCTGTGCAGGACATGTTATTGTCTCTCTTCATGAAGCACGACAACAAGCAACGAAACTGAATCTTGATTTAGTGGAGGTAAGCTCTTAAAATTATGTCTGTGGTGCTGGATTTTCTTTTTCTGGTTAATTCATCACCATGCTATATGTTGCCTTGTTATGTTTTAGCTGCTTAATCTCATATTTCTGACTGCTTTTAATTATCTAGTTTCCCATGTAATTCAGTATTGTTTGAGGCTTGTGTTCCTTTGTTGCAGGTTCAGAGAAATGCTAATCCACCTGTCTGTAAAATCATGGACTTTCACAAAGAGAAGTATGCTCAAGAGTTGAAGGCAAAGGAACATGCTAAAAGTAAGGTATGAGAATATCAAACTATTTCTTTGTACTTCTGTGGTAAGGTTATGGAGAATGCTGCTAGGCATTAGAAATGGCCAATTATGATGGCATAATTTCCCAATTTCAGAAATCATTCAAAAGGGTCAGGACAAAGGTGATCTTACAAAATAATATTCATGGTGGAAAACATGCTCTTAGAAGTATGTGCAGAGCATGTACAAACTTGATCCTTCTCACTGAGTTTAATGAATGTAAACCATTGCATTTAGTAATAAGTTTAAGATTTCTAAATTTTCCCTTCCTATTTTAAATTGTGGGCTTCTTGCCACCTGTTATTTTCCTTTTTTACATTGCTGTGAATGATATTTGAGCAGCTGCTGCTATCATTAAAAATTTTATATTAATCTATATACTGTTTATGCAGTCGGAGTTGCAATTGCGAAAGGGAGATTGCAAAGAAGTTCGATTTACAGGGAAAATTGTATGTTCTTCCCAAATTATTTTCAAATACAATCTCCATCATTACAGCTCAACTCATCCCGAATTTTGATTAATTAATCAAAAGCTTTAAGGCAGCAATGGGATATGTCTTATGGTAAAGTTGAAGTAATGTCAACAGTTGGGTCTTTAAAAAATCAAAATCATATGAACAATTTGCTTAATTGTCTAGTGGGGAGTTATACCTGTTAATAGTGAGGGATTACCTATTAATGATGGGGGACTATATGCAAATTCATGTCAAATGTTTTTATAGATGCCTTGTTAACAGATCATCTGTTGGATTTGGGACAAACCTGGCTTTTATTAGTGTCCATGTGAATGCATCTCTGTATATCTGTTGCACCTGAAACTTCGTGGGCATACTTAAGGGGAAAATTGAATGTGCCTGCTTCCTGGGCATATCATGCATTCACTGACCAACCAACCTACTGTAGGACAATATTCTAATAGTATCTTCTCCTTCTTTAGATTGTATTCAGTAGTACTTATTGTACTCATAGTGGACTCAGCAGCCTCAATGATACACCACTCTTCGTTAGGGACATGTTGAATTCAATATTTTCGGTTCTCCTTTATTCTCATTTCTATCCTGTTACAGACAAATCCTATATCACTGAAATTATTTTATGTTTACTTATTGTTGTCTGAACAATGAATTGAGCTATTACATTGCACACTGCTATTTGACAGAGATGGAAAAGAGGTGGGTTGACATTAAAGCTTCTTACTGTTTTGCTTTCAGGAACAAAAGGACTTAAAAATGAAAGCAGATACAGTTAAGAGATTGATGGAGCGTGGTTATCGTGTGAAGGTACTTTTCTTTTTTTCCCAAGGAGTTCCAAAATGATTACTATATACCATTGTTTTATAGGCATTTGGGTAGAGGAGCCATTGGTTGGTGTGATGGAAGAGTCTTGGGCTTTTAGCTTAATTGTGCAGGCTGATTCTGACAGCTACTTCATGCAGAGATTTTAGGTGTGGGAGTATCATAAATTCCCAAGTTCTGCTGTTTGGAACCCCTACTTCTGGGACTTGTACTTGAAAGTGGTGTTTTTGAATCACATCATTACTTTATAATTATGCAGCAAAGTTCAATTATGTAGACACAGGACTTAAAGGACAAAATGAATAGGAATAATACCCCCTTTTCCATCATTCATTTTGGCGCTGCTTAATATTTATTGGCACGTCATAATGCTTAAATATTAATTTTCCCTAGAGTTGCATGATATACATTTTTGCTATCTCTCTTCATATCATTTCAGAACCACTCTTTGGTATCAGGAGATAGAGAGGCTCGTAAAATTTTACTATGTGCACTATTGTTAGTAATGTCCATTCTTCATAATCATGAAATACGTTTACTGAACAAGTATACATAGACAGAGAATTCATACTTGAATATTTCAATTGAGCTTTTAAGGGCTGCAAACCCACCTCGCGGTGACTGTAATCCAAAATTAAGCTTTTACGGCCTTCTTGGCTGGGGAGCTATATTACTATGTATGACTTGCTTTATTGGTAAACTCAATTACCATCAAACAAACATATCACATTTGTGGAGATGTAGCTTCCATTTTCCGTCACCAGTCTTGGTCATTGCCAGGAGAAATTTCCTTGAACCCTTATACCTTCTCTTAATTGGCAACAGATATCCATTAAATCAATTCTTCTTTCATCCAATCATGGACGTGTGCAGGGATAATAATCTGAAAGAAGTCCTCGACTTCACAGATATGAAGATATTTTTGTGCTGTTTTGTCAAACATGCAGTGACATACCTTTTGCTCCATACTTTGCTGGGACTCCTTGGATGACATCTGATATTGTTTTGTTTTGTTTGTTTGTGTTTGTGATCATTTTTTGTATTTTTGGTGTGGTAACTGTACCGATAATTTGAAGCAGTGCATGGCCATGCCTTCTTCAAAGCACAAAGATGATGATTCTGAGGATTTGGGAGCATTGCTATCTCGTCTCACTCCTTTGGTAATGCCATAATTACATAATCTAACTCTCTGTATATGTGTGTTTGTGTATGAACTTTCGTCTACCAACTTTTGCCAGATTGAAGATGCATCTGTTGTAGAAAGTGGTCCAAGGGTGGAGAAAAGACAGGCATATGTTATTGTTCGACATGTCAAGTTTGGACAATCAAAGAAAGGTAATTCCAAGAAATTGAAAGATGTTCAGAACCTTGCATCTTTGCCCGAGTCTGAGGAGGAAACTTCAGAGAGTATTGAAGATGACCGGGACAACTGGTCCGTTGCTGATTCAACTGATAATTTTGATAAAGTATTTGATTTAAAGAGCGCAGACACCCTTCCATCCTCCCCCCCTGAGACCATTGAAACCAAAAATAGGTATAAAAGAAGTGCACCAAGGAATGATTTCCAACAATCACCGACGAATAGGAGAGACTTATCCAGGTACGAATCACAGTTTACAAATCAGCCAAGGCAACCACAGTCCAGGTTTGAATTTCAGTTCCCAAATCAAGTAAGGCAACCATTGTCTGATACACATTTTACTCCTTCAAACGGACCAAGAAAAGATGTCACTGATTCATCTGCGCCCAGAAGTGTAAGGCATCCAATTCAAATGCCAAAGCAAGAATCAGTTGATTCTGGTATGTCAAGTAATTCTTCACGTGACTCTGGACGAGTTAGTCCTTTAATATCGAATGCTCCTGCGAACAAGGGCATGAAAGAAAATCGCTACGGAAGATTTAGTCCTTCAACATCCATTACTTATGGTCCTGGGAAACAAGACGGGGAAGAAAACCGATATGGTTCATCCCAAAATCCAAATGCAGGAGGGTTCAGAATAAGCCCCAGCTTTCCAGGTTCAGAATCTAGCAGCAGCCATCAGCCTGGTATTAATAGGGGTGGACAAGGCAGATGGGGGGCATTCAGCCGAGATAGTCCAAAATATGAATGAAGGCAGAGCATCCGAGTCAAACTAGGACAATTTTTGTGGCTGTGAGATTAGTTCATTCTTTTTCCTTTTAATTAGCACCTCTTTGAAGGGTTGCTGAAAAATTTCATTGTATTTTCAGAACTCTAAGCGACCCTTAACTTTATTGGAATGATGTAGCAATAGAAAAGGAGACAATTGGAAAACATTAAGCTACCTATTCATTGAAATACAAATAACATTCTCCAACTAGAACTTCACATTTTAGTTTGGTTCAGGATGCATTTGAAATCCAGTTACGAAATTGTTTCAAGTAACACCCTCAGTTCTATCGATTTAGACATAATGATGCAATTGTTTAATCTTGATATGATACAAGTGTTAAGACATAATGATGCAATTGTTTAATCTTGAAGATACAGCTGCGCAATCATTGTGATGCAACCACATAATTACAGTATAGCAATTGCCCAGTCATGTTAATGCAGCCACATACTTGCCGTACATAACTGTTAAGCGTGGGTGATGTAAATATGATATAATTGCTCCTGATTAAGAGAGAAGAAGAGAGAATGAAGATACATTACTAAAGATGACAAATTGGACCGGATCTTGCGAGAAAGAGTGAAGATATATCCCTAGGATGGTAAATTAGTCCGGATCTGGCTGGTTCAACCGGTTTAGGCCATATTTGAAATTAACAAGTTTAATTTGAGTTGATTAAATTTTAGGTCAATTTCATATTTAAAAAAATTCAAATTTCTACGTTGGGCTCGATTCTAGACTTCAAATGGCCTGATTATATAAATATTAGAAGTGCCTTTACTCTCTTCTCTTTGCCCTAGCACTGTGATAGTTCTCTTCTAACTCTTTTGCTTTACTTTTTTTTTTCCTTATTCCTGTTGATTTCTCTTATTCTTTTACTTGGTGACATGAAACTATAACATCTATTTCTTCTGTTTGCGATATGTTCTTTCCCAAACTTTCATTTATTCATTTTGTGATCTATTTACAATTTTGTGAATTTTTTTCGTTCTTGTATCTTTGCGATTTGTTTGTGATCCATTGTTCTTGTACTTTATGAAGTTGCTATATTTTATGGAGTTGTTTTCGTAGTTGGCTATGATTTTTTGTAACACCCCATATTAGAGTTTAGAAAATTGAGGAATTAGCAGTGCATTGTATGCTTTGCATATTTGAGTATTCACTTATATATTTATTTTTATACATTAAAATAATTGTACGTGCATTCATTGACATTTTCCGAGTATAATTGATTTATAAATGTGATTAAAATATGAATTATAAATTATTTACGTTGAAAATTTATTTCGAGACTATTAGTATTATTTCAAAATTTTTGGTGAATTTTAGGAAATTTTCGAAATTTTAGGATATTTTAGACTAGAAAAAATATTGAAATAATGGATCAATTATATTGTGACATATGGCAGCTTATAGATGTGACAAATGTCTCACATGCACAGTGACATGTGGAGCGGTGACATGTGGAGAAGTGTTATGCATGCACGTGGTTATGTTTAGGCTAAAATATAAATTACAGTAGCTATTGTTGTTTTCTCTACCCTTGTTCTTCACCATATACATCAACACCCAAATTCTTTTTGTTCATCCGTCTCATCACCGAATCAGCTAATCGCTTCTGGTTGTGTATTTGGCTTTGGATTCTGATATCAAAGTAAGAACTTCAATCTGAATCTTGT
>JANKOE010000206.1:71526817-71545636 GCA_026284465.1 Erythroxylum citrifolium | reverse complement strand
CATGACACCGGATCTTGGCCAAGGTGGGTGCTCTGCTTTGGAGGATGGCGTTGCCTTAGCTAGGTGCCTTGCCGAGGGATTGGTGGGAAAATCAGGCGTAGAAACTAAGGAGAAAGAGGAGGAAGAATATAAGAGGATTGAAATGGCACTCAAAAAGTATGCAAAAGAGAGGAGATGGAGAAGCTTTGATCTCATAACCACAGGTTATACTGTTGGTGCTATACAACAAAGTAGTGGGACTATAATGAGGTTATTTAGAGATAAAATATTGATGAAGTTTCTTGGTGGGTTGCTGTTGAAGAAAGCTGATTTCGACTGTGGAAAGCTCAGCATTCCATGAAAAAGCTCTCTTCTTCGTTTATTACTGTTTGTGAGTTTTTCTTTTTAATCGATGTAACAGTCGGTTGTAATGTAATTTTCATAATAGAATTCATGAGAACATGTTAAAACCTGTGCGTAATTTCTATCATATAATGGTCCTCTGCTTGTCTCCATGAAACTGGATCATGTCATTGTAGTCAATGAGGTCACCCCTATGTCATCGTTTGGAGCTATCATCTATGGTCTTCTTATGCCTGTTTGAAGGAAAATAGAAGTTGTAGGTGAAGAAAGATAATTCTTTCATACTGTGTAAAAGCATGGGAACGAAATATATACAAGAGACCTCCTACTGCTATTGGCTAACTGTCCTAGAATAAAGCTGACACTAACAAAAATGTTGGCTAGGCTATGGTACCGAGTGCACTATGTGCAGAGGCAATAAAAACACTATGTACAGAGACAGGGAAAGAAAATGTACAGGGACAGAAAAAAAGAAAAGACAAAATAAAATAAGGCCTGGTTGGCCTGCTTTGTGAAGCCCAATCAGTGGCCTAGTCAATGTTTATTAGGGTTTTCCAACACTTGTTACTCAAGAGTTCTTCTCTACCGTTAGTCAACAAAGTATCATGGAAGTCAAAAGTGGAGACGAGATAACAAATGAGAGGAGAGAGTGTATCATCTAATGTCCACAAAGTAATTGACTTGGAATCTCTCATATGTCCATTGGCTCATTTCATCCTCTCTCTTTTTTAGTTTGAACCTCAAAGTATAGAGCACTTAAATTATTCCTAAAAGTAAAAGTGCTTCTAAAATTGATATCCTAGCTAGACTGCTAGAGTACAAAGGTTGGCTATGTCACTATTTATATACCCATTGTTCAATATTCTTAAGCAATTTCCATGCTAAGGCTTGCAAATGGATTCCCGAGTGAGTAGTAGGTACCATCAGATACCAGTCAAATGGTTGTATCAAAACTGAAGGTACCCTACTCCTTTTAATCTTCCCATATCTGTAGATACATTCTTAAAAGATGAAGACACAAATGCATATATCCTAAAACACGTACTTGTGGCATATAAAGAAAAATAAAAATAAAAAATACCGAAAGTATTAAACCCTATTATATGTTTTGTATAGGCCGATCTTGTTATCCAACGACGCCGTACCGTAGGCACATCACAGAAAAAGTGTTATACTTATCCCACAAACGCTCCCGTTTCTGACTCCCTCTCGCCGCAGAATGTGATAGACTTGCAGTTTAAGAAATGCACTTTGGTCAATTGGTTCCCTAGTCTTTAAACAAATCGGACCCTCCAATTTTCCCATTTCCACGATCCGACTTCTGTTCAGTTACCGCCGCCGGCGACTATGACTCAGGACGTCGAGATGAAGGAGCTCCCCGCTCCTTCCAACTCAACCTCCGTCTCCTCTTCCCCCTCCACCCTTCTCCGTACGCTCTCCCACCTAACCCTAATTACGTCAATTTCTCTGTCAGTTGTTTCTGTGCCTAATTGTTTCGATTTTGTAGATTTGAAGGAGATTGCTTCTCTCATTGAGACCGCCGCCTACGCGCGTGAAGTGCGCCGGATTGTGCGCGCCGTTCGACTCACGATGGCATTGAGGCGAAAGCTCAAAACTTCTGTTCTCACTTCGTTTCTTAACTTCGTGCTTACTCCTGGATCTGACCCGCATAATCGACTGTTCTCTTACCTTCCCCAAGTAAAGTTTCGTGCTTTTGTTTTGTCCCTTTTTTTTTGGGTGCTTTTTGTAATAATTGAACTTGTTCTTTGTGTTAGGGGTAGAGAACTATAATTTTTACTTGAACTAGTAGTAATCAAAATAAGCTTACATATTCTTAGAAATTCCCACTTAATGAAATTATGTGTTAGGGTTCAGTTGGTTGGTGATTGAGTTCAATTACGATCTCAAAGTTAATTACTTCCATTCCCTATTATAGAGGTTAGGTTAATTTTCCAGGTTTTTAGTTTTTATAGTTAATGATTAGGAGTCTATTTGTTGAGATGACAGGAAGAAGATCATGAGATGGAGGTTGATACTGCAACATCGGCAGCTCAAGCTTCTCTGAAACACCCATTACCAGAACTTGAGATATACTGCTACTTGCTGGTGCTAATATTTCTGATTGATCAAAAGAGATACAGTGAGGTAAAGGGTTAAATATTAAAATTGTGACTCATTTGTTGTGATATCTGAGAACTGAGTCAGTTGGTGCTCAATTTTTATCTAGGCTAAAGCTTGTTCATCTGCAAGCATTGCCCGGTTGAAGAACTTGAATAGGAGAACTGTTGACGTTCTGGCATCAAGGCTTTACTTCTATTACTCTCTTAGCTATGAACTTACTGGTGATCTTGCTGAAATCAGAGGGTCAGTTTTATTTACGTTACTTTGAGTTTGATTTCTGGCATTTATGGAAGATTATTGCTATTGTCTGAGTGAGATGAATGTTTGTTTACTTCTTCAATTCTGTGGTTAAGGACTTAAAACCTTTAGGAAAAACATTACTAGGTTTGATATCATGCTTTTTGTTCTTTGTTTTTCACCTAATGTCAATTCCCTTCCCATCAACAGTAACCTCCTTGCTCTTCACCGGATTGCCACATTACGTCATGATGAGTTGGGCCAGGTACTTCTGCAGACACAGGATGCATTCTTTACATGCTGCTGGAATCTTATAATTGGATAATCTTTTGGTGTAGGAAACACTTCTTAACTTGCTCCTTCGCAATTACCTTCACTACAACTTATATGACCAGGCAGAGAAGCTGAGGTCAAAGGCCCCACGATTTGAAGCTCACTCTAACCAACAGGCAAATTCTTCATTTTTTGTGCAATAAGAAAAATATAGTCTCTTGTCTGCAATATACTTTTGCTCCTGAAAGTTCCAGTGTATGTGTGTAGTGGTCAAGATCCCTTCATAAGCAAGTATATATTTCTGCACTGTGCAAAACAGTAATAGGTTTTTTCCCCTGGATATTGCCAGCGTATTTCTGCAGTTGTAGGATTTTGAGTGTTTGGATGTGTTATATCTATTTTTTTGTCCCCTGGATATTGTCATCATATTTCTGCAATTGTAGGATTCTGAGTGTTTGGACGTGTTAAACTTCTTCTCTGTCATTGTATTTACTGTAGTAGAATGTTGTCTCAACCTTTTTGGTAAAAACTTTCCCCTTTGGTTATAAAATGTGTAGCAGATGGCATGTGACAAGATGTGACATGCTTTGACCGATGACGCAGGAGATTCGTGTGGAATTGTCTGACATATTTGCAAATGATGGGCTGTTCTTGAGACAATGACTATCTTTTCTTGCAGTTTTGTCGCTATCTATTTTACTTGGGAAAGATTAGAACAATTCAGTTGGAGTATACGGATGCCAAAGAATCGCTCCTCCAAGCTGCTCGGAAAGCCCCCGTTGCAGCCCTTGGTTTTCGGGTTCAATGCAATAAGTGGGCAATTATTGTAAGGTTATTGCTAGGAGAAATCCCTGAGAGGACTGTTTTTATGCAAAAGGGCATGGTCAATGCTTTGAGGGCCTACTTTGAGCTAACAAATGTGAGTATAAATTGTTAAACTATGTGGATGCTTTTTGCCCTTATTTTTGCTTTTCTTTTTTTGTTGGTAGCTTGTTCATGAACCCACTGTCTGAATACACTAGGCCTGGAAGAACTTATATTGGTGATGAAGTTGTCAATCAAGTAACTGGAGCTTTACTGCTGGTTTTGATAAAGTTAAATGTTTGTTTTTCAGGCTGTCAGAATAGGGGACTTGGAGCTCTTTAAATCTGTTGCTGAAAAGTTCTCGAGTACTTTCAGTCAAGACAGGACGCATAACTTAATTGTCCGACTGCGTCACAATGTAATAAGGACTGGTCTTCGCAACATAAGTATCTCTTATTCTCGTGTTTCACTGGCTGATGTTGCCAAGAAGTTAAGATTGGACTCTGCAAATCCTGTGGCAGATGCTGAGAGTATTGTAGCAAAAGCCATAAGGGATGGTGCAATTGATGCAACATTGGATCATGCAAATGGTTGGATGGTATCTAAGGAGACAGGGGACATATACTCTACAAATGAGCCGCAGATTGCCTTTAACTCACGTATTGCGTTCTGCCTCAACATGCACAATGAGGCAGTACGTGCACTTAGGTTCCCTCCAAATTCCCATAAGGAGAAAGAAAGTGCTGAGAAGAGGAGGGAAAGACAGCAACAGGAGCAAGAGCTTGCAAAACATATAGCTGAGGAGGATGATGATGAATTCTGATAAGTATTTGAAAAGAGGTTTCCTTTCACCGTTAAATGCCATCCGGGTGTGTGCTTTGAGAATTTTCCAATCAAGAAATTGCATTTGACTTTATAGGTTCCCTTCTGCTGACCAATATTATGGCTTAACGGTTATTTTTCTATCGAAAGCAAGTTTGGTTCAACTTTTAGTTGTAATTTATTTTTACGCTCTCATTGATTTGTATCGTTAACCATGAAGTTTGATTTGATATTGCTTCGGAATTTACATGGTCATGCAAATTGATAGATATTGAATGGTATGGTATCGTAACTAAGCTGCAATTGAAGGCACCTTAGCTTTATTAAGGGGCTGGCTGCAGTGGTATCTGTTGATAGAAGGTTATCTTAAGAGTTCTTGACGTTGACCTCCGTGGCAGACACTTGAAATCAAGGTTGGTGCATGTCGGAAAGAGATACCACGAGAGTGCAAACTGATGCTGATAGCACCTGCATATCGGAATGATTTGACATGTGCAAGCCTTGCGTGTTCATTGTTCATTTTGCAAAGGCTAAGAAGCTCTTACTTTGCTTGCTTCAACCTTTTCAAGAAAGGAAATTGGTCATATTCTAACTATAGAATATAGGTGATCACGCGAGGAACCTTATCTCCTTAATTTGTAGTTGTTACTAGCTGGATGATACAATATCTTCTGGAAGCACAACCTAACTAACGAAAAACATTAAATTAAATCAAAGAACTTTCGGTGAATGCTTACTTAACAGCTAATAGGACTACAGGCAAGAACCGAGTAAAACTAGACACGTAATCTAAGCTACAGAGCAAATAAAAGTAAAAGCAGTGCTACACCTTCGTCTCTCACCTCATCAATATTTTTCATAATTGTTAACGCTGAACTTGTTTCTATTTAACGATGCTTCCTTCTTCCAAATCTCAGAAACTTCTTTGTAGATAAAAAGAAAGTCTCAAGTTGCTTTTTCTGTTGAGTTGTCTCACCATTGAACCAATAATTGAGTTATTGCCGAGACTAAATTCGGTTTAGAACATACAACCTGAATTCAGTCGAGTTTTGAGTAATTTGAAATTCGATCGAATCTAACAATTCAATTTGACGTCTGAATTTAGGCTTAACATTCTGCATGGAAGATTTATGTTTAACATTACTACTGTATACGTAACGATAATTCAAGTTTTGGAAAGCTCTCAATTATAAGCATGTGAGAAGAATAATTTTGATATATTGCCAATGGTTTAACATTTCTCTATGAACTACAAAAAGAAGAAGAAGCTTTATTTATATATCTATATCTTTAAGATCAGATGATGAAAAATAATCAGTCAAAAACAAAACTACTCATCAACTGAAACAATCCATGATCCCCGAAACAAAGAGATTGAAGAACTCTTGAAATGGGTTGTTAAAGAAAATACCATAAAAGAAAGCTAACACTCTTTTCGACGAAGACATTAAGGAGACTAAAATGACCAATAAAGCAATTAGAAGACTTCAAAATCAATAGGAGCGTCACAAATAGCAAGCGCGCAAGAGTGGAACAACAATAAATATAGATCTTGTTTGGTAATTATTTACTTGTTGTTAGCTGATATCAGCAGATTATATCAATTAATTTGACCAGCGAAAGACATCAGTTGTTTCTTAAAGATATTTGATAAAATTAATTGTTAGTATTACCTGTTTATGTATAAAATAATTTATAAGGGTGTAACTTTAAAAATAATTATAAGGACATCGAGTATTATATCTTAGTATTTCTTTGAATATTTTTATAAGAATTTAGATTTTAGATATTTTATTTTAAAAAAATTAAGTTTATAACTCTAGTAAAAAAACATATAACATATAATAATAATAATAATAATAATAATAATATTGAACAATTTTTAATTTAATTTAATATTTTTCTATACTTTATAAATTAATTAAACAAATTTAGTAAATTAATCAATTATTAAACTTTATATTTCTTACCTTATCTTCGATCTTTAAAATACTGGTGTTAAGAATCGGAGGTTAACTTGTAAGTTTTATATAAAAAATTAAAACTAAAATGATAAAAAACAAAACAAACAAAAAAAGAGTCACAAACATGACACATATGTAAAAAAATTTAAATTTAAATGATTAAAACAAAGAGTCACAGGCATGACTCGTGACACTTATTTCACATCCGTGACAATCCTATCATACGTGTGATAATTCCTATCACAAGTTCTATTTGTAGAGCAAAAGAGCAATAAATTAAAGGGTATAATTGACCTTTTGTATATTACATTTTCAGCTACTGAGCAAAATGATCCTATACGCAATCGTTTTCAAAATCAGTTGATTGGGTTTAATCCGCTAACTCAATCAACTGGTTACCAAATATTTCTATCGGCTGTTTAATATGGTCAATCAACTAAAAACTTTGAAACTGTTAAAAATTGGCTAAAAAGCTATTTACCAAATAAGGCCATAGACGATAGGTGGGTAGCAGAGATATAAGGTGCACCAAAGACAAAAGCCCGGCCTCAAATATGATACTTTTTTTTGGTTTTCTTTCACACAAAATAAGTTTGTACTTCAAGTCAGGTTGGATTCTCTACCTAAAAAATGTTGGCAATTAAATTAATTATAATTGCAAAAAAATTATTAACAAAATACACACTCAAAATTTTATTAATACTTCACATTATACAACTCGTTGGAGTTAGGCATCTTACAAGACTTTCACATCTACACTGCACTCTCTCTCCCTTTTTTTTTTGTAAAATACATATGTAATGGCCAAATGTTCATATTTAAAGAGAAACAAATTCGGTTAGTACTGACTATAATTGCTAAATTCAACTTCGCTGTCTAGAGGAATTCAAAATCAATTTGGCTTGGTATTTTGACCAAGTCAAATATAACAATTTTTCATCTCATAATCTAGAAATATTAATTAAACCAAGTTTAATTTTTAACATCCTCCATCAAACTCGGTTTAATCATTTCGAGCATGTTCTTCAACTTGTAACATTGAATGTTGGATTTATCCTAAGGAGATTCACTCTCTTTTGCACCCAATCTAGAATTGGTTTTGAAAATTTTTCCTCCTCTATCTCTAAAATTTGAACTTCTTTGAGTATGCTTTGTTTCGCTTATTGCACTTTCCTTCTCATTTCTCAATTTTACTTGGGATTTTAGTACTTGCTCCGTTGTGTTTGGTGATCTTTCATTCATTCACATTTCACGGGACTCTAATAAGGCTTGCAAATCATTGAGAGTCATAGAGTCCAAACCTTTAAACTCTTCAATGGCTATGACAACGTAATCAAATCGACTTATCAACTTGCAAATGATCTTCTTCACGATAACTTTCTCCATAATTTCATGGTCATTATTTTTCATCTCATTGATCAATTTTTCCATTCGTGAAAAATAATCACGAATACTTTCATCTTTGCCTTGCTCAATTAACTCTTATTGCCTTTTCAAACCTTATAGTCTTGTTCATTTAACTATGTCTGCTTCTTCATATGTTTTTAGCAAAATATTCCAAGTTTCCCTTGATGTTTTAGCATGGAAAATCTTTTCAAGAATCGACAACTCATCAGATTGACAAATTAAAAATAAGACATTTCCATTTAATGAATGATCATGAACCAATAGTTGTGATTGTTCGGCCGTCGGTTTTTCTTTTTCTACTAAGCCTTTCTCCAAAATTTTATTATACCCATCGCTTCTCAAATATAACTCCACAAGTGTTTCCACATCACACAATTGTTTTTTGCTATCAAACTTGAAAATTGATAATTGCATTGGTTGAACTTCAGTTGTTGAACTTGAAGCCATCTTGATCTATGTGAGTACTTTAACTAAGCTCTGATACTAGATGTTGGCAATTATATTAATTATAATTGCCTAAAAAATAAAATTGTTATCAAAATACACACTCAAAATTTTATTAATACTTCACACTACACATCTCGATGAAGTTGGCACCTTAAAAAAGTTTCACACCTATATTTCACTCTCTTTTCTTTTTATTTTTGTATAATACACATGTAATGGCCAAATGGCCACATTTATAGAGAAACTAAGTCAGATATTACTGACTATAATTACCAACTTTAACTTCACTATCTAGAGGAATTCAAATTCAATTTGGCTTGGTATTTTGACCAAGCCAAATATAACAATTTACAACTCATAATTTAGAATTATTAAAGGCTAAGCCTCAAATAGGATAAATTTTCTTAGTTTTCATTTCATTTCAAGTCAGGTTGGATTGTGTACTTGAAAACTAACCAATTTGAGTCAAATTCGTTGATATCAACCTGAAACGGGTTAGAATATATGTCATACATAGTTGTTGGTAATTTAGAAGGTACAAGCACCTGATTATATATGCATGTTTCAAGTTTTGAGACATGAAAATGATGCAAGCTTAGCTCCAAACGATGGCTTATCAAGAGGAAGTGGCCCAATAAGAAGAAGCAATTGTCAAACAAGAAGGCCAGTAAGGTTTGACAATTATGAGTAAGAGTGAAGAATGAGAGATTATTGATAGGCTGGTAGAATGAAAGCTGGTAAGATGTTATAGAAAAAGGAAGATGTGAGAGTTTGCAGTATTAGTAACTATTACAAATATTGTATGAGATATATATTTTCTCTGACTCTCTTTCTCTCTATTTCTTATCCTCTCTCCCTATCTCTCTATTATCATACTTCATCATTCCACTTGAAGGCATCAAAAGTAGCATGTATAGAAGTGCTCATTGACAACTGTAGCTTGTAAGCAAGTTACCCCACTTTTTGAATTATTTGATAAAGATCGTAACAAAGAGGTGCAATTTTTAGTTTTTTTGTGATGCATGGAGTTTCACTTATACAATTTTAGTCTCACATAAAGCTAATCCCTTACCATGACTTGCCTTTATGTTTCATCCTTTATTGGCTTGTTGCTTCATGTGAATTTATGCTATATGGAGATGGAATTTAACCGATAGTAGTGCTACCTCATTATCCAAGATCACTTGATCCATTACTAATAACTTTGAGTTTCTAGCAAAATAAGGGACATAGATTGGATGTGGGTATCTATACAAGACTTCAGAAGGCATTAAGGGAGGCATGATAAGTGGTATTATACCACCATTAGACTAAGTGAATCTAATTCACTTATCTTTTAGGAGCATTTCCATATAAACACCTCAAATATGCACCTACAGTCTTATTTACTGTCCCTATTTATATGTAAAATTGGGGGTGGTAAGATATGGATAATTATAGACTTACCCCTTGTAACTTAAAGGTTTCTTGCTACAATACATTTAGAAATATAAGATTTATGTCACTTACAATTGTTTCCAACATTATGTGGACTCTAAAAACATTAATGGTGAACACTTTGGCTGCACTTTATGCTAGAAGTGGATGTCTTAATGCAATAAAATGGGAATACTTATTGCATATATCCATTGTCACTAGCAGAATTGAATTTTCTCTAAAGATTGATAACCCTTTTTAAAAGTCTATCCTTATATCATTTCAACATCCTTTTAAAATTGGTAAAGGTTGTTGTAATTCAGGGTAGGAAACATAATCACGTTTGTTTCTTTGACATTTAGTGCATTGTTTGATGTGGTTTTAAATGTCCCTAACTAATCCTTTCTAATAAAAAATAATATAGCATCTCGATCATCACCATCGCCTTTGAATGACTTCCTTATGCTTTACTGTGTCTCATAAATATCAATTTGATTCTTAATGTTATATTAAAACCAATAACTAACCTTCCCTTCCATCTTAATAGGTCATCTTTCCATTCATAAGCAATAAAACATATTTATCCATTAAATCCATTAATGAAGAATCATTGCTCCATACTAGGCTTTGTCTCTTCAAGTAATAATATATGGACTTAAGAGATTGTCAATGATTGGTGCTTAATTGATTATGAAATTATTCTATAACACTTGGCAATTATTGATATGAAATTGCTTAATGTACTCACTTTGACTCACATATGATTTTAGGTACAATTTGGAAGCAAAGAAGTTAAAGTGAGTCAAAAGCTCTATATTTTGGCCATTTTTTGAAGATTAAGTTTTTCTTGTCTTCATGGAGCAAGAAGAAGAAAAATAAAGACAAGAAAAATATAATTGAAAACACAAAGAAGATGAATCAAAGTGGCTCATGGTGGTGCATGTTTCATGCAAAGGTGCAGCACCAAAACAACAATGTAGTGGAGCATGAAACGCAGCAGTAAAGAAGCAGAAAAGCAACGCAGATGTATAACCAACGACCAATCGAAACAACAACGCAGGAGAAGGAAAGTGGCTGCGTATGTAAACGTTATGCGTTCCTACATTAAATGCAAACAACAAATGCGTTCAACGCAAGCGTTATGTGTTTAACGCAGACAATGCAGCCCATCCGTTTTACATAAAAACGCACAGTAACGAGGGTGTAAAGACACTAGATGGACCAAATGTTAAATTGTCACATCAATAGTACAGTGAGGAGAATAGTAGGGTGATAAAAAAAGATAATAAAGAGCTTGTGGAAAAAACAAAAGGAGGCACAAAGAAGAAGGCTGTTAGGGGGTAGGGTTATTAATGGGGGTTAAAGCATTTTCTCAGAAGAGACCTATGGAGGGCTAGACATCCCGATGCTGGTTCGGAGGTGACATCAACGCTGACGATCAGAGTTTAGTGTATTTCATATTTTTTTGTTTATTTATCTCCTATTGAATTGATTGTGTTATCCTAGGCATATGGATTTGGGGTGTGTATGGATAATCGGATTTTCATTATTGTTTAGTTATTTGTGCATGAACCTATTGGGTATTGTGAAAAGATGATTTTAATGCGTTCATTGAATCATTTATTTACAAACTCATTGCTAAAATTTCGATAGAATCCATAATTGTTGTGTTGAAATTCATGTGTAGCGACTAATGATTTGTAATCATTAGGGATAACATGACCTAGGTAACTAGGTTAAATGACGCATCGTATGTGGTTGTTGCCTTGATTAATCGATTTTTCTAATTCGTAATGCTACTGCCTAATTAAATCTAGAGATCGTATCCTAGGTTGTTCGATAGTTAGGTTTAATTAACGATCGTATCTTGATTAAACAAAACTTAAGGAAAAACTTAAGTTAATTTTTAACTCACGATTAATAGTTTCTAGGAGAGGTTAACGAACAATAAATTAATAAAATATGCTTAGTCAAGGTGTAAGCCGAGATTGAATCAAAGAACTGGGTCCCTACTGAATTCCCCACATTTATCATTTTATTGCATGTTTTCTTTAATGTGTTTTTATTAGTTAGTTTTATTTTATTTTTCTCATTCCAAAAATCCAAAACCCCCCATTAAGTGTAAACACCGGTTAATTTCATTTCTTAAACTTCACACACACTCTCCGTGGGATCGACCTAGACTCACCACTGCTATAGTAGTAGTCTAGTTATTTTACTTTGACTAACGTTACGATGCGTGGTCACTAGGTATAAAAAAAACCATCTTTCATTAACGACAAGTAATACTAATACTTTAAATGGGAATATAGTGACTAAGTGGAAAGAACCTCATTATAAATTATATTAATACTTAGTATATTCAATACCATAATTACTAATAAAAGTTTTTAGGATGCATCTAAAATAAGTAACGAATTGCAATAGAAAATGGGAATAGCATCTCTAAGTATGCCCTACCTCAATACAAATTGTACTAATACTCTATACTTTTAAATGAAAATATAGTGACTAAGCGAAAAGAATATTGTGCCTCAATACAAGCTATACTAGCACATTTAATTACACAGCTATAAAGAAAAGTTACTAGGACACATTTAAAAAAAGTAACAACTTTAGTGTAAAATAGGAATGTCATAACAGAGTAGAAACAATATCAAACATTAATGTGATGGATATGATTAATGCTCACACATGCAATAAACTAAGTTGTTTAAAGGCTTTATTTAACATTGTTAAATACACTCTCATGTAATCAACTTGCAACAAAAATTTTTACACCGTCATGTAATCAACTTGCAACAAACTATCTCCATAAAATTTTTAATGAACACGAATAAATGCACAACTATGATATTAATAGAAGTTTGATGAGAAATCGCAAACTACACAAATTGGTATACTTAAAATTATATTTGTTAAAGGTATTATTTAACATAATTTGATGCTCAACCATGCAATCAACTATGTTCTTATTTAAAAACTTAGACTTGAAATGTGAGGTACACAAATTTGTGTGCAATCGTACAGGAAAATGTGTCCATTAAAGGTTTTGTTCAATACAGTTAACTATACATTTGTATGGTCAATCGTGTTCTGATAACGCTGGTATGAACTCATGCATGCATTGTGTTTGGCATCTTCACACTTGAAGACTGGTTCTTCAGTATTCATCTCTGTCATATTACCTTTACATCTATTGCCTCTCGCTAATCCTTCCTTACTTTTCTCATAGCTTCTCAGCCACCATGACACTTTGTCACATGATTTTCCTTGTAATTAAGACTCCATGTCTGCTATAACATATATTAATCAATTAAGTTATTCATATTTAGTTTGTTAAAATATGAACTTAAAATTTTCAACATTGACATTACCTTCAGCAACATGTACACCTCTACCTTTCAACTAATAAAAATTACTTTTCTATCACTTATGACAGGCCATTAAAACAATTATGCATCCACCTATGGAATGTGACATACCTTTGGCATCTATGATTTTATGAAACTTATGAATATGCTTATAAAGATGGTTGAGGACTAATAAAGTTGCTCAAAATTGTCAACATCGATAATCGCATACAACATCTATATGTTTGTGCCATAATTGGCATTGGGACACAAAAAGCACAACACATATAAAAGGAAGTTTTTCTGGAAATATTACTTTGTCTACACACCTGTCACTTTATCGAGTACTCACTTTATAATGATACGTGAATCATCAATTTTGTATCCCTCCTACAGCCTCATGGACTTAGCATCTTCAACTTTTATGTGTACTCGTTTTATTCTGTTCAAAACCCCATAATCCATATCAAAGTATCACAACTAATCTTATCCACTTGTTCCTCCCTTATTCTCAATTATGATAACTCATCATGATCAACTTGTACATTTAATTAGTATCACACATCCCTCCTTATTCTAAACCTCTCAATCTCTCTGAGTTTGCTGAATCCCATACCAGTGACTCATTTTTTCTACTTCTGATTAATGGTTTGCACCAATTTGATCATCTTCTTAGAATAATACAATATTTGACAACTCTATAATGACTTAAGTTGCATTAATCAGAAACATGTATAACAATAATACTTCATAATGATACCATAAAGATATAATTTTATTCGGTGCAACTTCTCCTTGTTCCCACACTTTGCTTACTTATCCCCATGGCAACAACTTCATCTTTGACCTACATTTTTAGGTTTCATATCAAATTAAATTTATATAAACTTAGGAGCGTTTGTTTTCACTTCTTTTTTTCGTTATAATTTTTAGTTTTAGTTATAGTTTTTAGTTTTTAGTTTTTATCATTCTTTCAAATAAAAATAAAAACATTTTTTGTTTTTTATTCTTTAAATTTTTTTGATTCTTCATTTTGTAAAAGTAATAACTTATTTTGGTCGTTGCTGTCAATATAGTTATATTTTTATTAATTATGATAATTAAATATTAGATAAAAGTTAAAAATAAATTATTTTTAATTAATTAAATTTATTTTAATCACTTATTTAATATTTATTATTAAGTTATCAATAAAAATTATTTTATTTTATTAAAATAAATAATTTTAAAGTTAATTTAATTTATAAATTAATGTTTATTTTAAAATATATTTTAATTATTAAATACAAAAATTATTTAAATTAATATCTTTTTAATAATTCTTTATTAATATTATTTAATTCATTAATAAAATAAAATAATTTATAATGTAATTAATTAAATGTAATATTATATTAAATTAAAATATTCATAATTCTTATTAATAAATAATATATTAAATAATTAAATAATACGTTGATAATAAATCAGATTATGAAAAAACAAAAACAAAAAACAAAAATCACTTTTTGTGTTTTTTATAAGTTTGAAAATTGAAAGAAACCAAGAAAAAAAATAAAAAATTTCAATAAATTTAAAACAAACAAAAAAAATAAATAGAAACAAACAGGTCCTTATTTTTTGAACTTAAAATGGTTATTTGTTACCTTCCTTTTTGCCTTTCAAATATGCTTCTTTCCTCCCTGTAGGAGTAGATTGGACCAATCAAATAGTTGAATCTAAAAATAGGATAACTTTAAACTGTACCCTTGTAATTGTATACGTTTTATAAAATTATGAATTTTTTTATTAATAAATTATTTTATGTGAATCATATTTTGGATTGTAATTAATAACATTAATGATTAAAAGTTGAATATGTGGATTTATGAAATATATGAATTTTTGATAATTTTATTTATTAAATAAATAATTGATAAGGTAGAAAATGTTTTGTATTTATATTTTGTTTTGTGTTATGATTTGTATTAAATAATACTTTGAAGAAAAATGTGATAATTAAAATTGTCAGTTATGTATGTGTATAAATAAGAATATTAAGGTAAGATGAATCACATTCATTAAATTAGAAAGAGACCAGTCTATAACATCACTATTGTCTCCCTTGCTACAGTTTACCGTTCACTTGTTCTAGCCGTTGTCTCACGCTGCCGTGTTGTATTCAAAGGGTAATTTTCTGTTTTGAACTTATGTTATCATTTTTTTTATTATGGTGTTATGCTGTATTTGTGTGTTCATTTTTGATGTGTGTCTGACAATGACAATCGTGCTTTGCAGTTTTAATAAAGAGGGTTTTTCTCCATTATTGATCATATCAATACATGACAAAACACTGAAAAACAGCTTATCTTATATGCTATGCATATTCTTTCCTGAAAAAGATTACCTATGAACTTCAGGTTTGGATAATTTTGCATGGAAAATTTCTTGATGTTGAGTTTCCGTTTGTTCATTTGGGTTGTTCAAGAACTTCAGGTTTGGATAATTTTGCATGGAAAATTTCTTGATGTTGTAGTTTCCGTTTGTTCATTTGGGTTGTTCAATTTGAAGTAAGAAAACCTCCGATTTACGATGTTGGGTGTGTTACATATAGAAAGAAGAGAGGTGCGCAATTTTTCTAATTAATGTTTTTTGGGTTCCAGTTTGTTTCTGTAAAAGAAGGGACTTTGTGTAACTTTGATCTCAATTCAACAGACAAGGCTTTTGTGTGTGTGTGCGTGTGTGCTTGTGATGTAGGTTTTATTCATATGCTGCAGTTCTTTAATTAAGAGCTGAGGGTATTTTCCTTTTAATGAATAAAATCTGCTGTAAAGGAATCTTTGGACCGTGCATCATGAAAGCTAATTCTTTTGCATTATAAAAAGATGCCCACGTAAGTAAGGTTTATACATATTACTAGCTAGTTGTTTGCTTAAGGCGTTCTTGACAATGGAGGTTTAACAAAATTCATGTGCTTGGTGGGTTTGGTTATGCTTTTTGTGAGCAATTTTTGATAGGCCAATGGAGCTAGTGAGCGTGGAGGATCAAAACACCAGACAACGAAGTAATGAAATTAGCTCCATGTGCTACGATGGTGTAGAACCAGAATGCTCCTGTGAATGAGCTTGCCGCGATCAAGTGAAGAGAATTGGTCAGAATCAAAGTTGTCTCTGTGTTGTAATGCTTTCTGACACCACCAAGGCTTCAGGAACCAAACTTGAAATCTCCATTACTATCCTAAAATGATACAATATTGTTAATCGTCCAAAAGGTTACAACTTTGGAGCTTATACACTTCCATGATGGGATACGAAATAGAATCGAAGCTCATAACTACCATGGAAGTGCCATGGAGGAATAGTACGAGTTAGGATCATTGTGCATTGATGACTTGCATTATTATCATTGTAGCATCCGATCACCACTTAAAACTTCAAAAACCAAATTAGATTATGTTCTATATTAGTTGATGAATTAATAAAAATAAACATGGTTGAGTTTATTTTTTGATTATAAAATTCTATTACATTATGCTTATGTCATAATTAATTTGTTTATTTCGCTTGATATGATAAAAAATTTAATTATAAAATATTAAAACTATAAATGAGTTAGGAGAGATAGGAATTTAAACATGTAAAAGTATTATCAAGATCTCTAGAGATTAACATATTATATTGAGAGTTTATTTGTAATTTTGTAAAATTGAAGAATTATTTTATATTTTTAAAATGGCATCTAATGTTGACCCGTACTAATGTTGTATTGTATTAAGACTAAAACTGGGTCCAAGTTCAGTATAGTATTGATAATATTGGCTAAAGCTAAAGACATCTTTATGCTCAGTCATTGATTCAGTTTTATTTTCTATGCATACTTCTATTTTCATTCTTCCTTAAGCTATTATGAAGAGAGTAGAGAATATAAGAGGATAATTTTTTGGAAAATATTTAAATGACAAGACCTCAAATCAGGTGAGTTGTTAGAGTGTACGCTTTACCAAATATTATAGTGGACTCAAATTAAAAAAATGTAAAATTTGAAATTGAACAACGATTTTTAAACACCTATAAATAGTAGCTACGAAAGTTAATACTCTCTGGGTTAAGTGGGTAGGATAGATTCACCTTAAAAGGAAGGATATCTAAAAGGATGGAAGGAGCTCATAATGTAGTTAGCCTTAGAAGAAAATCATATATATGAGAGTTGTTGTCCAGTATGGTTTCAATAGGCAAAAGTGGATGCACCCTCGTGATGATAAATATATCATATCATATGGTTACACTAAGCTACAAGGAGAGGTTAAAAGTTTTAGAGCTTTCAAATATAATTGGGAAATATTTAACATACTAAAACTCTATTTTTTGTGCTAGCTTGTGGTCAAATGGAGGTTACTAAAGCTAAACTTATGTAGTTTAGTACTTAAATGGATTCTCCCATTTGTGTTTTATTTGGAAGTCATAATAAAGTATTTGGTGATCATTTATTTTTTTAGTGTAGGTTGTCCTAATGTCTTTTAAACCTTGTGATGATATGGATTAACTATACTAAATTCCCACTTAAGAAGCATAAATGGTAGGTTTTTCTATTATATTATTGGTAGCAAAGTATAATAATAAATCAAGTTTTATATGCCTATATTGTTGCTTTAATTCAACATATATAACTTAGAATTTTCAAAAAGTTATCTTAGCAACTTGATGTTATTGCTGAAAGGATTAGAACTAGATAATAGGTAAGAATCAAGTAACATTTACTGAAGATGCCTGTTGGAGAAGTTTGTTTTTTGCTCAAATTGTTTATAGATGATACCTTTTTATTACATCATGATAAACCTTTAATGGTTTGCTAAAGGAACCCTTCTTAGAAGGTGGCCTTAACTTTCTATTCTTGTTCTTAAGCGAGTTGTTTTCTTGTTTGTTTGGAATTGAATATACTTATGTATTTAGTAAATAAAAATCAAATTATTTAATAAATAATTTTTTATTTTTTTAATTTAACATATACAACTTGATTATCTATAAAATTTAAAATTTTATTTATTAAATAATTTGAACTTTTTTTTACCAAAGACATAAGTATATTCAATTCCAAACAAACAAGAAAGCAACTCACTTAAGAACACAAGAATAGAAAGTTATGGCCACCTTCTAATTCCTTTAGCAAATATAATAAATTATATAATCATATTTTTATCAATCTAAAAGCATTTCTAATTATGTTAAGCCTATTTTTTTTAGAGAAATGTTGTGTTAAGTTTTCAAACTCTACTCCCCAAAATATGTTGGTCTCATCTTTTCCTACTATCGGGGCTCCCTCAGGGATAGTCCCTTCCTCCTCACTGATCCATCCGCTAGTTATTACCCTAACCTCAACTCATACAACATCATCTTTGATCGCGGTTCTGTCGTTCGATTTAAGAATCGACCTTGAAAACTGATCAAAATAAAATTTTTCCAAGATTGCAGCAAGCTGAACCTCGGGTCGTCTCTCCCGACAGAATCACTTGAGAATTAATCCTAAGACTAGCCTGAGTTGAATTATGCAAATAAAGCAATTTAAAAAGGGGGTTTTGTTGATTGATTAAAACTAAGGAAATAAAAGTATGAAAGAATATTTTTGGATTTTGGGAAATTAATCGATTGAAAATAACT
>JANKOE010000206.1:71509601-71526717 GCA_026284465.1 Erythroxylum citrifolium | reverse complement strand
TAATAACAAAACTTAGTGATAAAAGAAATTTTGACAATATTAATATATTAATAGTGACAGTTAATCCAAACAATTGTATCAATCAATTGTTTTGCTATAACAAATCTCATATCTGTGACGAAATAATACGTAGGCACACAAAAATTGTCACTAAATTACAAATAGTAGTGAACATAGTTATAGTTTGGTGATTGTGACAATATTAAATAGACATTAATTAATTGAATATTTATTACAAAATTTTTTGTCACAACAAGTAAAATATTGTGTGACGATAAACCGTTTCGTCATAATAAGAAAAAAATATTAGTGACCAAACTAAATTTTGTTACAAAAAATAGAAAATATTAGTTACCAGCATATGTTTTGTCACAATTACAATTAATTCCCACCAAAATTATTTTGACACCAAATTTTATAGGCTTTTAGTGACAAAACTTAGTGATAAAACAAAATTTAACACTATTAATATATTAATAGTGACAATTTAACTGTGAAAGATACTAAATTGCCACAATTACCATTGTATTAATGACAAAAATATAAATCATCACAGATAATTCAAATAATAGTGTCAATCAATTGTCTTGGCACTAAAAAATTTCGTATTTGTGATGAAAAAAATAGTTAGTCACAAAAATATTATCTCTAAATTATGAATAGTTGTGACCGTAGTTATAGTTTGGTTATTGTGACGATATAAAGTAGACACTAATTAATTGAATATTTATTGACAAATTTTTGTCACAACAAGTAAAATATTGTGTGACGATTAACCATTTCGTAACAAAAAGAAAAAAAATATTAGTGACCAAACCATGTTTTGTCACAACAAATAGAAAATATTAGTTACTAACATATGTTTTGTCACAATTACAATTTATTGCCGCCAAAATTATTTTGGCGCCAAATTGCATAGACTTTTAATGACAAAACTTAGTAATAAAAGAAAAGTTGTCACTATTAATATATTAACAGTGACAACTTAATTGTGAAAGATACTAAATTGTCACAATTACTATTGTATTAGTGACAAAAAAATAAATTATCACAGGTACTCAAAATAATAGTGGCAATCAATAATCTTGTCACAAAAAACCTCGTATTTGTGACGAAACAATAGTTAGTCACAAAAAAATTGTCACTAAATGTCTTAACTCTTGTAGTGTAAGTAGGTCAAACTAGTTTAAGACTAATATTTAAGGGGCACATTATGAATATTGATCCACAACGAAACATGCCTGAACATTCTATGATCCAGCTTCATCCTCAGAAGCTAGCTTTATAGAAAATTGACTTATCCTTAGTGTGCCAAGGTATGGCTTCTTCGACTTTGTGAGCTTCTTCCATAGAGCTAAGTTTGAAGACAAATCCTTGAGAATTAAGGAGTGTTTCACTTAGTACCTTTTTACCTAATAGCAACTTGGCTTATGGAACCATAATTGAAAATGTAGGCCTCATGTCAAAAAAGAACTACTAAGTTGAGTGCTCCTGTAATAGAAAGTCCTTTGAGGATTGGAAAATTTTCTTACCATCTTTGGATAAAGGGGGAAAGTATTCTACTTTAACTAGGGGAGAGATCATACACTACCTAACACCAAGTCTTCCTAGAGGGGGTGATCTTGAAGGTTGATAGAAGTATTAAGAGTAACAAGATTTTCCTTGAGCAACAAGTGAATGTTAACTAAGGTGGAAGAAGAAAGGCAAGGTTTAATCAAAGTCTAGGTATATGTAAGAAGGAAAGGAGGTTAAGGGGAGGAACATGTCTCTCCAAGAAATTGTTTTGGATTTTCCTCCCCAAGAAATTGTTCTGACCAAGAATACAAGGAGTAACAACCATAGAAAAAGGGAAAAGGAAATAAAGTTGTAAGACAAAGAAAATTTTATAATTACCATTCCAAAAACATAATAACTAGTAAGTGGGAATAAAAAGAAGAAGGAGAAAATGACTAAAGTGCCCTTTAGTTGCTAAGGAACCTAAGAGGGAAGTAAGTGAGTAGAAATAGAAGACACAAACTGAACTCTAGTAGAAGTAGTAAAGACAGAGCTGATAAGATAAAGCAAAAAGAGTAAAGGTGATTGAAGACAACAAAATAAGGCAACAAAATTGAGTGACTAATGTAATGAAGTCATAATAAAACATCTCAATGGCAAGAGAGAAGCAGCTCCCTCTCACACTAAACATATTAAAGTAAAATTGGATTATATTACTAATATTAAATTTGAGCTACATCTTGTATAGGTTCATTGTTATCATCTAATATTGTTTCTCCTTCTTCATTTACTCTATTAAGGGTAGGTGGTCCTAACAAGTAGAGCAAGAAGTGGCGAATAAGTTTGTTAGGTTAACTGATTCATAACTAGAGAAACCAATATTCTTAAAGAATTAATTTCCTTATCATATCTAGATCCTTCTCTATATTATCTACCTCTAGTATTAATGAGAAAATTATTAATAATAATGAAATAATAATAGAAGACTTTGAAAAGTCTATTGATAATTGGGAGTACCAATAATTAAAAAAGATCAAATTTATCAATAATCAAAATTTAAACTTTTTGTTACAAAAGGATTATACAATTAAAACAGAGGAACTAGAAATTATTCTTTCAAAGGCTTTTCAAAAGATTTACTTAGTAACTTGAAGCTCAATGAATAACATAATAACAAAATTTTCAAATATATTCATATAGGGTTAGTATAAGTATGAGTAAAAGTCCTTTTCTAAAGATGGATTAACCACTTTAATATTAATGGTATTAAGAAAATCTAGGTTTTACTACTTTCAAGATTATCTTTTAAGTTAAATAGAATCTAGCCTTTATATTAGCCTTGTTTCATGGAATTGCTATCCAGCCTAACGATATCCTTTAGAGATAAAAAGATTTTAGATGCCTTAGTATTTCTAATAAGGAATCATAATTATAAAATGAATATAGGATTAATGCCCTTAGCATTGAAACATAAAATAAATTACAAAAGTATAAACACAACCTTTCCTTCTAAAGCCTTAATATATAGTCAAAAAGGTGAAACCTTACTTTTGCAGACTAATTTGATCAAATCCAACAGCAAAGTGCCAAAGTCAATGAAATGCAAAGATACCACCATTCCGAATGAATGGATACTTAAAGGTGCAACAGATTTAGTTCCGTGTGTGTCTTTTAAGTCTTAACACAAAAAATTAGAGAAATAAAGCAATACAAAGATGGTAAAGAGAAATTATCAGTGGATGGAAAATCAACAATCTCTAGTTTTAATGGTAATACCTTAACATCTATTATTAACCTATGAAGAGTTTCATGGATTCCATCTAAGATAAACATCGTAATAAATATTTTCCCGGATACTTAACATCTAATACTCCAGCCTTTATTCTTTACGAAGTAGAATATAATAGAAATATTCAAAGGACCCATCCCAGAGTTCCCTTTCCGGAACCCAAGTGGAGCCCCTCCCTGCAATCCTACAGTAGCCCTCCAATTGATATCTAACTTAACTGAAGGGTTCCCACAAAGCCAAGCCGTTCAACTATTAAAAAACTTTTATACTTTAACTTTTACAAGCGTGGAAAATAGTGGGAACTTTTTTTCAAAACGTTTTATGAAAAACTTTTGGCAGCATAACGAATGTTTTTTTTTAAGATTCCCAATTTTCAAAAACCTATATAACACATTTTAAAGCACTTCAATATTCACACTAATTTCTCAACTACAAATTATGGACTTCAAGTCCACTCACAAGCAACCCCAAACAAATAATTGTCAACAATCTCTACAATAAACTTTAATAAGCTAAAACATATTCAAGCATTTCATTTAAAAGCCTTTATAAACATCCATTCTTTACACAAATGTACATATCAACATGACATAAGCACAGTAGCACTCGACGATACAACTAGTCTTGTGACGAAGTCCCAATTACTGCGGCACCTATATACATACCTGGGGTGGGTTGTTTAAAAACATAAAAATAAGGGTAAGGTAAATGGGCTCAATGAGTGTAATAAGTTTACTAAAAGTTAACTTTTTATAACAACACAACTAAAATATTTCGTACAATCATAAAGCTTATGGCAAAACATTTTCCATAACAATTTATTCGTGCATCATTAAATTTGGTAATAACATAAAATTTCGTAAAACACAATTTCAATTTTTCTGAAACACTATTTTGAAATGCTTTTCAAAATTAAACTCATAATATAAAAGTTTCTATTTTCCTTTTTCCTTAAACAATAAACAGTAGTAGCAATAAGTTTACTGAAAACTTTAATACTGAAAATAAGCCAACCACTAGAATCGATACCATACGATACCTCTCAAATCACTTTTAACATAAATAGTGGCATAATTAATATTTTCATAACTTTCTTTACTCAGTATGGCCCACCACTAGTTTCTTTATCATATGGTACACTAGGCATAAAGTCACGGAATTGGTTTTGCATCGCTTACCTGTGACTAATTAACTACTATTTACAGACCTAGTTTTGCATCGTTTACCCATAACAAGTTAATCGCTATAGACTAGTAGTTATGGAACTAGTTCTGCATCGCTTACCCGTAACAAGTCACAAAGCTGGTTCTACATCACTTACCCATGACTGGTTAACTACTATTTACGAAGCTAGTTCTACATCGCTTACCCGTAATAAGTTAACAACTATAAATATACCGGTATAATAACATGTATAAAGCTTACCGGTGTACTATAGGCAAAAGCAACACTTACATTTATAACTTATCTTATTTTCTAAATGAAGTATGGAAGGATCCATAAATGAATTATTTCAATGTAACTCCCAATCATATAAATTTTAATTTTCAATTTTAAACTCATATATTGCCAAAGCATACACTTATGCTAGCAATATTCATTTGTAAAATATCATTTGCAAAAAAGTCAGCATAAATATTTCATTTCATGATCAAATGAAAACCATTTGCATAAAATCAATTTCAAGAACACTCACATGTCATTAATTCTTTTGCAAAGAATTTAGTCATATAAAACAGTTAAAATACACTAATATGTCATCAATTCTTTTGTAAATAATTTAGTCATATAAAACAAATAAAATGCACTCACTACTTTGCGTCCTTATCTCCAAGCACACTCACTCGTTCTGTACCTCTCCTTTACCTACATAAAGCGCATTTCACTTAGGTATTTATTTCCAAATTAGGAAATAAGGCATTAAAAATATATATTCGGTTTAATCAAATTTGAGATTTGTATCTAATCATATAACACATACGCTAATCGTATTTCTGCTTACTTTTGTAAGCTAACCTATTGGTCTCCATTACCAAATATAACTTCAAAAATCACTTAAATATCATATTTTACCCATTCTATCTTACTAATTTCTTCAAAAAACAACCTTACCTAATTTAATTCACCATATCATGATCATGTATGATGAGCCACGGTTATGACCTATATCTAAAATCTATACCTTGTTCCTTACTTTTCACATAAAAAATGTTCAAATTAGGCTTTGGGTCCTTCTAGACATTTGTTCTCCTAAGTCTCTACACATTGTATTTATCAAATACATGTCATAAATACAAAACCATCTTGTATTATAGTTATTACAAACCATTTATATAAAATACAAATATGTCTCATAATATTGGATACAACTCAAAAACAAACTTAAACATAACATCTTCCAAAACATAACACGTCCTTCTTTGGCCACTGTGGTTATTCCAGCTTTAATCCTGCTATCGAGACCTGCAAATCATGTCATATCACAAGAAATAAAGAAAACGTAATTGAATCTCAATGAAACTAAAAAATGAATTAAATTAAATTAACTCACTATAATTTCTATCTCAAAGTTCATCTAATCCAAGTACCACAAAAGGTTTAGCTCCTAATAATAGAGGATATAACATCAAAACTAAATAAAAACAAAAAAGTCAAAAGAAATATGAATAATTGCCTTTTAATCTTCATGAAATCCTCTTTAAATTGATAAAAATCCACTCCAAATATGCTTCTTTGCTTTTTTTGTTCACTTTGTCATTTTAGGTTGTCAATTTATGTTTCTTAAGCCTCCCTTCTACTTTTCCTTTTAATTGCCTTTAATAGTTTAAAAAATAAGATTTTAGGTGGTACAAGGCCATCAATAGAGGCTTATGTAGTGGCTGTGTTGATTAGAAATCGCGAAACCCTTAAATCTAGAACAAACACTGGCTCAAAATATGCACACAAGCATAGGACATAGGCATGTCCACATGATACAAGTGTGTTTTTGGAGTGTGTAACTCTTTGGAACCGTGTAGCCATCTTATTTTGCATGAAATATGACAACATAGACATGTTGGTATAGAAATGGGCATGTCTAGAGATCATATACATTTTTAATTTCTTTATAACTTGGTCAACATAGCTCCAAATCGCCCCAAACTTGTCCTAATTTGTTCCTTTTACTTCGAATAAGAGATTTACAACTTAAAAACATAATATAAATGAATTAAATACCAAAAACAATAAAAACTCTCAAATAAACAAGCAAAATGTACTAAACATGAGACCAAAAACATGGTCTATTAAACATTTATGAAGTAAGATGCTCAAATCTCGGACTTCTTATATGACCATCACCTTTACCTTTCAAATCTTTAGTAAATACATAAGAAGTTTTCTCATCAATTCAATATCAGTATAAGTCTTATGAAGAACTTTAAAAACATTAGTGGTATAAATACAGTGAGCATAAATGTTAGAAATTGATTCATTATGTTTCACATGAAATAATTCATATTGATCCATAAGCATGCTCGTTTTGTTATCTTTCACTTGAGTGGTGCTTTCATATATGAATTTTAATGTATGTCATATTTGTTGAGTCATTTCACACATGCATACCCTATTGAATTCATTTTTACTCAATGCATAAAATAAAAAATGTGTGGCCTTATTATTTGATGCAATGATTCTTTTATCCTTATTGTCCTAATCACTTTTATTCCTTAGTTAGTCTCCACTTTATCTCTCAATAAGGATTTTATTGGAACATAAGATCCATTTTCTATAAGATCCCAATTATCAACCGCTTCGACTAAAAGAAAATGTTTCAACCTACTTTTCCAATAAAGGTAATTATCTCCACTAAAGAATGAGATTCTACATATGCTTTAACTTTCTTGACTAAAAAGTGAATCAAATTATGGCACAGGGATCTTTCCTTAATTTTTCTAAAAATTTATATGCAATGAATTAGACTTACTTTGATACCAATTGTTGGCCCTTGAATTGTATAAAAGAGAGGAGTGAATTGTGTCTTAACCTTTTTCTTATTTCTAAACTAATGAATGAAGTGTCTATTCTAATAAATGATTATGGCAAACTCATATATGAAAATCACAAAGAAATCACAATACATAAAGATAGTAGAGATAAAGAGATCAAACTTATTTATCCACTCCCTAAGCTTCACTTAAAAATTCACTATCTTCTTCCTTTAATAAGAGAAGAATAACCCTGTATACAATATCTTTTCTATCATAGCTAAAGATTATCATAGTTGAAGAAGAACCCTTATAATTGTCTTGCTTTGCCACTTGTGAAGAATAGTAGTTTAGAAATGTTGTTAAGGTAAAGAGTAACCCTAAAAATTTGTATCCTAATTAATTTCCTCATTTACAATAAGTATACAACTCAAAAACTCCTCTTGCTCACATCAATTAACAATGACTCAATATGAGTTATGTAATGCGTAGTTACACTTTTTAGTCTCTAGATTTCTTAGAAGCTCTCTATTCTATCCAACAAACTTCTCATAAGTCATAAGTGATCTATTTATACTCAAAACAACTTAAAATTTTATTATAAATAAAAACTAGTCACTACAATGAATAGTAATGGTGACATTGGTTGACCATTCTACTATACCGATCAACTTATATTGGTCGATAAAGCATCAACCAATATAACATACAAACTCATAGTATATAATTTTTTATTTCTTTTGATATGTTAGATATTGCTTGACCAATATATCTAGAAACATCACATTGGTTGATTTCAATTCTATATTGATTGATCAATATGCATTAAAAAAATATGTTTCTAATGATTTTTCAAGTTCATTTAAAGATTAAACTACATTCCTTTGACATAAAAATTATTTTTAAAGTGCAAATTTTGTTTTAAAAACCAAAAGGCTTTCTTTAAAGATCAAAACAAAAATTCAACCTTAATGGCCCTTAAAGAGAGAACCTATATCCTCCCACTAAGAAATTCCCTGTTCTTCCATTGTTAATCCTTTCTTAATTTCCTTATTTCCTCCTACACTTAGACTCCCATTCCATCTTCCTCTATCCCCCTAAATCTGAGAATCTTGCAATCTTCCCACCTTTTTCCTACCTCCATCCATAACCTCCCCCTCCTCTTCAATGCAATATAATCCATTCCTTCTCTTCCCTTATTTCCCCCTGTCACTAGACAAAGGGCTCTCCTGTCCTTACACCCCCTTAATAATAAAAAAAAGATTTTGAAGGGCCAACTTTCCTTCTACAGATGGGTACTTTTATTGGAACTAGAAATGGTTGACAATATCTTAGTCCTTGAGTTGCGCAACTTGAAAGATTTCTTCCCTTTCTCAAATCCTCCTCCACCCTCCTCATCCTCTTAGCCAAACACTGGTACTTCCCCTACACCTAGCTCAAACCTACCTTTACTATTGTCCTCTATTTTGTCTACCCCCCTCACCATTCACACTCCTCCCTCTCCTACAAAGTCTAACATTCCTTATACCTTTACCACCATTAGCACTTAGAAACAAATCATCAAACTAAAAACATCTCCTATTAACCTTAAACTCCTTCACTTCCCATATGTCACTCTTAAGGATAGGGTAGTCTCCCCTCCTACAAGCCTGCTCAAGGTAGGAGCTATTAACTAGTCACCTTTATTAGTTGGCTTTTTCCTGGATAAATGGGCTCCCTTCCCTCAAGTCAATGCTTGGGTTACTACAAAATGTGGAAAGATGGGATTAGACAAAACTCTACCATATGAAGATAATACATTCATATTCAAATTCTCAAAGTAAGCAAATTTATTAGATGTAATTGAATAAGGTATATGTCACATTATAAGTAAAACTTTTTTCTACTGAAATGGAAACCTAGTATGATTATAAATAAGTAAAGAGTCAAAATAATATTTCTATGGATTAATTTTCATGGCCTCCCATTAGGGTATTGGACTAAAGAAGGCTAAGTTTCCTAGCTAGCACTTTAGGTAAGCGTATCTGGATGGACTCTCCAACAGCAAAACTGGAACACATTGGCTTCACAAGAATTTGCATATAGGTAAATAAAGATCAAGATCTCCCTTTCCTTAATCATCAAAATTCTAATTGAGCTAAGTAACCTAATTAATCAACCCATTCAACTATCTTATAATTGGAAGCCCCCATCCTTATCTAATAAAACCAAGAAACCCACTAATAAGACATTCAAAACTGGTTCGTATGTTGAACTCATACGTTACCTAGAAGACCCCCTCCCTAAACACTAATAATCCTACTAAAGGACTGATAGATGCTTAATCAATTATTTAATTATTTCATAACGCTTAGCGATTAAGGAAAATAAATTTCTTAAGATACTCACTTTAACTCTTATGTGATTTTAGGCAAAATCCAGAAGCAAAGAAGTTAAAGTGAGTCAAAAGCATAATATTTGGCCCATTTTTCGAAGATTAATTTTCACTTTATGGAGCAAGAAGAAGAAAATTAAAAGATAAGTAGAAGACAAGAAAAAAATTAAAACACAAAGAAGTAGAAAATTTGCACTGTGCATGCCATGCAAGAACGTGAATTTAATAGAAAGCATTTTGGAATTATGGTAACAACAAAGATGGAAGGCTGTAGTGGGTGGAAGCACGAAACAACAGCAGAAGAAGAAAATAAGAGAACAAAATGTTGTAGGATTACGTTTTTCATGCAAACAACATAAATGATAACGTTGTTTATGCAAACAGCATAAACATTGTTTCACGTGAATAATGTGTTTTATGCACCAGTAATAAAGGAATCACCAAAACGCTAGCTACTAGGAGATAAAACACAGCTCACGTGTATATTGCATGCAGTGCATAAGTAGGAGCAAAACGATATGCAGTAGTTAGCAACAAGAAGCATGGATGGATAAAACGAAAACGTTAGATAAGGGCCAAAAATGCACAACATGAAGATAGAAATGATGCAGTGTAGGCATGAGAGAAAAAGGAACCAAAACGCACAGTATGGTGATATAAACGAAGATAAAATGCAGTCGCACAGTAGCACAATAGTAAAGTGGGCCAGAAAACAAATGGGATAAACAAAACAGTAGCACAATAGAAAAAGAAGGGAGGCGCAATAGCTATAGAGAGTCTTCGGTGGGATCATTTTTTCGGGAAAGACCCATGGAGGGCTAGATGTCCCGAAGCCGATTCAGAGGTAACATTTTGTTGTTTCTTTCTCTGATTAGGAATTGATTATGTTATCTTGTGTTGATTGAATTAGGTATTGTGAAGATGATTTTAATGTGTTCATTGAATAGTTTAATTGCAAACCCATTGCTAAAATTTCGATATAATCTATAATTGTTATGTTGAAATTTATATGTAGCGACTAATGATTCGTAATCATTAGGGATAACATAATGACGCATCGTATGTGGTTATTGCCTTGATTAATCGATTTTTCTAATTCGTAATGCTACTGCCTAATTAAATCTAGAGATCGTATCCTAGGTTATTCGATAGTTAGGTTTAAATAACGATTGTATCTTGATTAAACAAAATCTAAGGAAAAACTCGGGTTAATTATTAACCCAAGATTAATGGTTGCTAGGAGAGGTTTGAGAATAACAAATCAATGAAATATGTTTAATTAAGGTGTAGGCTGAGATTGAACCAAAGAATTGGGTCCTTACCAAATTTTCCACTTTTATTATTTTCGCATGTTTTCTTTAATTTGCATTCATTAGGTTAGTTTTATTTTATTTTCTTAATCCAAAATCCAAGACAAGAAAAAAAATTAATCTTTAGAAAATGGCCAAAATATTGAGCTCCTGACTCACTTTAACTTCTTTGCTTCTGAATTATACCTAAAATCATATATGAGTCAAAGTGAGTACCTTCAGCAATTTCATGTCAATAATCGCTAAGTGTTATGGAATCATTTCATAATCAATTAAGCACCTATCAGTCAACATGAAAATTTTGGTGCTTTCAATTTTGAATAATGCATCCATTATGATATTCCCTTTTCTGCTTTTATATCCTACTTTGAAATCATACTTGAAAGTCACATTTGTTGAAATGATGTAGACACACTTTCTTCTAATAAATATTTCTAACAAAGTTCCTTATGTTTAAATAATGGTGCTAATATTTAATTACCTTGATGACAACCAAGAACTTCTTTTCATGGTTAGATAATATCAAGTATTTTGGTGATACTGCCCTGCCTAAGAATGTTATAAGATGTTGCTTTTTTTGAAATACTGTTCCAATTACAACTCCACTAACATTAGCTTCAATTATAAATTTCTAGGAGAAGTTTGTAAATGTTAACACAGGGGTTGACACTATGGTCTCTTTTAACATGTTAAATGCTTATTACTTTTTTCCTTGCTAGTTCCAAGAGAATGACACATTTTTCTTCAATCTTTCTATTAAGGGTCTGGCTATGTTTCCATAATTGTTAATAAAGCATCTATAGTATCTTGCAAGATCAAAGAACCACAAAGTTCTTTCACTAGTTTAGGAATTGGCCATTTTATAATCACTTCTATTTCTTTAAGTTTGTTTCTACTCTAAAATTAAAGATTGAGTCTCCCAGATAATTAATCTTTAAGGCATTAAATACATATTTGTTCTCCTTTTATGTACATTTGATTTCTTACTATTATTTTTAAAGTACTCTTCAAGTGTTCTTTATATATTGGTTTAAAGAAGTACTATATATAAGCATATCATCTAAGAACATTAATATAAATTTCATAAGGAATTGCTTAAAATTTCGATCATAAGATTTTGAAAAGCAAGAGGAACACTAGTTAAGTCCAAAAGCATCACCAAAAATTTATAATATCCTTCATATAGTTCAAGCGTTATTTTTGGAATATTGTTAGGGGGCATCTTGATCTAGTGATATTCAAATATTAAATCAAACTTAGAATATCTTGCCATGTAATTAATCCAACAGTTCCTTAATTAGTAAAATTTGAAACATTTTCTATTTTATATTGAGTTCCTTATAATTCATAGATAACCTTTAAGCCATCCTTCTTTCTTACTAATATTATCGGTGAAGCATATAGACTGATAATGTGCTAAATAAATAATCCTTATCTCAACATTTCATTGATTATGCTTTTAGTGACCTCTTTCTACACTGCTATTTGAGAAATGGTAGGATCTAATGTTTATGGCTTTTGTTCCTTCGTTTAAGTATATTTTGTGGTCTTATTTTATGCTTTATGGAAAGTGAATTGGTTCCTAGAAGATGGTTGCATTGATCTCATCAAAATTGATATGTTGATTCCCTTTCCTCTCCAACTACTGTAATTGGTATTCAATTAGATAAGTCAGTCAAAGCATGCACATACATCCACATATGGAATTCTTCAACTTTTATAAAGATATTTGTTTGAAATCTCTTTACTATCTCTATTAAGGTTAATCGTCAAAGTGATCAACTAACCATTCTACTTAAAATGTCAAGCTTTGCCTATTGATATTGCATAAAACATTGATAAGGGTACCCAACCACTACACACTCAAGATTATATCAAAACCCTTCAATGAAATAACCATTAGGCACCAATGAAAAACTTTAGGTTTTGAAGGGTTCAAATGAAACACTAAAAATGCATCTTTTAGTCATTTTTGCATATAATTCCTTACTACTTATTGTTATTTGTGGTTTATTATTTCTAGAGTAATTCACTGGAGGAGCAGGTAAAATTAGGAGTGGGTAGTAAGCCATTAACATGATATCTTTTGATTGTTGGAATTAGATATTTTTTGGTAATATTCTTAGCCCTTCCCTTTTTTTTCCCCAAACTATATTGTGATCTCATTCTATAACATATTTTGTAAACATACCCACAGACAACCATCACTAGTTTCTGCTTTCTTGTTAGAAGATACACTTATTGTAATGTTTTTCGGTTGAGTAATTTTTCCTATCATCTTTAGTTTTGGTTTAAGCCGTTTTAAGAAAAAAAAAACTAGAAGGAATTCATGTAGTGACAATCTGTTTTAGTATCTCTCAATTCTATGTCTGAAACAATACTCTTATACTGAATTATCTTATTTTAATTCTTTGAAAATACCTATCAAGTCTTAAGAATTCCATATCAAATCTTTGATTCCCTAGTAAGATAGATTATTATTATTGCTATTTAATTGATAAAGAATCCTCAAATCAAACTAGATAGTTGGAAGTATTAAGGAATTAATATTTAAGGGGAAAGATAAAAGAGGGGTAGAAATTAAGAGAGAGAAATAAGAATAGAGAAAAACAAGAGAGGGAAAGGGAATCTAATTTAGTTGTCCCCCTATAACCACCATTTTCATTGATCATATAAAGCCCATAACAAAATTTTGTTAGGCTTTCATAATTACAACCTGTTTTTTAAATACAAAAATTGGCAAATTGTTCATAAACTTCACATTACATAATTTAGAACTTTCCTTAGCTTAATGGACGCTCGATTATTTTTCCTTTTGGGTTGGTCTACTTCTTTACCAAAATGAGTTTCACTAGAAGTTATAGAAGTTGGATTTGTATCATTACTCCTCTCATCCAAATAAGCCTTATCCTCAGGTTAACGAGAGAAAAATTGTGTTTAATTTTGAATATATTCTCTCATGTGGCATCTGAACATGGTTGGCCTTTCCATTAAACTAAAGTTTGAGGCACTAAGTGACCTGGGATCAGAACTTTTTGGTGACCTATAATGGCCTTAAGAATAAAAATAGGATGACCATCTTGAAAAGAATATACTAGAGAGGCAACAATTTCAGTTGGATTACCATGGTAATTCTAAAAGAGAGACATGAAAAACATTATAAAGTTTTGTTGTAACAAGGAGCTTTAAACAATAAGCAACCTTTCCTATACGTTCAGTAATGTCATATGGTCTAAAATACCATTTAGCAAGCTTATGTGATGGACGGTGAACAAGAGAAGAATGAAAGTAGGGTTAAAGTTTGATAAAAACCTAATCATCACTAATTGAAAATTCTTCGTTAGTTCAATATGTATCAGTTTGTTATTTCATACAAAGTTGTTCTATCTCCAAGTTAGCCTTTAATTGACTGATGACACGGTGATGATTGGTGAGTAGTTCATCAAGAAAGGCCATCGAGGTAGAACTTGATATGTAATCTAAGAGAGAAAGGGGTGGCCTACCATATGCCACTTCAAATGTTATCATTTGTATAGAGGAGTGGCATGCCATATTATAGTTATATGCAACCCAAGGAAGGAAATGAACCCAAAATGAAGGTTGATCAATTGCAAAACATCTAAGATAGTCTTGGAGGCATTTGTTGACGAACTCTATCTGATCATCACTTTGGGATGGAAAGAGCTACTTATGGATAAAATGGTGTCTTGTAAGCAAAATAGTTCTTTCCAAAGAGAGATCATGAATAAGGGATCCATGTTAGATATAATGCTAGAAGGAAATCTATGTAATTTAACAATATCTTTAATAAAGAGGACAACAACAGAGGTAGCCATGAAGTAGGATGATAGGGAGAGAAATGAGCTACATTTGAAAGGCAATATACTACAACAAGGATTGTTCATTTTCCCTAAGAAGGAGGTATCTATGTAATGAAATATATAGTCAGGCAATCCTAAACCATTATAGGAACTTAAAGGGGATGAAGTAATCCTTAAAGGGCCTTATCCTTCGGTTTAACAAAATGACAAGTTGTGTACTTGGAAACAAACTCCTTGACTAATTGTTTCATATTTGGTATGTAAAAATTAGCAGAAAGGTGAATGATGGTACGTTGATCACATTAGGGGTTGAAGTGCTAATTATAAGGAAATAAATATGCGATTCTGGAACAAGAATAATCCTTCACCAATGGTATGATCATGATAAGACACTAGAGAGGTTTCAACCTTTAAAAATAATTCCCTAAAAAGACTATGTTGTTATAAGAATTCACGTAAGGCAGTAATTATGGCAAGCATCGGCTATGACGTAGTGTGAAAAGCTATCAGGGTAGATTCAAAGTGTTGTGATACAACATAGTAATACCATATTGGGCTCTTGGTTTACACATAATCTCACAGTCATAACCAAGTAATTTTATCAACCAATGTTGTTGATTTGGTATATAAATGGTCTATTGGAGAAAAGGGTTGTGATCAATTTGAATAATAAATTTGGAACCAAGAAGATATTGCAGCCATTTTTTATGGCTTCAATAAGGGAAAATAAATTTTGAACATATATAGAGGCCTTCTAAAGTAGACAAGGAAGCTGCTTACTATAGAATGCAATAGGGTGGGAGTCTTGAGTTATTACAGCTCCAATCCTAGTCCAAAAGCATCAGTTTGAACAATGAAAGGCTTTGTGAAATTAGGAATAGCCAAAATTAGGGTAGAAGTTAGAGCGTGTTTGAGTTTATGAAAGGTTGCAACTACAAACGAAGACCGCTAAAATGCTTCTTAGAGGAAAATTATGTTAAAGGGTAACCAATTGAGCATATTCACAGAAAAACCGATGATAGTAACTAGTGAGACCCAAAAAACCATGAACTTGTGCAATGTTTGTAAAAGAAGGCCAAGTTATAAAATTTGCAATTTTAGAGTCATCCACAACTATACTTTATCTAGACATTACATGTCTTAAGTATGATATAGAATGCTTACCAAAGTCACACTTACTGAGCTTGACGAATAGATTATTAAAGGAAAGGATGGAAAGAACTATCTCTAAATGAGAAAGGTGAAAATCCCAAATGTTGCTATAATTAAAATATTATTAAAAAAACTAGGAGGAACTTATGAAGAACCTTTCGAAACACTGTGTTTATTTCAGTTTGAAAAGTACATGTGCACTGGAGAGGCCAACGTGCTTACTAGAAAATTGTAATGGCCTTCATAAGTTAAAAATGTTGTCTTATTAACATATAACAGGTGGACTCAGATCTGATGATAGCCAAAACATAGGTCAAGTTTAGAGAAAATAGAGACATCATATAATTTGTCAGATAACATATGTACCACTGGGATAGGAAAGTGGTCTTTAATATTGATGGCATTTAAAGCTTTATAATCCACACATAGGCACTATTTCCATCCTTTGTTTTGACAAAAAATCTAGGGAAAATAATGGACTAGTGTTCAACTGAATAATCCCTTCAACCAACATCTCGTTAATCGATCTCTCAATTTATCTTTTTGAAAATAAGGGTAATGATATGGTTTAACATCAACAGGACCAATAATGAGGTGTAAGGAAATATGGTAGTCAATGTAGGGTGATGGTTATTCCTAAGAATAGAAAAGATGAGTAATAGAGCAGAATGATTGGTTTAAGGAATAGAATACAGAAAGAATTTCTATTCCAATGTTTGATTTGAAAATATAAACTTGGAATAAGAAAGTAATAAGTAACAAAAAGATCAAAATGTCCTTATTATTATTCACTTTATTATTAAATATTGATATAAATTTTCTACTTATTAATAAATTATCAATTTTTATTCTTAATTATATTATTAAGCTCTATTATTATTATTATTATTATTATTATTATTATTATTATTATTATTATTAATTTTCTACTTATTATTATTATATTATTAATTTTATTATACGAAATTAATTAAGGAATGGAATAGATAGGGAATAGAATAGTTATTCCTAGAAATAGAAAAGATGAGGAATAGAACAGAATGAGTATTACTTTGTTTGGTTTAAGGAATGGAATACAGAAAAAAATTCTATTCTAATTTTTGGTTTGAAAATATAAATTTGGAATAAGAAAGTAATAAGTAACAAAAAGACTAAAATGTCCTTATCATATTATTATTATTATTATTATTATTATTATTATTATTATTATT
>JANKOE010000206.1:71482300-71497243 GCA_026284465.1 Erythroxylum citrifolium | reverse complement strand
AAACTTAGGTCTCATTAGGTTAAGTGATAATAGTTTTCACGAAACCCTAGCCGCCATCCAAGAGAAAGAACGTGCGGTGTTCGGAAAGTGTTCGGGATGTGCTAGCACACCACAGCCGCAGCCCGGATAGTGCATGCTCATGTGGATACCGGTAGAGGGCATTCGCGATTCGCAGTGTCTTGGAATCTGAAAAGAAGCGATCTACCCACACAAATAAGGTATTTCGTTAATCCTTCGTGTTTTTGATTATACGTGATGTTCTTGTACGGTCTTTTTCGCAGCGTATTGTGAATACTTGGACTGTACGCGATCCTACATAAAGAAACCAGTAGTATGAGGTTTAAAAGAAAAGACTGAGACCATCAGGTAACTCCTTGGCTTATCACTTTATGAATCTAATTTATGATAGTCACATTAAGTACTTATTGGCTATATAGTGGAACATTTGATCAAGGTGTTTCCACAATGCAGTGGTTCATACTAGGATAAAGCCAAATTAAAGGAAAGGAGGACCTGATGGTTGACAGCAATAAAGAAGTAGAAGTAATATCTATGGGGAATGTCTATATACTGAACCTTATTGTAAGGTTCATCTGGGTTTTACACGACACATTTTATATGTGATCTTTTGATCAATTTTGGACAAAGAAGGTTAATGTTTTGTATTTAATACTTCTGTTGTATAGTTGTTTAATGCAAAACATAATGATACAACCTTCTTATCATATGGTTTGTATAGAATGTGTCTTACCCCGAATTAGATATATGCTTCTTCATATCTTGCTAAACGTGTTATGAAATGAAGGACCCTGATGAATAAGAAGTCATACATGGTGTGGCATAAAAGTTTGAGCCATATTTCCAGAGCTAGGGTTGAGAGATTGATCAAGGAAAGCATTTATCAATTCTAGATTATGATGATCTGGGAATATGTGCTAACTGTTGCAGAGGTAAGTTGACTAGTAAGGATATTGAGGTCAACTTGTGTTTATGACTTGTTGAGTCTGATACATAAAGATATCGGTAGATTTTATACAGATGCATTGTGCAATTCTAAATGTATTCTAACATTTGTTAATGATTATTCCCATTACAGTTATGTATTCTTGCTTAAAGGCTGAAGGTTGAGAACCAATTGGGAAAATTCATCAAAATAGTCAGATTTGACTGTGGAGGAGAATATCATGGCAAACATGTTGTTTCAGGACTTTATAAGGTTTGTTTGCCAGATATTTGGAATCAGTTAGAATAGTGACTTAATTCATTATGCCGAGTAGTTTTGAGCAAAATGATGTGTTGCTGAAAGGTATAACTGCACCCTAAAGGACTTGAAGAAGTCGACGCAGAACAAGGTTATTATACCTGATTATCTAACAGCTTACAAACTTATCCTTGCACACATTCGTGTATGGGGCTTCCCTACTAAGGTAGTATAATCCTTAGAAAGAAAATTGCATGCTCGTTCCGCTCATTGCTATTTAGTAAGATATCTCAACCACTTTAAGGCTACAACTTTTACTGTAGAGAAGGAAGGATTAGAATAGTAGAATCACAAATAGATAAGTTTCTAGAATACGATGTCTATGATGATGTTGGGCTCTTTGACTTTTTAAATGATAGCAGGGAGGATACTACAGTTATTATGTACTCGCTACTCATACAGTTAGATCCGGCGGATCTAGGTCTTTGTACTGTGCCTGTACAGTAACAGGAACCCATACCTGTAAACAAGGAGGTTCTTGGGGGTACGTACAAGATTTAATACAGTTAAGTAAATCCACTAGAGTGAGACGACCTGCTATCCCATTTGATTACATAGTCTATTAGGTGTACATGACTATGCTATTAGACATGTTACAAATCCAGTTACTTTTACAGAAGCTATTTCTAGACCCAATGCAGATGTGTGGTGGGATGCAATAAATGATGAGATGTAAGCCATGAAGTATAGTAAGGTTTGAGAGCTAGTTGATTTGCATCGGAACTGCAAACCCGTCAATTGTAAATGAAGTTTTTTGGACCTAAAGGATTTCAGGATAAAGTTTAATGGTTTATGGGCTCGCTCAGTTGCCTAATGGTTCACTCAGAGAGAAAGGTTAACTTTATGTTACTTTTCTCCTGTATCCTCGTAAGATACATTTTGAGTAATCAAGGCAATTGTAGCTCATGATGATATACATTTACATCAGATGACTATCAAAATTGCTTTTCTAAGTAAAGACCTTTATGAAGTGGTTTATATGGTACAACCTGAAGGATTTTAGGATCCAGATGAAACTGACATGGTTTGCACATTAAGTAGATCAATATATAGTTTATATCAAACCTCCTAAAAGTGATGCCTTACATTTGATAAGGTTTGGCCTCTTTCGGCTTTATGGAAAATAAAATTAAAAAGACGCTTGTACTATAAGGTCAGGGGGAGCAAAGTTATCTTCCTATTACTGCATGTGGTTGATATATTGCTCACTTCAAATTACTTAACCATGTTGTATGAGATTAAGCAACTTTTAGTCAAGAACTTTGACATGAAGGACCTTGGTGCAACATCTTCTATCTTAAGTATTCAGATTCACCAGGACAGATCTCAACACTCATCAGACCTCTCATAGAATGCATGCATTGAGTATGTGTTACAAAGGTTTAATATGGTTAACAACAAACCTATCATAGCATCTATCTCTCATAGTGAGAGATAATCTTTAGCACAATATCCAAATAATAAAGTAAAGAGAGAGGTTAAGAGGAATGTTCCGTATTCTCGTACGGTTAATAGCTTGATGTATGTTCAGCTATGTACTAGGCAGGACGTTGCATTCACCATTTGACTGTTTGATTAATATCTGGTTAATCCAGGTGTAGACCATTGGAATGTAGTTTAGCGAGTGTTAAGATACTAACGGGAATTAAGGATTATAACGCAGTCAATAGATTAAACCTCGCGGGAATTCAGATTCAGATTTTAGCTATGTGTCTGGATGATCGAAAGTTCACTTAAGGTTACAGTTTTAAGTTTGCAGATGGTACAATGTCGTGGAAGTGTGTTAAGAAGACACGGGTAACTTCCTCGACTATATATGCAGAATGCATGCTATGGGGTTGCTTCATAGACGGTTTAGCTCATAAACTTGATTTCTGAGTTGTTTGTGGTTGATTCAATGGCTAGACCCATTTGGTTGTATTGTGGTAATCTTCTTGTCGTGTTGTTTAATAAAATAAAGAATATCATAGGGTCTTAGTATTTAAAATTTAATTATTTGACTATAAAGGTGTTGATACGAAAAGGTGACATTAAGGTTTGGAGCATTTAAAGACTAAAGAAAGGAAGTCGATCATTTAACTAAAGGACCTCGCCCACTTGTGTTTGTGACACAAGTATATAGTATGGGTGTTTTGACGTCCTTAGACACTATTAATTAACGGATCGTTATGTTTGCTCTATGTACATTTATACATTTTGACGTATTATGACGGTATGATGGTTCATCAATAAAGATGATTATCATTTATTCTCAGTAATACGTGTTATCATACATTCTCATAATATGTATAAAAGTCTTAAAATTTGTGTCGATCTTAAGCATTTAAAGGTCATTGGGCATATATATAGATTGGCTTCGTACCTATGTCATTTAGACGCACATAGTTTTAGTACATGTATTTATGAAATTTAACATGACATAGGGGGATATAAGTTTTTAATCTTATAAAGGTTCTCTAATGTAGTTTAGAATTCAGTTGAACAACATAAAAGTTTTCTCTAATGTTGTTTAACATTTGGTGAGAGGAAACAAGTTTTCTCAATACTGTTTAGCATTTGGTGAGAGAAAACAGGATTTCTCTAATGTAGTTTGGCATAAAGTTGGAGAAATCGAGACCTACAAACGAAGATGATATAATTTAGATCATAAAAGTATCATCCTAATTTGTCACACTCTATTTTTCCATTTATGTTAGTGAGGTATTAGGTATACGTGATTGTACTGGATCTGTGTCACACATGACACATGCATTTGACACTTTTCGGTATTGAAAGCCTTACAGGACGGAATGATGGACTTTCATTATCTTTGGATCAAATGTTTTGTTTTAAAATCTTAGTCGACTAATTCAGTAGTGTGGCTTAATCGAGTTTTTAACTGTTTTAAACTAGAGTCAAAACTGCAATTAATACTTGTCCAAGGGGGAGAATGTTGGATAATTTTGTCCTTTCCTATAAAGTTGGACAACTATTAATTGCATTTTTTTTTTGCTTTTCATGACTTATCGATTAAGTTACGAAATTTGATCTAGATAAAGATAATAAAGTGACCCAATAAATGATCTAAATCAATGAGTCAAAGTCCAGATGAAAAATGAATCCCTATTAGTGTAGATCGGACCTATATCGGCCTTGTGGAGATACCCGATATGGATGTTACATAAAGGTTAAGGTCTCTTACAGTTGTTCATAAAATCAATCGTAAGCATAAGAATTCTCTACCCGTTAAGAGAGTTTACGTTTTGAGAAAACTGTAGAAAGACCTTGCTCGCATCCCGAAAAGGAGTTCTCGAAAAGACGATAATGGATTTTCGCTCGTTTCGGTTTCAAAAAACTCGTTTGAAATTTTAGAGACCGAAATAAGGTATCTTTGCATTTCTTCACCTTTTTTGCCTTTTCATGTTCGATCTGAAATACGTAACTAGGGTACCATTATGTATTACGCTAAATGTTATTGTTTTTCAATTCCTATCTCCATGAATGGACCGTTGGCCCTTTATAGATGATCCAAATACATGAGAGCTTTATAAATCACGTTTCAGTCACTTTAAAAAAATGTTATTTAACGTATCTCTTGAAAACTTCCATTGTGCATGTTGGTGGTGCGCGTGTTTATGCTTTTACTTGCTTCAACAGCCTACCCCTTTTTTGCTTTGCTTTTACTTGCCCCAAAGCAAAACATCTCCAATTCTTAAGAAACCGTAACACACCATTCCCATCTTATTCTTTCCTTTGGGCTAACATTTAAAGGAAGAGTCCAAAGAAATGAGAACCCAATAAGAAGTCAAACCGATCGTCAATATTCGATTTCTAAATTACAAAATTACCCGTCAAGAAGACACCCGCTTGTCCAGCTCTCTGTGTTCCTTTCGTCCTCTCTTTTCTTCTCGTCTCTCTCTCCCTGTATTATTATTATTCTTATATTATTATTATTATTATTCTCATAACATTCATATGTATATAAACCCATATCAAGTTGTGTTTCCATTTTCAAATGTACAAAACGTTAACGTTCTCGTGAGCTCTCGCTATTTTTCTGTGTTCTTTTTCTCTTTTGAATTTGGATTTCCTCTGTTCTTTGCGGAAGTATCCGATTTTGAAAAAGGAGGAGAAGGTAATCAATGATTCTTTGATTGTTTTAATGGGTGTTCTTTGTTTTTGTGTTTTCGTCTAAATTTTTTTTCTGTTTAATCCAGGTTCTGTAATCTGGATTTTGAGCTGGTTTTGGATGTCTGTTCTTTTTTTCCTTTTCAAAATTTTGTTATTGCAGTCCGTCGAGGGATTGCTGGTGGGTTTTGTTATTTTGTGTTGATTTGTTGGGAGTTGTTTTTTTTTTTCAATTTTCTGGTGGGTTTGATTGGCGTTTAGTCTTTGAACTCACTTTGTAAGGTTTTAACAAGTTTTGATGCGATATATGTTAGTTAGGTTGAGTGTTAAATTAATCTGATGACGAGGCTATCTTTTAGTTTCAAGCTGGATTCGTCTATTGATTGTTTCTTTTGCTGGGTTTTATAGAAATCGTGCTTCAAGTTTACGCATTTCGGATCATTGTGACGTAGGTTTGGGAACTTTTTGGGTTTAGCATATAGTTTTATGCTTTGGGATGGTATTTAACAACACTAAGTGAAGTTGTTGAAACTACTTTCAGAATGAAGATAATAAACACAAATGTTGGGATATTATGGAGCTTAACTAGAAGATGCTAACATTTTTCACACCGTTTCTTTAATTTTCAGATGGTGAATGAACAAAATGAAGTTTCAACCAAAGTCGATGAGTCTAGTACCAGTGCTGGGGATACAAATGCTTTGAACCAAAATGATTCTACAACAAGTGGGTTGGTTTGTGACTTGAGCATGGATAGTGGAAGCAATGAAGTTAACAAATCGGATGGAGTTGTTAGGAATTTGCTCAATGTACCATGTTTTTACAGACAGGATATTGTGAAGCATAAAAGGAGTGGTGTGATTGGGATTGTAAATGAAGTAGCTGGTGATTCGGATTCGGATTCGGATAGTAGCATCACTGATGATGATGATGATGAAGATGAAGATGACGATGAAGATGACCAGGAAGAGGGTGTCGAAGATGAGGCAGGTGATGAAAAAGATGATGCTGACCATGGGGTTGATACAGGAAGTAGCAATAACAAGGAGCACAATAACTATAAGACTGAAAAACTTCAAACTGACCAAGTTCGTGTTCTATGGATGGATGAGACTGAACCAATCCAACATGTTAATGATATAGAAGTTGTTGATCGCAGTTTCTTACATGGAGATTATGTTGCTTCTGTGTCAGATCCAACAGGACAAATAGGGGTTGTGCGAGATGTCAATATTTCTGTTGATTTGTTAGCTCCTGATGGGTCCGTTATACAAGATGTATCGTCTAGAGATTTGATACGTGTGAGAGAGTTTGCTGTTGGAGATTATGTGGTTCTTGGTCCCTGGCTGGGTAGAATTGATGATATTTTAGATAATGTCACTGTTTTGGTTGATGATGGTTCTGTATGCAGAGTAATGGGGGCAGAGCCACTACGATTGCAACCAATTTCCAAAAATATTTTTGATGAAGATGAGCATTTTCCTTACTACCCTGGTCAGCGTGTAAGGGCTAGCTCATCATCAGTCTTTAAAAATTCTAGATGGTTATCCGGCTTGTGGAAACCAAGTAGGCTGGAAGGTACTGTTACTAAAGTCGCAATCGGGTCAGTATTTATATATTGGATAGCATCTGCTGGGTGTGGATCTGATTCTTCAACTGCCCCTGCTGAAGAGCAGAGTCCAAAGAACTTAAAACTGTTGTCCTGTTTTGCTCATGCAAACTGGCAAGTAGGTGATTGGTGTCTTCTCCCGCCATCTGTTGCACAATCATCCATCAATAAGAATAAGGGTTTTTCAAGGTTAGGACTTCATAATGCAAAACAAATAGATGTAGAATCTAGTCAAATTGTAAGTGGATGTGATTCAGGAGGGGTTGCCCCAGAGGAAATAGATGAGCACATGGATGTTGATCCAATGATTTATCCAGAAGCAAATAATGGAATTACTGGAAGTAAAACCTCAACTGAGTCAAACTCTTGTGCTAGTTCAACGTCAGTTTCAAAAGATATTGCTCATGAAAGTTGGTCTCTTCATCGCAAAAAAATCCGTAAAGTTGTAGTTAGGAGAGATAAGAAGGTTCGGAAGAAAGAGGAGAATTTTGAAAGGGCCCTTATGATTGTCAATACCAAGACTAAGGTTGATGTGGCATGGCAAGATGGAATCGTAGAACATGGATTGGATTCGACAAAGTTAATTCCAATTGATAGTCCTGGTGATCATGAATTTGTTGCCGAAGAGTATGTGGTGGAGAAAGCCTCAGATGAGATTGATAATGCTTCTGAACCTAGGCGTGTTGGTTTAGTGAGAAGTGTTAATGCAAAAGAACGAACAGCTTGTGTGGCATGGTTAAAACCAGTTGCCAGGGCAGAGGATCCTCGCGAGTTTGACAGGGAGGAAACTGTAAGTGTGTATGAGCTGGAAGGACATCCAGATTATGATTACTCCTATGGTGATGTGGTTGTTCGGTTAACCCCAGTTTCTTTTCCCCCCGAAATGACTTCTGATGGGGAGTCTGGCTTAGAATCAAAGCAACTAAATGAACCAAATGATATCAGAAACTCGAAAAAATGCTTAGGAAAGAAGAAAGGAGGGAATGCACCTAGTGATGAAGTTTGTACAATTTTTTCTGATCTTTCTTGGGTTGGAAACATAACTGGGCTTAAGAATGGTGATATTGAAGTCACATGGGCTGATGGAATGGTTTCAACGGTATGCATAAAGTCTTTTCTTTTCTTTTCTTTCCCTTTTACTTGTAAAATGACATGTGTCTCTTGTGCTTCTTCATGTTGACTGCAGGGTGTTTATATTTTAATCCCTATCATTGTGGACCTAGGTTAAATGTTGGTTAATTATAAATCTTCAATTTTAGAGATGAAATATTTGTCGAATGCCTTGGTTGCTTAAATTTATTGATGGATATAAAATTTTCGGGTTCAACTCTTTTGTAGTTCAACCAGTTTCTTTATATTCTATGTACTTGACTATCTAAAGGAGTTGATAGACCTGAGTGTAGGTTTATCTTTTATTGACCTTTTAGATTGAACTAACCATTGCAATCTTTTGAATGGTATGCCAACTTTTTTTTTATGTTTTAAGGAGAATTATGCTTACTGTGTTCTTCTGGCTTCTTCTTGTAGCTTATTGCTATTCTTTTATTTTCTTTTAGGTTGGACCTCAAGCAATTTTTGTTGTTGGTCGTGATGATGATGATGACTCAATTGCAGCTGGGAGTGAAGTAAGTGATGAAGCAGCTAGTTGGGAAACAGTTAGTGATAATCAGACAGACGCTGTAGAAACTCAAGAGGTATGTTTCTGCCTAAAACTTTAGCCCTACTTCTATGAATTTATGATACATAAGACATCAATAAAGTTAGGAACCAAAAGCTCCAAGAATGTGGAGTTTGGTTGTTCTGCATGTAAGGTTTCCTTGTTGAGAGAAGATTGAAACGGTAGTACTTGTAATTTTCCCATCCTCTGTCAATTTTAACATTTCACAATTCTGAGAGTTATAGATTAATCAGATTTTTTATGTTCGAAAAATTATACTGTTTGGAAGATAGACAATCAATTTCTTGTCTTAAAGAAAATGCCACTGACATTTCTATATTAGCTAACTTGTGTACGTGTTGTTTATACACTTGCCCTTTGAGATAGGATTTTTATTTTCCATAAATAAGGTTGGTATGTATTCTTCAGGAAGTTGCACTGAAAAAACCTGCTGGCATGAGCTCTGGGGAAGAAGAAGGTGTGGAGAATAATAATTCTGGCAGGAATCCAACACTGTCTCTTCCCTTAGCTGCACTTGGCTTTGTTACAAGACTAGCAACTGGATTTTTCTCACGAGGCCGGAAAAGTGATCCGGAATTGTTAGATTCTAAAGGTGAAAGTGAACTTCGATCTGAGGGAAGAATAATCATTTCTGAGGAGAGAGATTCTATTGATGAGTCTAGCTCTCAGAGATCAAACATCATTGATGTTTGTGGCTTGCGAAATTCCCTTGGAAAAGAAGAGGGAGATGCCGCTTTTGAGGTCCCAGTATCATCAAATTCTGCAGACAGTTTATACTGCTTGAGGACTGAAAATGCAGAAATTGCTGACGACATGTACAATTTCAAGCAATTTGATATAGCTGAAGATCCTTTCGACCATCATTTTCTTGATTCGAATGGGCAGGTATATATTGCATTTAATAATTTTGGTGAGTAACTTGTGCTGTAACTGAAAGAGCATTTCACCGTTTGTCATAGCACATGAGATGTGGTCAGGCATATCCTCTTTCAACTCTTCCAATCTGTTGATTTTGGAAAGTATGTTTTTTCTAGTATTTCCTAAATGATTTTATTGCAAAAGTTATCAATTGGTTGGATAAGATAATTGATATTTTCTGAATATTTAGGATATCCAAGTATTAAATTGTTTGTTTTCTCTCTCTCCATCTAACCCGCTTCCCCCCACTCCTGCCTGTGCAATGAAGAAACAAGATTAAAAGAAAGATGGAAGGAAAAGAAAACCGTAAAGTATATTGCTCTAACATTAATGTGCGACTTTTTTTTCTCCACTTCCAGATAAACAATGGAAGGAAGTGGTTAAAGAAGGTTCAACAAGATTGGAATATTCTTCAGAGCAACCTGCCTGGTAAGTGATTCCTGTAGTGAGATCCAGTTGTTAACAATTTCATGTATCATTTTCCATTTACAGTTTGAAAGCTTAAACAGATGGGATATATGTTCGCGTTTATGAAGATCGGATGGATCTCTTACGAGCAGTGATAGTTGGGGCATATGGGACACCCTACCAAGACGGACTATTCTTTTTTGACTTTCAACTTCCACCAGAGTATCCCGATGTACCACCGGTGAGACAAACTTAATGGATTGTTGGCCTGTAATCCGAAGTTTTATTTTCCTTTTCTGTGATTGTAACAAAACCAACTTTAAATTTTGTTGTTGTAGTTGTTAATGATTTCATTTGTTCTCTGCATCCATGATGTTGCAGTCAGCATATTACCACTCTGGTGGCTGGCGCATAAACCCAAACCTGTATGAGGAAGGCAAGGTGTGCCTCAGCCTTTTGAATACATGGACTGGACGAGGAAATGAAGTTTGGGATCCAACATCTAGTAGCATCCTTCAAGTTCTAGTCTCACTTCAGGGGTTGGTGCTAAATTCGAAGCCATACTTTAATGAAGCTGGATATGACAAACAGATAGGGACAGCTGAAGGAGAGAAAAATTCTTTGTCATATAATGAGAACACTTTCTTGCTAAATTGCAAGACAATGATGTACCTCATGCGTAAACCTCCCAAGGTAAATACGCTGAATTTAAGTATTTTCTCTTCTCTTACAATTTTGATCTGTCACTTATCTCTTCTTATATGTTTGATATGTATGTCAGCCATACGTCCTTATTCTCTTCAATGTTGGTGGATTGTACTTGTTTGTTGTCAGGTGTTAATTGCTTATCTACTAATGCGTTTACTCGAAACTGAACTACTTTTGCTTCCAAACTTGGACAAATTGAAAATATGCAACGCTTCTTCTTTGGCCTTCCATAGATTGGGCACTTATCAAATTCTTACTATGCGGCCATATTTTATTGCTTTTTCACTGCTCATCACTCACCCCTTTGCAACTTAGCAGTCTTGTTAGTTATATTTTTTCCATGCTCTGTTGTATGACAATATAGTATTGCAGTGTTAACCTGGTTATTTGATGTGATTATCATGTTCCTGCTGATGCCTGAACTTGCTTGGAGCTACAAGTTGTGAGGCTTATTTTCACAATATCGGTCTTTATACAAATTAAAAGATTTAATTGAACTTTTTCCATGTATCTTTACTTGTTTATTTTAGGTTTTTGATATATTCGTCTTTCTTAACATTCTCCTTGTACACGTTAGGGTTTTGAAGAGTTCATCAAAGAGCATTTCAGGAGACGTGGTCATTATATTCTTAAGGCGTGCGATGCATATATGAGAGGCAATTTGATTGGTTCTCTTACCAAAGATGCTTCTGTAAGCAATAAGGATGATAAAAACTTCAATTCAGTTGGTTTCAAACTGATGCTAGCCAAGATTGTGCCAAAGCTTTACTTGGCATTTAATGAAGTGGGGGCTGATTGTCTTGAATTTGAGCATATGTCCAGTGTGAAAGTAGGTTCTGATCAGACATTCTTTTGACATTCCAGTCCAGAGATCGATGGTCTGTCTTCGAATGGCAGATTATTGTAAATGCAAAAAAGAGGCCTTTTCTTGTTCTGGTTGTCTACTTTGTAGAGCTTGCAACTAGACATTCTTGTCTTCTGATTGAAGCCCCTTTACTTTTAGATCTGGGGTTTGTTGGGGCAAATCCCTGTGTCCCGCCTTGGTCCTAAGATTGTCACGTCATTTAACACACCATTTTGGAAAAGGGACATTCTTTACTCGAAATTTTGGCTGCTTACGTCAATTTGGGATTCATTGTATTTTTTACGATACAAGATTTGGATGATGTATTATGCAAGTAACGATCATCCTCCAAAATATTAAATCTATAATACTTCTTCCAAGCATTAAATTTATCTTCTATTTCTTTTAACTAAGCCTTGATTGCTTTGTGATTGCGACCATTGGATGGAGCATACTACTGTCTTTTAACCAAGTCTTGGTTGCTTAGTGATTGTGACCATTGGATGGAGCATCCTACTGTTTCTCCATTGTGGTTTTGGTTCGTTTGCCCAAGAAACTGAATCGGAAAGCAGAGGGGAAATATTTGGCTCCAGCGGAATTTGGCATGATTGAGAATAGGACGATGGTTATGGCCTTTTTGGGATTTTTGGAGGAAGAGTTAAAATGTCTGACACAAACCTTGGCAATTATCTCGAAACACTCTCGGGTGTTACTGTTTCAATCAGACAAAACATTTGTTAGCTTTGGAATTTAATCACAGAAGCGGTGACTATGAAGTCGCTTCAATCCAAGTCAACACAATTTTGAAGTCTTGACTTAGGAAAGTTCTGCATTATGATTATCAACTTACAATCTTATCGCATATTTAACCATCAAAATAAGCTGGTAATCAAATCACCGATGAACAAGTTATCAGGTATAATGTCTTCTCAGAGACCTGCTAAATTTTTCGCATCCAGTAATACATTCTTATGTCGTTTCTCTACGGCCCAAGAGATCGGTTTTAACAGGGATTTTCTTTGAATAAGACCAAAAAAAGGAAAAAGAGAGTGATGCACTCCCCCGAAGACACTCAAATGTACATTGCATATTAAGCAAAGATTCATTTTCTAACTGGTTGCAGAACTTACCATTATCATGCAAAAGAAAAGACTCATTCTGCAAAACATCATCTGACCTCAATACATAACAGGATAAACATAATCTACTCCAACAATACCCCCAGGTTGGACCTCGGGTATATGCAAAATGAACACGCCAGAAACAACATAAACTCCAATATCACCAAACAGATAAACACCAAACCCGTCAACAACAATGCAAGTTTCATACCAACGAACACAGGCAGGGCAAGATAAAGTTAGGTGTTTATGCTCATTAGTTTCTTTCAAATAACATGAAACCAATGTTCCATATAAATAACTAGAGCCTTTTTAGTCCATTTAACCTCATAATGCACATAACACGACCTTTAGAGATAAACTTGCACAACCAACTCCAATAAAAAGACTGAAATTTTAAAATCAACCCGTGTCAACAAAATGTATGAAGAGTATTATTGCAACATGATATCATGACCAAAACATACACTGAGTTAGGCAGGCATTCAAAGCTCAACCATCAATACACAAAGTAACCTATATCACGAAGTGAAGAAGCAAATAAAACAAAAGCAAAATCAGATCTTTCAAGTCATACTCTGCTGTTGTTGACAATTTTCCTCCTAGCTAAAAACTTGGCAACCGGAGGCGTAAGAGCCACAGTAATCGGAACCCGTATAGGAAAAAGCGCTTTGTTACACAATACAGCCAGAGCAAGCGCGCCGCCAGTGGACGCAGCAAGCTCCGCCGTCTTGTTTCTCTTCTTCTCAACTGATATCGTATTGCCATCTTGACGCTCTTGGATCACAGACCCACCTCCAGATGGAAACGAATCATCTTGTTCCCGGGTTTCAGGAACTGGGCCGGCGGCATCTTTCGTGGACACTCCAGGGAGATGCCACTTGTCCAGCAACGATTCAACATCGACGTTGTTCTTGATGGCTATGTAAAGGCCTGTGATTGAAGCGGCAGAGACTGAGAAATGGACGCCCAGTGCCACTTTTCCGTACTTCTTCAGGAACTCCTTGAATTTGCCTCCTCTGAAAAATGCCGCCATTGAAGAGTTGAGTGAGAGAAGGTTTCTTGAGAAGGAAGGTGGTCGATTAGCACATTTAGGGGTTTTATGGTAGGGCTTTTGGACTTGGAGAGGTTAATGAAATTGGATTTCTTTTAATTGAAGATAAAAGGATATGTTAAAATTTACACTAAAATCAACTTAAATTTAAATATGTAAAAATATTAAGACAATAACTTTAACTTTTTTATAAATATTAAATTTTTATAGACAAGAAAGACCTACAAATTTCGCATGAAATCTTCTGTCCCTAAATTTGTGTACCAACTTTGTCTCATTAGATCTAAGCCATCCATTTATGCCCACAAATTTGAGGACAAAGGATCTGCTCACATAAATGGATGGCTTAGATATAATGGGACAGGGTTGGTATACAAATTTGAGGACAAAGGATCTGCTCACATAAATGGATGGCTTAGATCTAATGAGACAGGATTGGTACACAAATTTGAAGACAAAGGATCTATCCCAACAAATTTACCCTTTTATCCATCCTAATTTCCTAAACAAGAAGTTTAAATTCCTTCTTTCTATTTGTTAAATTAAACTAAGAAATTCAAGGACCAAGGAAGATTCTCTGAGAGGATGATACTTATCCTGGTATCATTAAGCCTCTTTATTTGCCTTTTACTTTAATACTTTTCAAGGTCGGCATGGACATATGGGTAAGAATAGAAAGGGTACCTGTTTAAGGCTAATCATCATAAAGAGTAAAATAGGACTCTCTCTCATTTGAGGAGCTACCTTGGGAAACACATATAGGATGTCCTAGAAGTTGAAAGCAGTTGTGCAAGGAAATAGGAAATGTGGCAAGTGATTGAGGGATGCGAATGAAGGGCATTGCAGTACTTGAACTTAGTATCAAGTCGAGAGTTATGGTCAAAAGTAAGAGTAAAATTAGTCAATATTAATGACTACCAATGGGAGAGGCTCTTAACATTTATGTCTTAACTTCCAATTTAATGTTAGCTTTTTTATTCTTTCAACCAATTTTAACGTTACCTTCTTATGTTAATCTATTTATAAATTTCCTTCAAGCATTTGATTTGGTTGTAGTTCTTACTCTCTAGCTTTTGTATTTTTATCATTGCAACAAAAGATTTTCATGGTTTAACTTCTGATTAATAATTTAAAGATAAATTTTCTAATTTTTCTTTGTGGTTCTGCCAGATTTTTCTGGGGCTGAACGTGGTTGTCCGGATCCATGATCCTGATTGATTTCGACTATTGAATAC
>JANKOE010000206.1:71455653-71476205 GCA_026284465.1 Erythroxylum citrifolium | reverse complement strand
ATAGTTTCCTAGAAAGGGAAAACTATATGGTTTTGATTAGTATGAAAATGGATTTAAGATGAATAAGATGAAAAAAAAGGAAAAGAAAAAGAAAAAGAAATACCGATTTTTGGAATGTCTTAAGGTTTCCAATGTGATCGCTTTTCTAAGATTTATACCTCGGATGTTGAAAATTCGTAATGCTTCGCATTCTTTTGTTTTCTGTTTTCCGATTTCGCTTTGACTTCCTATCTGTTTGGTATTCCGATTCGCTTTTTTGATTGGGATCCGGTTCCGAGACCGGGTTCTAACATTTATGGTATCAAAGCAAGAAAAGTTTGTAAGGAATCATGTTTATGTTTGAGTTTTTCGGATTAAGTAGTTGGGTTCTAGAAACGGGATCCAACATGAGTTCTCCTTTTTACATAATGAGATATGCCTCACGTAAATGAAAAAGTCATAAAATTTCTAAATATCATCCATATCACAATCGATTAATAACTAATCATATTATTTAGACATACTTGTTTATCGACATCACAAGTATTACAACACGTACATATAAAACAATAAAGAATTGAAATAACTATGCATTTCCTTAAAAAAATACTACCCATAAACTTAAATCAAGTAATAATTTTGATAATGTATTAAATATAGAAGATACTAATCCCTTGCATTATTGGATATGATTATCCTAATAATGTTGAATGGTAAACTACTAGAAAATAGGCTTGTAAACATTTCCAATCTTGTAAACTTTACTAAGAAAAGTATTAGCAGCAAGTAAGTTGTTCTTACTAATGAGCATTCCATATCCTTATTAATAATTCCCCTCTGTCCACAGCATGCTGTATCTAAATGAACAATTCTTTACAAGTGAAATGTTTATAATTCAAATGGGTCGGTTCATTAATTATGGCTCATAGACAGTCAACACATAAGTCCTTTAACCTTTTTATTTGTTAACACTCTTTCTTGCAATCAATTGAAAAGATATAGCATTATGATAAATGGTTAAATCAATAAATGACATGAACAAGATAGTCATTACATAACATATTACAGGAAAACATGTCAAACAAACAAACAAGTAAGTTGATTTAGAGAACTTTTTTAATAGATAGATTATTGAATCAAAGAGTTATCAAATAAACAAATTATTTGATACGTGGTACTATCAAATAAACTAAAGTATTTTATAAGTAAATGATATAATTCAATATCTTATATAGACACGGAAATATGGAATCCATGTGCACTATACTAAGACATCAATTTCATTCCCAAAAACATTCGAAGTTTATGTCATGACACTATTAACTCGCGATACTTGACATGTCGTCTGTGTAATTTTGGCTACATAGATGCTTATCTGGTTGTTATAAAATTTAAAATTTAAGGTAAAAAATGTGATTCGTTCCCAATATTTTGCATAAGGTTTAAAATAACTAGTACCATTATTTATGATACTAGTTTGCAGCATAACATTTACAAATAACATAAATTACACCATCAACCCATTAGATCTTTGTTATGATCACATCCTTAATTCTTGATACGTGACATGTCAATGTGGTCTAAATTGCGAATTGACATAATATGTAGACCCAATATGAGTTGTGATCACTAGTCGATATAGAAGTGTATTGCTTGTTGCAGGATTGACCCTTCTTTCAAAAGGGGAATGCCCATTTTATAAGGGAAACTCTGCCAAAATTTAAATAAGGTCGGCGTAAAATGTGACATCACTATTTTTAAATTAAAACAAGAGCTCCTTAGTATTAAATGATGATTGAATTAATACAATACAGTTAATGACCATGATTGATTATAATATTCCACGACAAATTATTTGTTATATTTCCGGGTTGCTAACCTGTCAACGAATTTGTTATTGATTGTAGGAACTTGCACACATTCCAGTATATTCATTTGGTGCGAGATTAAAGAGAAGCTTTAGCAGTTATTAAAATGAAATTCATGTTCGTTTATGGAGTCGCAATGTCAAGAATGCATTTTCACACATTTTAATGACATTTGTTGCAGTTTCTATGTCCAGTACAGCAACATCAAGTGGACGGCAGACAACACAACATATTGTTCAGCTTGAGACAACGGTGTCAAACTTGATGGAGGTCATAAATAAGTTCCAAAATGACATTGAGCGGTTGTCGGGGCGCCGTACAGACTCAAATAACCAGCTGCGCTCACCAGGACAATAGGATTGTTGTACTCCTTTGAATTCAATTTCTGTATAATTTAATGTGTTTCTATTCAACTAAGAAATCTTTTTCTGCTAAATGATCAATTAATTTTCTGTTTAAACAAATTACATATATATACCAATTATTTATCGCTATTGACATTAAAATCAAATTTTACGTCGTCTAGATTTTAAAAACATTTCACATACAACATGGCATTTAGCGAAAAAAGGGTTCCTAAACAAGCGTACGGTAGCACTGGTAAATAGTAATGTAGGTTGGGTTTTGATGAATGACGACCATTACCGACGGAATTAGGGTTCTGTCAGTAAATGAAGTTACACTTACCGACGGAACCGTCAATATATGGTAATTGTTTTGCCAACCGAAATAACACTTCCGTCGAAAAAAGAAGGAAAGGTTTGACGACGGTTTATCTCATTCCGTCGGTATACGTTTCCACACTCATCGACGAAAAGAGATACTCCATCGGTGTAGATATCGACGGAAATGTTATCTACCATCGGTAAATATACTAACGGAAGGCATAGTTATCGTAAATTAGGTTTCTTGTTATATGACTTTGCTAAACATGCCCTCAAGGGGTGTGGCTAGATGGTTGAGAGCGAGGCTTGACTTCGGTTAGGTCCCAGGTTTGATTCCCTGCTAGCTCCTCTTGTAAGAGCTTGGGGCAGCTGGGGTTTTACCTATAGGTGGAGAACTAGTGTGGCCCTCCGTGATGGGGTGTAACCACTTGGCCCTCTGAGAAGTGAGCCCGCTTGGCCCGCCTATGAGGTTTCTTTGAAAAAAAAAAACAAACTTTGCTAAACATGTTTCCCAAGAAACTATAGTATTTTACTATTTATGCCATTGCTCTGGAGAGTCGAGGAGATTATAAAAGCAAGGCTATTATATTCAATTTTGAAGTATTTCAACTTCACAAATTTCTTCTAATAAATCATATTAATTTACCAGGTCCAAGATTTCAATGGTATTCAGACTCCAATTTATTCAATCCTGCTTTATCACGCTTTAAGCGAGCTTGAGCTTCATACTTCTGATCTAGTCTTGTTATTAACTTAATCTGAAAGAGGCGAACCTTTATCTTAGTCAGGAATTGATTAGCAAATCTATAGTGCAAAACATGGTTGAAGGGTCAGGCTTTCATGGAAAGCATAGCAGTTTCCTTGTCTTGGAAGCATAAGTTGTATCTTATGTTCTAAGCATACATATTATCTTCTGTAAAATTATCAAATCATCAATTGCTGCCAACTGCTCAATAAGTGCCAGCCCCATCTGCCACCCATATTTGCTTCAAGATTCTCCTAACTATTAGGGAAAAGTTTGTATCTCGTATTTAAAAAAAAAAAAACAATCTCAGAATGTTAAATAATGATCACTGAGTTAATGATTCATTTAAAAAAAGTATTACATGATACTTGAATTAAGGTCAGAATGTTAAAGTTATTGTTTTTGTGTTTTTGGTAAGCAAGTACTTATGCGAATAGAAGTTGTGTCTACGGTCAACTCTACTCTTTTCCTTAAATACTTTCAATCTAATGACAGTTCGTGCCAATGAAGATTGGTCGGAAACAATACAGAATGACTGTAGACATCGATGGCGGTACTATCAACTATGTTATTTTAGCCTTTTCTAGCAGGCAGGCGCTCAAGTTTTTTTCTGGCCTAATTTTTATGACTACTCCAAACCCTACATTATTGTAAAAAACTAGAGCTCTTCAATAGAGTTCAAAAAAAGTTTCTTGTTATTATACGAGTGCCATGATTTCATGTCCAACTGGTCCATAATATACAACATATGCGTCATTTCTTATGATCTGAGTTCTTATGTTTCCTAACTTTCCTTATAACCTCAGCTACCTATATACCAATTGAAGTTCTGAAAAGGGTACAAAAGCTGGAAAACCCAGTCAGCCTGCAGTCTTAGCATATTTGATATCTGTGTTCTTTAGATTTGCAGTCGTTAAAATTTGATTAGTCAACCTCATTTATTACTTTTCCAAAGTAATGGGAGAGACCAAGACATTCAAGAGCGGTTACGGCTCCCTAACTATCTTTGCAACCATCAGTTTGTGCTTCTCAACATGTGTTACATCCAAAATCTTTACAGTTGGTGGTGAAGAAGAGTGGGACATGGGAACAAACTATGGTAAATGGTCAAGTCAATACAACTTCAGCGTCGGCGATGTTCTCGGTAAGTTTGGTCTCTCATTCCGACTTCTTTATGAGCTTTTAACATCAATGATTTTGCTTGAACAATTGCATTGATCACATTGATTGGGTTGACCATCTCCTGCAAACAAGAACGAGGGTTTGTTTCGCTATCTCGGATAAAGTATGATTCTCATTAGCTTCCATTCTGGTGTTTCTTGGTGCAGTTTTCAAGTATCTGATTGGGCAGCACAACGTGTACGAGGTAACAGAAAGTACATATCGGTCATGTAATGCGAGCACAGGAGTGCTGGCCAAGTATGAGAGTGGAGAGGATGAAGTGGAGCTCAAGCAAGCAAGAAAGTATTGGTTCATTTGCAGCATTCAAGGACACTGTCTTGGGGGGATGAGGTTTGTCATCAATGTGGGAGGGTCTAATTCTACCATTACACATGCGGCAGCAACTTCCCCTGCCAACTATAGCCCGATTTTGGCCATTGATCAGAGATGGAGATTTTTTGCTTTTCTTGTTGAAATTGGACTTTTGTTTAAGCTGTGTGGTTGATGTAGAACTTAGCTCTTCCGGAAACCAATGCAAAACATGAAGGGGTAGGTGAAGTGAAACAGTTTCTTGACAATATATTGGTTTTACAGGAACTAAGCCGTCTAGCCATAGCTTTGGTAGCTTAGAGATAGCTTTTGGTCATGAAAACAGCAAGCTATTTCCGAAGAGAACAACAGTAGAGACAGAATAATGATCTAGAATCAATGTATTTTTTGTAGCCGTAAAAGAAACAAAAGCGTTCTTTAACTTCTTGCCAAAATTTCTAACCCTCAACTTTGCATCAATAGCCTAATTTTGCAAGCCTCGGAAGCGAATGCTTATATTCATATGGAAGGAGTAGATCCACAGGAGGGAATCCGGTGGTTCAATAATCAACGGTTCTCAGTTTGAGTTTTTGTTTTGATGATTGCTTCCACCAGTCGGTCCTTCAATATGTGTGGAGAAAAGGACGTGATTGATTTGGTCACACCAAAGATGCTTTTGAATATTTTATTTGATGATATACTTGTCAAATTTAGAGTTTACTCTCATTTTCTCAAGTCATGTGAACAAGTATACATAATATCTTTCATTTTTTCTTTTAAGAAATTCTGTTCTCCTTAGTTTAAATAAATGAGCAATGTCAATCTGGCCTGCAATCAAACGTAGGATGCAGTATGCGCACAAGGATCAACAACAGATACGGTAATTAGACATGGAAAATATATCCCTTAAAGCTCAATTTTATCAAGCGCTTGTAAAACTACTGGAAAAGAAAAAAGTTAGCATATTTTCCGGGTTTCAACTATGAAAGTGATGAAGGTGGCGGTGATTGGAACTGATGTGGCCATTTTGCATGTGGTGCTGATAGTCCATGGTCTCCATGGTACTGCAATTTTCTGGTGCTGTAGCCATTTCAGGCCATCCACCTGAATGATTTCTTGTTAGCTCTAGCAAAGAGTCCCTTACATAATCAACTTGAACCATTTCGCTGTCCCTTTTCTGCCAGCCAACACCACACAGAAACCATTACTTTGTGATTTTGGCATGTTAAATTAGTTGCTCAAATCTGTTGTTAATACTTCTCATGTAAAGGACATAAGCTCAAATTCTCACCTTGACAATGAAAATGTTGGATACCAAGGTTCGGAAGCTGGTGACGTTAACATTTGCAACTTCTAGCCCCATAGACTCCAAAGCCTCCATCAATCTCGCAAATCCTCCAGGTTTGTGCTCACAAAAGACCTTAACAAAGAACTCATTTCCATCCATTTGTGCTACATCCACTTGTGGCTACATTTGGTTTGTTTTCAATTTCCACTTAAAAGAGGAAGTAAAAATGGTTATACCAGATATGCTTAAAAGGAAAGAGATAAACATACCTCCATTTGTTGTCCCTTGTCATGAGTGGTTTCAGAGTCCTGACTTAGTTTAGTAATATTACTACTGCTTGAAGCTCCAAGATGAAACCCGTTAACTGCAACATCAGATCTTGGACAGATATTACCTCCATTTTGGTTCGAAACTTCTGAGATATTGTACTGATGGCTGTTGTTAACACCTTCTGCCAGCTCATCTTGCAGTTCTTTTGCTTGCTTTTCCAGCTCCTTCACAAACTCAATTGCATCTCCAAGAATGGCAGCCTTGTTCAGCTGGAGAGTAGATGAAGATAAAGAAAGCAGTAAATTCATATGGTAATAGATAAAACTTAGTGTACACAAAAGCATTCTGAAACTTGTTGCATGAAATTGAAAGTGTCATTAGGAGTGCCGTTTTTAGTTTGGACTTCGGAGAGGAATGATATCTACCTTGGAAATGTTTGGAACCAGGGCTCTTAGATCATAAAGCCTCTCATTAAGCCTTTTCCTTCTCTTTCTCTCAGCGTGAAGGTTCTTGGAGTGAGGCCTCTCACCAGTACGTCTTCGATACTTAGCATCGTCCTCAGTATCATCCTGATCACTGCAATCTGGTATTGAATCTGACCTCCCATTATCCAGCTGTTTCATTGAGTCCTTGTCATTTCCTTGCTGCTGCTGGTGTTTGCTTGCTAAGCACTCCATAAACTGCATGTCCAAATTCTCCAATCCTGTTCCTAAGGAATTGCAAATGCCAATTCGATCACCATTAACGTCATAAGGATAATCCAAGTTCTCCAATGCTGTTGCTGTGGACACTGGTGACTGGAAGTGGCTTATTCGATCCCTATGTTCTCCATCGTCAGTCATAAACGGCTTTGATTGATGCTCACTAGAGAAAATGAAATCCATGTTGGTTGCATTTACCGAGGCTTCATGGTCCGCTATCAGAAAGTTGCATTGTGATGCTACAAAGTCTATGACATTTTGATCTTCAGGTACCTGTGAAAGGAATGGTTACAATGACACAGTCACTTCGTCGATGAGGAAAATATAACAGTATGCTGATAATGCAGTATGTCGGAGTGCGGGACTGTAACTCCAACGCAAACTTGTATCTAAGCAAAAGAAATTAATCTGTGCCAGAGGAATATCATACTTGTTTGGCAACAAACAGCTCTACCAGTCCTCCTGGAAATGGAATTAAAGCTCTTGTTCCGGTTGTTTCCTGCATGAATAGAGAAAATCTTAGCTCATTACATAGCCTATTTCTTCTAAGTGATGGAGAGAAAGTAGTTACATTGTCTAAAGAACCGAAATTACTCACATCAAGAGCATTTGGCTCCGCGCTATTAGAGTAATTTAACCATCTGGGTTGGTTTGACATCAAGGCCTGAGTATGAATCCTGTTAAAGAACTAAATTGATGTAAGTACTAATGTAGACCATAATCTATACGAAATAAGAGCAAAAACAGGATTGATAATTAAACGATATGTTACCCGGATTCAAGGGGCATTGAAGAAGGCAATTGGGCAAGCAGTTCGCAACATTTAGTCCTGGGATGCTGAAGCGTAAAATCCCGGCAAGGAAAGGCTGAAGAAACAGGGAACTGAAGTTCTTCTCCACCAGTTTTTACATCCTCTGTCCCACCACAACAACAGTCCACCCACTCAAGATACCTGAAACTCAACAAATCATTAAAAGATAATCAGGAGGCGTGAAACTTGAGAGAAAGTGAATGACTGGAAAAAAAGGGACATGATTTCAATAAATATCCTGCTAACCTTTGATCATCTGCCAACTTCCAAACGACACAATAATCCCAACCTTTCAAACCCACAATGGGTCTCAGTCTCTCCATGAAGTTTTGCACCACATTCATGATGTCACCTAAAATCATTGATTAGACATACAGTCCAAAGTTGGAACCTTTTCGTATTAAGGAATTCGATATCCATTTAAAAACTTTTAAAGTAGCTTACACAGACACATAAGCATGCACATAACTATCCATCGGAAAGCACCCAAACTGTTAAACCAAAACAGATAACAGAGACTCACTTTGACTAGTACAATCACAGAATATTTACTTGGAGAAAGATAAAAACTTGGAAGCTGGAACTAATCTTGGGAGTTCCAAAATCTTTGTGGCTGTCCCTTTCGACTCAACACAGCAAGAAAGACAAAAAAATGAACGGAACAAAGAAACAAAAGAGAAGCTGATGCAAACAAAATTAAGGATATGGGTACAAACTTCAGGTGATAGCAATAGTTAACTGCACTATCATCCCAGTTACTCCCCGAACACAATCCAAAAAGTTTATATCTTCTTTTTGGACTTCATAAACTATAGAATCAAGTGCTCAGCCATATAATAACAATCGGCTCCCTTTGGGCCAACACTCATATATATATGAACTTCTGGCCGTTGTTTTGGTAGGTGAATGAGAGTGCTTGCATGAGAGAGAGGAGGGAGAGAGAGAAGGTGCTTACAATTTTCAATTTTTTCTTTGAAGATGCAACAAAAAGGTTGGCCTTGTGTACATGTAGCGCGCACACCACAATCTGTTAAAACATAGTTTGACAGTATGTTGGAACCGTTCGATCATTTACAAGGTTGCCATGAATGGACATAATTTGGCATGCAAATGTGATATGCTAAGCGGGTTTGCAGAGTTAGAAGTTTTGGTACAATATTTATATGTTATAATGATGGCAGGAGCATATTGCATGAGCTAAGATGGCGTACAAGACCCTAACTACCTATACTGATATATATCAAAGTTTTTGATTCGTTTGGTTAAATATTCTTTCATGTCGTAACTACTCTTACAACTTTGAACCAAAATAATGAACTATACAACAGCTTTTCTTGCTTTCTAAGAGATTGGAAAGAAGTACAGGCTTTGGTTTGTCCCCTAGTTTGGTACATAAGCTAACGGTTCATCACAGAGTATGACATCGGAAAGGAAGTCTTGCCCTGCTTTTCCTTTTAAGACGTAATGGAGATTTTGTAAATCGTCCTCTTCCAATTTAATTCTTTAACAATGGACCTACTTATTGATAATTTTGCATTGATAAAAAAAAGTTTGAAAATCAGGTTTCAGCCAAAGGTTGTATGAAGTAGTAGAATTAAATTCCGTGCTTTAAACTTTTTTTTTAAATTTTATTCATGTATTTTATATTTTATTTAAATTAAAATAATTATCTATATAATGTATGATTAGTATTCTTAATTCCATGATTATATACTATTTTCTTTTATTTATAATAATTTATTATCTATTATTAACATAATTTACGTCAAATTAGCAGGTCTAATAATTCGTAGACATAACAAAATAAATCAAGTGTATGACAAATAATTTTAAATATTATATATACAAATTATTTTATAACAAGATTTTAACTTATTATAAAATTTTAATTAAATAATAAATAAGTTAATTATTTATGTATGTGTATTCAAATATGAATTTTAAGTTAAATTAAATTTACAAATTAAAATTAAAAGTTATTTTCTTTTTACATATATTTGATATCATTAATACTTAATAAGTTTTAGTTATCTTGATTCAAACTTCTTTTTAACTTTTTCCATAGTACCCCTTTTAAAAATTATTAAAAATATATCAATATTAATTAATTTTTTTGAAAATATGTTATTAATAAGAAGATACAAGTAATAACAATTATCTAATAATATATATGATATGAAAATATTTAATTTATTGTTTTACAAAAAAGAAACAAAATAAGTTGGGACCATATAATTATATGTAATCCTATATAGTCTTTGAAAAATAGCCCAAGTTCAATAAGTTGAGTGGATTTTAGATTGAGTTTGAACCTTTTTTTAATTTTTAGGTTCTAATTTAGGATTGAATTTGAACTCCATATCCAGACCTAGTCCAAAATTTGACTTAAAAAATCTTAGTTTTGGGCTTCAATTTCTTTGATTTTTCTAGCATATGGTCACTTCTAGTTTTTCTTTGGCCTTCTCAAATTTTTTGCCTTCTTTGTTTCTCTTTAATCTTTAGTCTCTTCGAGTGATTTTTTTTGGTCTCTTCAATTTCCTTTTCTTTTTTGTTCCTCTTTATTCTTTGCCTACTTCAATTTCTTTCTTTAGTCTCTTCAATCTTCTTCTCTTCTTTATTCCTCTTCCATGACCAATGTCATGTTGTTTGGTGACCATTTACTAGCGCTAAATTTATTTGAGTTATGTGTTATGTTGGCTAATAGATCCTCTAGTTCCTACCTTATTGGCTGATAAGAATTGTAAGATCAAAGATGTTAACAACTTGATTGAATCTTTGATCGAAGAGGATGATGATTAGCATTAATCAAAGGTATGAGAGTGAGGTGTCGAACCTTTAGATTGGATTGAGTTAAGTAAGAGCTGGATAGGTTTGGGCTTTAGATCATCTGAAGCTCAATAGGGCTTAAGCTTAAGTGGAGCTTAGCCCGTTATGATCCCTAATCTTATATCAAAAATATAAAATTTGGCCTCCCAATTGACTTAAAAATCTTTGACTCTACCTTACTCCTAGTTTTATTATTTGGAGGAGTACCTTTTAAAGTTTTAGATCTAGTTGTTACTCAAGCACTTTGACATGAGATATTGCTTTTCCTTTCCCTTCCTCTGGCCCTTTGTTCTTCCTTTGAATTGATTCCTTCGCTATTGTTATATCTCTCACTTGTTATTTGCCTTTTTAATATATCTACTTCTAATAGATTTTTGGGAAGTTACTGCATCAATAACCTGCTTTTGTTAAAAAGCCACATAAATTTGTTAGGAAGCCATAGCCTTTGAAAATTCAAGTTTATGCAATACACAAAAACCAAAATAAGATAGCATATATTTGTGCAATTACTTAATTTAGTAAATAGTATAATAAAGATATCACAAAATTGTTATCAAATTACCAATATTCTAAAAGGCTATAATATTTCACAACTCTATTATTATGTTTATAGTTTTTTTATTTAATACATTGTCGACAGGTTTACTTGACATTATTTTTCCTCTTGTCTCTCTAATCATCTTCTTCTTTAATCCACCTACTGTTGCTTTAAACACTACAAGGTTGATGAAGTGACCATAATTTTCCCTAAGTGTAGGCCAAACTTGTTTCACCTAATGTTAAATTGATGTCTTTCTATTAGCATTTGATATATGAATCTTTGGAGAAGCATTTATAGATAGACTCTTCAAAATTACCTCTGTCTCAAATAATTTTAGGAATGCCACGGTCATATGGGATACTGATTAATCTCATCTCTTACATATGTAACTTCTCTTTCTTAAGACAACAATATGGTGGTATCTCATATAGTGCTTAACTTTAGTTTTTTCCTCTTTGGTAAAGTGAGCTAGGTAATTTGTTATCTTTTTTATTCTTTTTTTACTTTTCCAATATATTAGGACATATTTTCCATTATATAGCCATCCTCTGCTTCTTTTAGTAAAACTTTTTCATTATTGTCTTTCGAATTATCTCCAAACATGTTAAATATAGTCTTATCCCTTGACTTTTTTAATTATGCATTGAAGCACTAAACAACAATATTAGAGAACAAACCAATCTTTACTCATATAAAAGATATATCTACACCACTTTATATAGTTCTTTTTACCCAAGCATAACTTTCCTTATGCATTGCCTCCAACTTACTTATTGGTCTTTCAAACTTTATTTTATATGTTCAGAAGCAACATCCCACATATGAAATCTGAAAAAATATTTAGTTTTATATGCTTTTGTAAATTGACTTATATATGTCTAAAATAAAATCTATGATCATATTGTTTCAATTTAGTTTTAAAAAAATTATAATAATGTATGTATAAAGTTGTTAGGTCAAATAATGTTAATCTTATTAAAATTCATTAATATTCAAAATTGTAGAAGATTATATTCTATATATCAGACATGGAAACTTAGTTGTTGTTATGTACATTAATATCATATATTATAAGATGTAAAGCATGCATGTTGGCTCCATATGTTTTGATATAAGAAATTTTTTGTTGTAATAATTTAGACTTCCAAACTAAAAAAATCCAAAAGGACAGTCTATAATATTCTTAACATAATTCTTAGCAGTCCATTCATAATATATACTATCCTTATCAAATATTCTAAATCAACTATGCTTACTTTGACATATCTTGGTTTGACATATCTTGGTTTCCAATCATATTTCTTTTTGCACTTCTCCAATCATGTTTCTTTTTGCACTTAGTTTTCACACTATTATTTTCATTCGTAATGTTGTGTAATCAAACCCTTCATATCTGTTTAGGTTTTTAGTGCCTTCCAAAACGTTTCAAATGAATAAAATATCATTATTTATTTCAATTAAATCTTACAATCTAAACTAGTTGCAACACTAAAAAAAGGAAACTCAAGTTTCTTCCTATCCTTGCTTGAACTCCTTTTAATACTTCCAATTTCATCATTATTAACCTCAACATCATTATTGCCTAAATCAATATCATATGTGTTAATATTAAACTCAAGCATATATTGACCTAAATTTTTAATTTCGCTATCAAATATATCATCTTTAGGTCCTTCACTATAGTAAAACTTACTACTACCAAATAATATATCATCTTCCACTTTCTCATTATATATTAGACTATTTCAATTATTAGTTATTATAGGTGTTGTTACCTTAAACTAATATATTCATCATTATATGCTTTTGTCGGTGATTGTGAGCTTTTCATATGAAAATCATCTAAATAAACCCTTATACCAGACAAACTTAACTTCGCTATCTACTTAAACTTGCAATATACTTCTTTTTTTCTTTTTAATATGCTCATTCATCTTTCTAACATCCTCATCAATTTTTAGTATGAGACCATCTTCAAAAGATTTATGTGGGAACTTATACATTAATATTCTTAAGTCATACCATAACATAGATTCTCTTTACTAAGTATGAAAGCAATTACACTAATTTGATATAACTCTAAACTAAAAGAATCATGCTCATCACCCTCATATAGTAATCTAGTTCAAACATAAAAAGACTACTATAGAAGAAATCAAATATAATTCTAGAATCATCTTCCCTAAATATTAGAACTTATGTTTTTTTAATTCATATTCAAAATTTAGATAGCTATTAAAACAACATGGTGCACGCCTTATAACACCAAACAAATACTCCAAACCCCATAACCATATTAGAAAATAATCATATTTAAATAATAAGATCATTTTCATCATATTCAATAAAATTATTAAATTTCATTTACATATTCCTTTTGTAAAAATTTCCTACTTCATAAGATGAAAAAAAATTGATAACCATAACAAAAAGAAATCATATTTAAACAATAGTATAATATTAACTGATATTCAATAAAATAGCAAATTTGCCTTACATTCCCTTTTATACTTTCTTATCCTAATTTTCCACCCCAAAATTTGAAATTAAAAACTAAACATGTAATTCTTTGATCTTTTGTCCCCAAATTAATACTTTGAGATGACACAAAATAATAGGTGAATTAAATATTATATGAAAAATTACACATGTAATGCATTATTAATATGAAATTATAAATAAATAGACTAACCTTATTTCACTTTATTAAACTAATTATACAATAACTATAACGAGTTTACAAAATGGGAGTTTCACCACTGCTTTGGGATTAGTTTTAAACTTTTAATTTCAAGTAACTAAGAGGATCCACTTAGTAATCAGTAGTCTTTGAACTTCAATGCTTTCAAACAGTAACAATTAGGAAGGAGGCAACATTATTGACACCATCGGAGAATTAGATGGCCATAATGTAATCAAGTTATCTTACAAACTTTGAGAGCAATGATGCCACCTTTCCAAGTGATATGAGATGATAAGTGTTTGTCTTTTACGAGGGTCTTTCTATGGCATCATTTTAAGGGGATTAGATCTCCTGTCTCGGTTATGGTGTTCTTATCATGTTTTATTAAATCTTATCCACACATTTATGTGGACCCTATGTAAATATATGGATGAAATTTAATAGAACAGAGCTGGAATACTGTAATTGGAACAAAGGATTTGATGTGCATTTTAAGTGTATTATAATCAACTTAGTAAATGGGAGCTAATAGTGGAGTGCAAAATGATAATTTATTAAAAGTTTACATGGAAACTGGAAAGAAAGTTTTTAGATCTTAATGGGGCATTTGATAATTGTTGAAATCATATGGAGATCCAAAGAAATTAACTCTTCTCTTATGCCAAATTTTGCTAAATATAGTTATACTTATATATATGTTATCAGGAACTATAAAAAATTTCTTTATATTAGATTCTAAGTTTTATTTAACTTTTTGATCTTTTCATTAAAAAAATGAATATTAAAGTAGTATAAAAATAAATTTGAGACCACCAGCACTTGATATAGTCTTAAGATTTATGATAAGACTTCAACATTTCTTTTTCTTTTTTCTTATTCTTTTCTTTTGTATGGAACACATTTAGTTGTTCATCTTTATAAGTTAGGCCATTATAGAGGATGTATATATTTTTAAATTTTCAATACCACAACTATGTGTTCATAATTTTAGACTATATGCCTCTTTCATTACTTTTCATTAAAATTATAACAATAAGCTTACATATAATATTCTTTTCTCTGACATCTTACATGATAAGTAACTCAAATAAAAAAATTATCTAACCTTATTAAATTATATATTATCTTTATGTCAATGGAAAATAAAGACAAAAATAACAGCATCATCTTAAATAATATAGCGAGATGTAATTATTTGATAAATTAATATAATATTCATTAAAAAATTTTATCACGTGGAATGATGTGAGAAATTAATAAAAAAATTGACATTTTAATTGGTAATTTTAGAGAATTATCAAAATTATTATGAACTTTTTTTTTAGAATTTTAATACCTAAAACTTCTCTTTCATATTAAACATTACCAAATGTTACCATTTGTCAATGACCACCTTTAACTTAAGTGATGTAGTTTAAAAACAAAATAATTAATTTATAGGACACGTGACACAAGATTTTAATGAGAAAAAAACCCTAAGCATATAACCTAGGTATCTCTAAGACTAAGACCAAAACCACTACTATTACTATTACTGCTAACAGTAGCAAAATTAAGGCATGAATTTTCTTGTTATTTTCTTCCATAAAAAATATAATTTTAATTTCTTTTTTCTTGCTTAACATCTTGATATAGTATCATCAAAAAGAGCAATTCTAATAAACTCATCCTTACTAAAATTAATCCACTCAATCAATTTGTATTTTTTTCTTCCTCTCTTCTCCTCTTTGCTCTCTTCACCTTTGTACCCTCAATTACTTTCCCTATTGTTGTCAATAATAATCCCTCATAAAGGTTGTATTTGAAAACCTATTATCAACTTCAAAACTATAAGTAAATTCTATTAGTTTGTAAAAGTTTTTAAAAAGAAGAACAACCTGGAAGACTTAACTGAGTTATTCTCTTCTTCTACATTTTAAGGTATGGGCAAACTTTACTCAGGTTTCCAGAGCTATAAGCAACCTTTTGGTTACCCATATAATGGATGACACTAATGGAGAGGATATGAGGTTGTTCTTAGGAATTTTAGGTGGCAGGTTTCTTAGCTTATAACATTATATTGGTTTCTTTATCTAAATAGATTTTTTATTGTTAAAGCCACATTTCCTAGAAATTAGTTAAATAATCTACTTGTCAAATCACATTAACCTAAATTAATGATGATGAATAATGAAGGCTATTGTTAGATTTTGTCTGAAACATGATAAGAGTTTAGTTGTTAAAATATAGAGTTGAAATAGTTTTGATATGGTTCTAAAATTGTGAATTAAAATATCAAAATTTTAAAATAGATATCCTTATCGTTAGTAATATCATTGAACAACAAAAAGAATTTTGGTTTCAAAATATGTAATACAAAATTCTTATGTTCTAATTTTGAATCATGATGACCATCTTTATAGTAATCCAAATTATAAGAGTCTATAAATTCATTTTTCTTTTTTTTATGGGTATGTGTTTATCTCGCTCTAATTAGCAACATTTTGCAGATTAAGAAAAATATTTAACATGTTAGGAATGTATTTATGGTTCCTTAAGGTTCATAATCAAAGCCAAATTTAGATTGAAAATTAGATCATTTATTATTCAATTGGCCATAAATGTTGATTAGTTGATTGATCCACTCTAGGGCCCAACCATAGAAAAACCTTTAAATAGAATAAAATAGGGACCAAAATTAGTGTAAAAATTATAGCCTACTTAATAGGAGAGAATAAGTGGAAGTTCACCTAAATAAATATAAACTAATTAGTGTAAACTAAACCTAAGATGAAGCAAATATAAAGCAAAATACCAATGGCAGCACCAATTGTAACAATATAAATAAATATAAACTAACCATACAAGAGACACATTTATGTTTATAAATTGAAGAGTACAAAACTATGGGACTCAAAATTCTAGATCAAAACTCCGCTAAGATCAAATAGAGGTTACAAAACCTAGTTCCAATCACTAAATTGGGCTCATAACCTTAGTAACTTCAATAAGTAACAATACTTGATAATATAAGAGAGAAACTCAGAAAATACACCAAATAGATAATGAACTTCATATTAGTAGAACTTGACTTACCCTATACTAATAAAAGAACTAACCAAATGAAAGTACGAATAAGATGTCCTTTTCCTCCTGTCTAAATTTAAGCAAAACTGATCACAAATAGCCCCTCAAATGGCACCTAGAACTCAACTAGTTATGTATGTCTTTTATATTTATTTCTCTCTACGTCTTTCACATTCTCTCTTCTTCTTCTAAAAAGCAGAAACCTAATTTTGTAGGCAAATTATGGCCTAAAGCATCATATGCTTCATTCAAAAGTTTGTGTCTTTTTCCAAATAAGAGGGGAGCCCAAAATCTAACAAATCCCCCTCCCAACTATATGGAAAAAAGTCACCAAATTATTGATCAAATGAGAAGTTTTAAACTTTACTCTTCGTAAAGATTTTGAATATATCTACACCATTATTATCAATATAAACCTTTTGAAGTTCTAACAACTTCTTATTTAAAGCACTACATATCTAATGATACCTCAAATTGATGTGGTTTGACCTAGAATGCGTATCTCCTTTATGTAAACCCAAGTTTTTATAAAGCTAAGTGAAATCTACAAGACAAATAATACTTTGACTATCATACAATAACACAAATCTCCTTTGTGTAGGCCCTAGTTTTTGGAGAAACTTTCTTATCCCAATTATCTCTTTATTAGATTCAGTAGTGGCTATAGATTCTACCTCTGTAGTTGACAATGCCACACATTTTTACAACCTAGATTCTTAAGCCACTACTATCCTCACCAAGTTAATTAAATAACCTAAAACAGATTTCTTTGAGTTAATATCACCTACAGTTATCCCCTTACCATATGAAAGCATTTCACAGCTAGTTGAAAAGGGGCCTTAGGTCAAAAGTTAGTTAGATCACACATCAAGGTAACTTAGCCAATATCAAGCATGGTGCAAGTTTTGTTAGAGTTTCGGACCCTATAAGAACCAACTTGGCTAATGCTAAGCTCTTGATAGGCTAAGGACTTAGTGTATGCTCAAATGAATGGACCATGACTAATGGACTTGACATGGGTAAGCACTGAACTAGACTAATATGTTGTGAAAGGATTTAGGCTTGGATGACTCATCATCAACGTATAGAAATTGTGGGGAGATCTTGGATGATGTTGCAGGTAAGATCACAGTAGATAGATATCAGCTTTAAAAGATGAAGACGATGTGGGAGGATCATTTGAAGATAGTAGAGATTCTCGTGGATATGGATGTATCATTCCTAGATAGATGTAATCTCTTATCTTGTTAGTTGTGATATAGATAAATCCTATTAGATAGAGTCCTATTTAGATGAGGATGTCATCTTATTAGGTAATGTGATCTAATCTGATTAGAATATGAAGTGGTCTAGCTAGTTGAGTTTAGTTAGGATTCTGACTTAGCTATTAAGCCAAAGGTGCCTATAAATAGTTCATTTGAGAGAGCATTCCTTTGTATACTTTATGGGAAGTAATAAAGGTTAGCATTTGTTGTATCTTTTTGATGCTCATCTTGTTGTCTTTATTAGTTTAGTGCTTTCTTAATAATCTTCAAAAGTGTGAGAATTAAACACTTGAGGGTTGTAAGGTGTTCGAAAACAAGTTAGCTTGTCAACAATCATGTGGGAAGGCTGAATCTTGCTTAAATAGACCTTTGTAAGATTGTCTTGCAAATAAATAGGCACAACTTGTGGTATAAGTTTAGTGCTTAGAAAACCTTTGTAACACCTACCATCTTTAAATCTAAATAACATGTATGGACTAGATTTTCACTTCCAAAGAAAAGCTTTAAATTAGATATACCCCAAAGATACCCTATAATCCACTTCACTATATCATAATGCTCTCTTTCTAAATTTGAAAGGTACCGACCAACTATACTAATAACAAGAGAAATATCTAGCTTAGTGCACACCATTACATACATTAAACTGCCAATTGCTAATGCATAAGGAATTCTCTACGTATCTTCCTTGTTGCTCTGATTTGAAGGAATTTATTTATTTCATAATTTAAAGTGTGTAGTAAGAGGAGTGCTTACCACTTTAGCCTTATTCATCTTGAATCTTTGAGGTACTTTCTTAGTGTACTTATCTTATGTTAATCACATCTTCTTGGCTTTTATGTTACGAATGATCCTTATACCAAGAATTTATTTTATTGGCCCTAAATCTTTCATAGCAAAAGAATTGCTCGACTATTGCTTAATCTTATCAATGTTGGAGCATTTTGATTAATAATAAGCATGCCATCAATATAGAGCAATAAAATGATAAAATTATTCTTAGAGAATTTTTATAAAAATACATGATAGTCAGAAGAAGTCTTCTTATATCCTTGTTCTCCTATAACATACTCAAACTTCTTATATCACTACCTCGATGCTTGTTTCAAATCATATAGGCTTTCTTTAGTTTATGAACATAATCCTCTTTTCCTTTCATATTAAAACCCTTTAGTGGCTCCATAGAAATGTCCTCCTTTAAGTTGCCATAAATGATATTATTCTTCACTTCTATCTACTTAATATCTAAGTCAAGGCTAGTTGCTAAACCCAGTATTACTCGTGTTAAAGACATTTACATAACTAAAGAGATTTGTAAAAAATTACTCCTTTCATTTGATTGTAACCCTTAATAACCAATTTGTCTTTAAAACATGGACATGACAAATTTTCTTCTTGCTTCACCCTATAAATCCATCAAAATTTTAAAGTTATCTTACCTTGGGTAACTACACTAACTTAATGTATGGTTGTCTTGTAAGGATTTCATTTGACTTTTTATAGCATCAATCTATTAGTGTTTATTATCACTCTTTATAGCCTCTTTATAACACCCAAGCTCTCCCACTTGTGTCAAAAACATAATGCATAAACTGAATCTTCAAAGCTTCACATAGTTGTAGTGACTTACATGGTTACTATACACAACCTTATAAGTCCAAGGTTACTTCAATTCTTCCATTGTATGCCCAATTTCACACAAATTCTCCTCCTCTTAGTCTATAAAAGCAATTAGCTCCTAAAAACACACTTGAAGCATAATAAATACCACAAGTACCATAATATTCTCAAATAACAAGCAAAACACATTAAACACAGGTATATAAATATAGTCAATTAATCATTTATCAACCATCCCTACACTTAAGTCTTTGTTTGTCCCCATGCAGAACTAAAACCACAAAATAAACAAAATCAGAAACACATAAATACACAATCATGCTGTCGGACCCCGGCCCCGGAGCCCGACTGCCCCGGGAGGCGAGCCCTGTGGGGGCTCGTTTCCGGGATATTTCTTGACCTTGTTGATCTTGTAGCAGTTGGAATCCGTTGCCGGAATCCAACTCTTCAATCGGATAACATGAACTTGGTCATTTTGCCTTGTAGGGTTAACCCCAATTAACCCTAATTTCGAATTAATTACTCTTGTATATCATAGCCTTATGACTCTTGCTTAATTTAAGACAAAAATCGCTTTAATCCGAGTTCTATAACTCAAGATATCGACCGAATACTAAAGTACCCTCATAACCCGATCATACCCTCTTAACCGACCACTTGCTTTCATTTAAGCAAAATTCCTCAATTTAATTCAAAATGACACAAATTTTTATGGGTGGGTACCTACATGTCTTATGAAGCTATGGTTCAAAAA
>JANKOE010000206.1:71434772-71455553 GCA_026284465.1 Erythroxylum citrifolium | reverse complement strand
TAAAACTAGCATCTTATACTTCTAACTCTTTAACTAAATCCTTCCAAAAATCTAGAAGAAATTTGATAATACTTCCTCCTCAAAAAATGTTCCTCATTGTCTTAAATTTCTAATGATACCAAAATCATTCAATTTGGTTCAATAGTCTGAAATTTATACCCCAAACATTTCCAAACTGTTCTTATACTAAAACAATATTCTATTCTCGAATTCCATCCAGAAATCGAAATTTTTAGAAACTAAATTTAAACTCAATTTCATCAAACAATTTGTAGCCCTATATCTCTAGTTTATTCCAAATCAAAAATCATCTCATTTGGATAACTAGAGAAAAAGTTATGGCTAAAACACCTAAACATACTCATTGAACTTGTTTCAACTACATTTTCCAACTTTTAACTTCCAACCTTTCACATATAACCCATATTGTACCCAAACCATCTTTCCTACTTCATTTCTAACTCAAGAATCCTCCTTTTCTTTACACATGAATAATCGCCAACAATTTCTCATTTAATAGTTCTATCTTTCAAGAAAAGTTCGGGGTCCAACACATGGCATATGTACACAATACACTATGCCATACAGGCTTCAACAAAATGGTGTGGCAGAAAGGCGTAATAGAACTTTGATGGATATGATTAGGAGCATGATGAGTAATTAATCATTACCCACATTCTTATGGATGCATGCGCTAAAGACAACCATGTACTTGCTGAATAAGGTTCCTAGTAAGGTAGTTCACAAACTCCTTTCGAGTTATGTATAAATAGGAGACCTAGTTTAAGGCACCTACATGTTTGGGGTTGCCCAACAGATGCAAGAGTTTATTATCCACATGAATGAAAGTTAGATTCTTGAATTATTAGTGATTACTTTATTAGGTATCCAGAGAAATCTAAAGGTTATATATTTTATTATCCAAACCATAGTCCAAGAATAGTGGAAACTGGTAATGTAAAATTTATTGAAAATGGTGAAGTTAGTAGGATGAGGAGCAATGAACTGTGGACATAAAGGAAGTAAAGATAAATGTTCCTTTATCTGTAAGTGTTCCTTCGTCCATTGACGTTCTAAGTGTTGTTTCAATTGTTGAAGAATGTATTGACAACAATGAACAACATTTGAATGATGAAATATCCCTTGAGAAACTAACTCACATAGATATGAAGCAAATGAGTCGCAGGAAATACCTTTAAGAAGATCTCAAAGAATAAGAAAATCAGTTATTCCAAGTGACTGTGAAGTTTATTTGTAAGAATCAGATCTTGATATTGGCATTAATAACGATTCGGATTCATTTTCATAAGTCATAGAATATATTGAGTCAGAAAAAATGGATTGACGACATATAGGAAGAGTTAAAATCCATGAATGATAACAAAGTCTAGGATATTTTTGAAATGCCAAAAGGTTCCAAATGAGTTGGGTGTAAATGGGTTTTCAAGACCAAACTTGACTCAAATGGCAATATCAAATGATATAAGGCTAGACTTGTTACTAAAGGATATACTCAAAAGGATGGTATTGATTATAAAGAGACATTTTCATTTGTCTTAACAAAAGACTCATTGCGTATTATTATAGCACTGGTAGCTCATTTTGATTTAGAGTTACACCAAATGGATGTGAAAACAACCTTTCTAAATGGAAATCTGGAAAAGGAAGTTTATATAAATCAACCTGAAGGTTTTTCAATTGAAGGAAAAGGTCATATGATGTGTAAACTTAAGAAATCAATATGTGGACTCAAACATGCTTTTAGGTAATGGTATATTAAGTTTAATGATACCATCACCTCTTTTGGTTTCGAAGAAAATATTGTTGATTGTTGTATATACCGAAAGATTAGTGGGAGCAAAATTTTATTTTTATTCTTATATGCTGATGATATCTTGCTTGCGACTAATGATTTGGGTATGTTGCGTGAGACAAAAGATTATCTCTCAAAGAATTTTGAAACGAAAGATATGGGGGAGGCATCCTATGTGATAGGAATTGAAATATTCTGTGATAGATCACAAGGACTGTTGGGATTATCTCAAAAAGCCTATATTGAAAAAACTCTAGAGAGATTTAATACGCATAAATGTTCTTCTGGAACTGTTTCAATTTAAAAAGGAAATAAATTTAATATTATGCAATGTTCGCAAAATGATATAGAGCGAAAGCAAATGGAATCAATTCCTTATGCTTCTGTTGTGGGAGGTCTAACGTATGTGCAAACTTGTACAATACCGGATACTACTTTTACAGTTGGAATGCTAGGCAGGTATCAAAGTAACCCTGGAATTGATCATTAGAAAGTTGTACAAAAAGTTTTAAAATATCTCTAAGGCACAAAGAATTACATGTTCATGTATAGAAGATTTAATCACTTGGAAGCGATTGGATACTTAGATTCAGATTTTTCTAGATGCATTAATAGCAGAAAGTTAACTTATGGTTATTTGTTCTTTCTTGTCGAAGGAGCAATATTATGGAAAAGTGCTAAACAATCTGTCATTGCCTCATCCACCTTGTAAGTAGAATTTGTGGCATGTTTTGAAGCCACAATACATGCATCATAGCTGCCGAACTTTATTTAAGGACTTAGGGTTGTCGACACCATTACTAAGTCGCTGAAAATTTATTGTGATAATTCAGTAGTAATGTTCTTCTCCAAAACCAACAAATACTCAAGAGGAGCCAAACATATAAAACTAAAGTATTTTGCCATTAGGGAGGAGGTTCATAAACAAAGAGTGTCTATTGAACATATTAGAACAAATCTCATGATAGTAGATCCATTAACTAAAGGTTTACAACCAAAGGCATTTAAAAAACATATACAAAGAATGGGACTTGGTTGTCCTTTTGATTGATGTATCTAATGAAGTTGACACTTTGATATGTGTCTTATATACACCATTTATTGTTTCTACTTATAATGTGCACATAATTGTATTATGACATGTCATAATTTGAATTTATTAAAAACATTACTATGGATCATGATGAAATTTATATGTTATTTATAGGTCTAAAATGGTAAAACACTGGTGTTTGTGGTGTATAGAAGGGAGTATGTTTTGTAATAAATAAACATACAACCGCCATAACCCATATTTAGTGTTTTATCATATTTAGATAATTATAATATTTTTTTCAAGGATGAATTTTGGTGCTTAATTGTAAATGCATCATACTTATGCATTAGTTTCATCCAATTGTAGGCCAAGTGGGAGACAGCTAGAAGTTGCTGTAAGGCAAATTTCCAAATAGCCTGAAACTTAGGGATTGAAGCTAATAACTTCCTATTCAAATATAACTACTCAATCTGATATTATTAGGGAAATATAATATAGAAAAATCTCATCTATTAATTAATGACATATTAATACTTGATGGATAAATCAAATTAAAAAAAGACACACATAAAATTGGTCAACTCTCTGCCATATTGTATACGTTTTAAGAACAACTTCAAACATCTATCTGAAAATAGGGTACATGGAAAAGAAAAGGTAGAAGGGGAGAGAAACTAATTTTATTTTCTACGCAGATAAGGTATCATGTTTTCTTTATCAAATGTAAGTATGAGAAAATTATTGATTTCAAGATTCTTACAATATAGAGAAAATCAATTTCTCCTTACAAAAACAATCACAAATGACCTTTTAAATAGCACTTGAAACTCATCTAGATATGTATGTTTTATGCAACTATTTCTTTCTACGTGTTTCACGTTCTCTCTTTCTTCTTCTTCTCTTATAATGGTTTAGGCTTAAACCATTATAAGCTTACTATTGAGCCTTTTTTTCATATAAGAAGGAAGCCTAGAGCCTTTTGACCTTCTTGACTACCTAAACCATTATAAGCTTACTATTGAGCCTTTTTTTACATAAGAAGGGAGTCCAGAGCTTTTTGACCTTCTTGACTAAAAGGGGATACAGATTCCAACCGGCGGCTCAACTTTCTCCGCAGACCGTACCCCACTAACAATCTTGCATTTCATAAGAGTTTTCCGTAATAAAGACCTAGTTTTTTCCTAAGGTATGACGTGATGTTTATGCAATTTAAAAATACCAAAAGTCTGGATGGTTGCCCATCTAAAGCAATCATAATTATGTTGTCAGTTGTCAGTTGTCAGTTTTCGTTTCATCCCCAAATATTTGTGGTTGTGGATGAGTGGCACATGATTAGTATTGGGTAAATGGCACAGAAGATTTGAACCCTTTTTATGGAGCCAAATCTTCTGTGCCATCTACCCAATATTAACCCTGTGTCACTCATCCACAACACGTGCAGGGTTGGTATTGGGTAAATCGCATAGAAGATTTGAACCCCATTTTTATACTATAATCGCGTTCCCTCTCACCAGAAGAAAGACCAGAACAAGAAGCTGAGAAGTGGTTCATAGGCATGTGGTCCTGTCATGCCTATGGTTACGCTACAGTGACAAGAGTTCATTGTCAGTTTTAAAACTTGTCAAAATAACTAGAAGATGGTACACCACTGAGTATCCGCTAATAAATCATATATGTTGTCTAACTTGGTACGCAACTAAGTCCACTTGGAATCTTTTGTAGGAAATTTTGTGTCAGTTTAGTTGAGAAATGGAGACAGGAGGTTTAAGGGAAAGAAGACTCACTCTTGTTCATTAAATGAGAGGGAAAAGATAGATTGGTTTTTTTAAAGCTGGACTACTAAAGATTAGGCAGGACCTGGAATGTCTTTCCCATTAATTATACATCCTTATCAGTCATTTTCTTTGAGGTTCTGGTAGTCAAGCAACCCCAAAAAACAGAAAAAAAAAGAGGGTTTTTTTTTTTTTTAACAATTAGAACAATCATCAATTAAAGCTAGGAGTTAGGCTAGACTTTCCAATCTCTCCCGTTAGTTACAGCGTTATAATTATAAGCCTCCGTGCCGTCAGGCTCTTTCCAGTTTTTGTAAATAAGCATCAAAGCTAATGGGGTTTGATTCAAAGCTCGAAAGAGTTAAAATTCTATGGCTTCACATGTTATTAACGGTAATTTCCTTTTTTCTAATAGTTCTATCTTTGACTAATTTACCCCACACTAACTTAACAATAGAGGATCCGCATGATGACAGGTTTTGGCAAATTTGGACCATGTCGGCCGGCGAAGGCTTGAGATTTTTCTTTTCAAAAGTTGTGAATTGGCTCTCTTCATCGTGAGTGAATGTAGAGGTCCAAGATTAACAGCAAGAAGCCATAATTTGGTTGGAATATTCTTGGGTGTCAAATAATGTATGCTACTACTGCTATGACTTTCCGATCTTTCCATTGTTAAATTATCAAACAAAATCCAGTAATGTGTGGTTAATGGAAACGTATTGCACTAATCAATCTAATCTTTTAAATTCGAAACGCTTCCTTTTGTTGTTCTTATTTGGAAGGGAAAGCAGGACGGCCACATAGATACAAACAAAGGAGTCAGCAAAAGGGTATAATCTATTTTATAATTAAGACAGGTACGTACGTACTGATAATATATAACCTTTAATTTCAATAATGATGCAATAGGACATTTCTTTGCCAAGTATTTAAGTTCATTCGTTAACTTTAACACTAAGATAACAACATAAACCTTTTCCACTCAATGTTCATGTGATACTAATCTTCTTGTTTTTGTTTAATCATTCAATTCAAGGGATGGGAAGACAAACAAGAAGTATACGGCCGTCGTTTAATGACTACCCTTCATATTGCATCATTACCAAGTGATTATTGTCATAAATTGTTCGCGAATTCTCCGGATTTAGTTTTGTCAACTTTGAAAAATCGATTCTTCAATTCAAACTAAAAAAACATGGAATTACTCACGGTTATCTAGAAGCTGCTATGTCAATGGATATTGGAGTATTTGACCCAATGGGAAGCTTCTAAATGCATTGAATGTTACATATTTAAGGCCTGCCTTAGGATGCCAGTATCTATCTTGATATTATAATATTTTTCTCACAATCTTAATTTGAGTTGATAGAAAAAAATTTCTCACAATTTAACTGATACTTCAACGATTAATGGTCAACTACCAAGACAGCCATCCAATTTTATAGGGATGACGCCAATCTCATCATATCAAATCAATCAGGACTTGAGTTGCGTACAGCACTACAGCGTAGATTCCATATCAATAAACTCACAAGATGACGACAAATGGCGCAACCACAGAACACAGCTGCACCAAAGTAAAAATCTTAAAACTAAAACAGAAAATCTGAAGCCAAAATATCTTCTTCTTCTTTTAATTACATTAGATATCCCAACTAATTATAAGTCCCTACGATCTCACCCTAAGAGTTTAGAGGATGTAAATCTGGAACTCCAAGATTTCTCAGGTTCCTACGTAGCCTGTACACTTCTGCGCACAAGGAGTCTTCACGTACTTGATTGTTCAGTTGATGATTGATTACTAACTCCCCCTGCTCAGCATCAGGTTCTCATCAGCTCCCAGGTTTCTTAGTAGTTCCAACTCTCACACTGCCGCTAGAAGCGAGGCGTTCGTAATTGATCCGATCAAGGAGCTGTGCCTAGGGGACTTGTCAGGAATCTTACATCGGACAATTATGAAGGCATTCAAGAATTTATAATAGTGTGGAAACCTCCCCCTCTTGAGCTAGCTTTGGGGGGTGAGTTAGACACTTTCTAACATAGTATCAGAGTCAGTTTGTCTCGATGGTTTGGGGCAGTACCCTGTTATGTCCCTTTGCTCAATATATCCATCAGATGTCCAGTCCTGCTCTGGACTGAGGGAGGTATGTAAGGAATCTTACATCGGACAACTATGAAAGCATTCAAGAATTTATAATAATTTGTAAACCTCCCCTTCTTGAGATAACTTTTAGGGTGAATTTGACATTTTTTAATAGGACTAGAAGATTATCAATAGAAACATGCCTATTTTTTCTCCTTTGGCATGACTCGAACTCAAGACCTCCTTTTAAAAAAGAATCTTAAGTGAAAAATCTGGACCAATTAATCCACCTCTCATCGCCAAAAAAAAATCTGATCCCATGAAAAGCGGCCAACTACTAACCACAAACGGCATTAAAAGGAGGTGTAGCTCACCTCACAATTTCAACCAAAAGCACGTGTCATGTGCCCTTGTTGCTCTGCAAATGGGTTTGGTGATTTCTGTATCAGTTACTCCCGTGTAAACTCGTTCTCACTGTTTTCATCAGTTCGCGCTGGTCAAACATGTGGACAAACTGAAAAGATAACAGCTTTTCTTTTTTCAAAGATGGTGACATTAAATACTAAAAGAAGGTGTGCATAGAAGAGAATAGTCAAATGCATACGGCCGGAGCCAGTGTAATTTCTCTGATTAACTTTCTTAGTTTCTCTTTCTCCAAGGCCTGATATCCACCTGTTGTTGTGGGTTTCCTTTACTTTCTCTTTTGATTAACTTTCTTAGTTTCTCTTTCTCCAAGTCCTGATAGTGATATCCACTTGTTGTTGTGGGTTTCCTTTCCTTTCTCTTTTGATATCTGTTTTACAAGTTTTTGCATGCATTTGCTTGCCTGTAAGTACAGTTATTCGCAATCAGAATTTTCTAGAATCTGGCATTTTCTATCATTTGTTTTATTTTTGTGGCCTTCCTTCTTTGGTTGCTTGGAGAGATTAGTAAAGAGGTTAAGCAAGGTAGGATAAACGGAGAAAGTTATTGTAAAAAGGTTACATTTACTTTTGGGTTGAAAAAAATTCATTCAATGATGCCTGATAAATGAGCAGCTTGCAATTACTCTTTTTTGTAGGATTAGTCATCTTTTCTCCGACTTCTGATTTGATTTTTCCCTGAAAAGTGGATAAGCAATAGAAATTAAGTTTTGAGATCTGGTGTTTTAAAGATAATTATCGTTTATTGACAAGTCCTGAACGCGGTTTGGTAGTTTCTAACCTGAACTGAGCTCGGCTTTTGGGAAAGGATCCAAATTCTTGGGTGCGTATCGGGTTTCTTAGTTGTTTCTGAGAAAATGTCTTTTGGACATCTTTCTCTCTTTGATGCTTGCCGGGTGATCGACAATTGTTTATTAGTCTTGCTGTCTGTGAAATTTTCAGGGTCCTTAAGATAATGGAGGCAAAAAGATTCTTTAAAGTGTCGCTTTAATATTTTGATTGTTTTTTGGTAATTTGAGAATAGTCCTCATCCAATTTTAACTCACGAATTTCAATTTGGAAATAGGTACCAATTCTGTTCAGATTTGGAAAACCAACCTCAAAATCGTGGAAGAATCTCTTTTTTATCTGTTATGTGAACTGATCATATTGCTTTGGTTTCAGTGCTAGAAGCTGATAGAGAGATGGCTTACAATGGAAGGGTACATCCAGAATGCGTAAATGCTGCCAACCCTTACCATGAATGCGGGGTGGCTTGCCTGGAGCAAATAGCACAAGGCCAGGGACGGAAAGAAAAGAAAAAGTCAGGTACTTACTCCTATTACCATCTTGGAAGAATCTGCTTTTGTGTTTTATTCTATGATGAGAGGGGTTTTCAATTTTAACAATTTTTTTACCCAATTAAAGCCAACAAGTTCTTCAGGCTTTTATAGTTCTCTGTCTTGATTGTCATGAATCCATTTATAGGTGCCTGTATTCTAGCTAGTATTTGCTTTAGAATCTTTTCTCGAACTGCAGAAAGCAAGCTTTGAAGGAGATTTAGCTGAGAGATGGTTTTTCACTTTCTTTCTTAGCTTGGTCAGTTAGACTGGGATCTGATTAAGAGTTGGATTGGAATCTGATTATGAATTTTGCAGTTTTACCACAGCAGTCGTTTCTCTTAACATCAATCAGCTTTAGCTTCTAAGCATAGGGTTTATTGTTCCTTAATTTTTTTCTTCTGAATTTGTATGTCACATCTATCTTTATCCTCAAGCCTCAACCACCATGAAATGTATGAGATTATGGAGAGACAGGGTTTATTGCTCCTTACTGGACTAATAAATGTTTGAGTAGTGGGGTTTTGTAATATCTCCTAAAACAAGGTGTAATATCTTCTTTTGATCTCATCATTTTCTCTATCTAGATAAGCGCTACGTTACCAAAGATGGTACCAAAAGCATGGATGGAGGAAGAAGGACAGGCAAATCTTGCCCTAAAGCATCTAACCCCTTCCATGAGTGTAACAAATATTGTGATTACAAAAATGCTGAAGCAGATCGTCAGGGGATTGGAAAAAAATCAGGTTCTTTCCCCTTCTCAAAATGACATCCTTTTACTGGACTATCTGGAGAGAATTCTTTGAAAAGATTAAAAAACAATGTTCAGTTGGGGTTGAGAGGCTTAGGCTGAACGGAAAAGTGGAGAATGCAGTGAAGTGATTGTAGAAATTGCATAACCACATCATAATTGAAACAACAGTCACACTTAAAAGGACTGTATAGGAGTGGCAAAGAGGATATGTGGCCTCTCCTTAAGCAGAAAGGATGTCATTCTTGTCACTCAATGGAAAAAGATTTGGTATAGGTACTGAAATTTGTACATTCTGTTGTGGATCATCAAAATCAAGGTTTTAGGAAAGCCATGATTGAACTTTCTTGTGTTTAGTGAAAGAATGTATACCATTGTATTCTTTAGTCTCTACTATAGCCCATGAGTTTAGCAGTAAACGGGGTTTGAGGCAGCATATTTTGTGTTCTGTAAAGTTATCTCGCAATACATATGTCCTTGGATTTCTCCATTTGTGTGTGTGAGACAGAGAGAGAATAATTGTGTTGTTTAAATCAAGTTTACTATAAGCATAATGTTTAGAAATAGTAAAAACCTATAGGGTTTGGCGATCCTCATCTCCCTAGTATAAATCCTGGTTTTAGCCAACTGTTTGATGTGAGTTGCTCATTGATTTACTTTAATTGCAGGCTTCCTCAAACTTGACAGTTTTGGAAGAAAGCAGAAGCGATCCGAGTCCCAGCCAAAGTCTGCAGAAGTGGCTAATAATATCCAGTCACCATATCCAAATGGAACTGCATCACCTCGTTCACCTTATTCTCTGGAAAAGAAGGTGGGATCAGAGAACAGCCAATCTTTCTCTTCCTCTCTGCATCCTTCTGAGGAAAGTCACTCCAGGAATCATTCCTTTGACCAAGGGCAAGTTCAATCTTCTGAAATAATACCTGTATCAGGGCATATTACGGTAGCTCTCTTGCTGTCTCATTTGTGAAAAGTCTTTTATTTTTATGCATGCCATTTACTTACCTCTTGTTTTCTGTTTATCTTTCCCTTTCTGGAAGCCTGATGGACCCAAAACTCCTACCAAGATTAGTTTGAGTTGCTTTGCTATAGGTCCGCCAATTGAACAGGAAGGAGACCATTTATCACCTAAAGAAACTTCTTCTCCAGTTGCAGAGAATGTGGAAGAAGTTACTACCGGTTCAATTATTAAGTCCATGGACTTCTCCTTTTCAGGCATTTCTCATGCTTCAGAAGACAGTGACGGGGATGAGATTAGATCTGTTATTTCTGATTCCTGTGTCCCAGTAGGAAAATATCATGTGAGAGCAAATGTGGCCTCTATTCTGGGGTTGATTTTTGAAAAATATGGAGACATAGCAGCAAATTGCCGGTTGGAGTCAACTTCACTTCGTGCTTATTATTTAGAATGTCTCTGCTCTGTGGTTCAGGAACTGCAGTCCACTCCTTTCAAGCAGTTGACAAAGTCCAAAATTAAGGAAATGTTGGCTGTTCTTAAAGATGTAGAGTCTGCAGGAATTGATGTGAGTTGGCTTTGCGGCATACTCAGTCAACTTGCAGAAGCCATGGAGGTCAATAACCAGCATCAAACCACTGAGGCATCAAGAATCAACTGTATTCAGGCTATGGAGTCAACAAAGAGAGAACTAGAATCTATGACAAAGGATTTGGAAGAGAAAGAAAAGGCAGTTGCTGATACCAAGACAAGAATTGCTCAAGCAACTGCTAGATTGAATGAGCTTGAGCTAGAATCTTCTCAATTGAGTGAAGCTCTTTTGTCCATCAATTCAAAGGTCGAAAAGATTCAGTTCAAACCCCTGGGAGATGATGTCTTGTAATGCAACTGACTGAGATGGCAAAAAACTAATTGATATTTCGTTAGGCATTGCTATAGCTAGTCCTTGCATGAGATGATGACACTAAGCATTATGTTTGCATGTGTTAGTAGTTGTTAGCAAGTTGTATGAAGCAAATGTAGCTAAAGCTAAGTTATTGTGATTCTGCAGAATTATGCTGTTTCATTTGTTTGTAAACCAGAGTTGATCTGTACCTTGCTTATGTGTTTTGCAGTCTCATGTGAAGCTTTTAGTTGAATCCTGTATTATGTCAATTGTTTTTAACTCCTTATCGCTGCTTTGCGGTAATCAAGTTAAGAATCGGATTCAACTAAATCTAAAACGTGAAATGATGATAGATTCAAATTTAAGATTTTTATAAAAATTTAAATAAAATTTCAACATTCTAATATTTATTAATTAATTCTTAATGTTAATGTTTATTTAATGAAATTTAATAATAACATTATAATTGATAAATTTTTACAGACTTATCTATAATATAAATGTGTATTATTAAGTTTTAATAATTAGGACTTAATTTGTGAATATTTAATAACAATAATTTTCAATGTATTAATCTAAAAAATTAGCAAAGTTGTTCCTTTTATAACTATAAAATTACAAGTTCAAACTACAATTTTTTTTTGTGAAAAAATATATATATATAATTACATATATTATGACTCTTTCCAAACTCCCGCAAAACGGGATCGTCGCTAATTAAATGATAAAGTACTCCTTCTCGCCGAAACCAGATCCTCTGTCTAGTTTTACTCTGTCTTATTCTGTCTCATGAAATCTCAGCCATTTATTTTGCGGGACCTACGCTATTCTTATGCGGGTCTCACATAAATAAATGGCTGAGATTTATTGGACACAATAAGACATCATAATATTGGACAGAAGATCTGAACTCCTTCTCACCTAGTCTTTTTTGCGCAAAAAGTTTCAATACAAAGAAAGTTGGATTGAAGTGAAAGGAATTGTTTAAATGTGTGGGCCTTTGAACTGGATTTGGGCCGGAGGGGTAAGTCGAACCTCCCAATAACATCTTTTAGAAAATTATGCTGTTGAGACAGGGAAAGGTTAACCTGCAAAACAAAGGTTGGTTGTCGTCTAGTTGGTTAAGGATTAAGCAAACTTGGGATTCAACTGATTTTGAAACGCTTTTGAATCCCACAAAAGTACGCGCTTTTCTCTATTTCTCTCTTGCCGTCGCAATAATCTTTTCTAGCAGGTACGTGAATCCACCGATTTTTCTCCTAAGGTTTATGTAACACAAGTGGGTTGATTGTTTGGGGTTATAGACCGCAGTTTGTTTTTGTTTTGAGCTTTTCGTATTTGCCTTGTCTCTTCTTGATTGGGGATTAAGTATTTTTGTTAAATTTTATGTCTTTGATGTCAATTTTTGTTGGAATAATTGCGAGTTCAGAACTTCTCCCGTGTTTGAAGGAACTGGTCAAGTTGATTGATCTCTAAACATGAACTCTTTTCACAATAAGACGCTGCTGTGTTTTTTAAAATTATTTTTCTGTTAAATTAATTGAAATGGGTTTTGTTGTGTTGATTGTGATTTATGGTGACTGCAGTGGTGTACAAGAAGAAGAAAAAGAGAGGAAAACTGAAGTTTGCAAAAGATGGCTGGAGAAAGGAGAGTGCACCCGGATTGTATAAATGCTTCCAATCCTTACCATGAATGCGTTGAGTATTGCTTCAGGAAAATTGCTGAAGCTCAGGCACGTACAGATAGAAGTGAGTTAGGTGTGTGCCTCATATCTTTGCTCTTTATGTCTTGCGCCAAGTAACTGTGGCTCTTCGTAGTCCATGTATGTGGTTGAAAAGAAAACACTTTTGCTGCACTGTAATATAAGGTTGACTCTTTCCTTTAGCCACTTGGATTATCTGGCAATCTTGACTGATATGGTTCAATTGATGGTATTGTTTGACATATTGTCTATCAGGCATGATACTTTTGGAGATTCCAATCTCATATCTTGGCTAGTGAGCTAGGTTATGCTTGATGGTTGCCTCACGCTGGAGAGTATATGGGAAAAATATACCCTTTCTTGGTTAGGGCTATTTGGAGAAAGTTGTGCTCTTAAATCTTTGCAAGATATTACTTTTGATTTTGAACTTCTTGTACTCTATTACAAGAGTGCCGTGATATGGTTTCTATGCAGCTGTTATAATCCTTACTGAAGCCTATCTACTCTTTGCTAGATGATGTACAAGGTAAAAATGGCAGTAATCAGACCATTGTGCATGGTCTTGATGAAGCTGAGGAGCAGCATGTTGGTGGACCAAGTTTTGAAGAAAGTTCTGAAGATGATGACAATGAATCTGTCCAGGAAAAGGAGGAAGTAGATATTACAAACCTCACAGGCAGGCAGAAGAAATTGTTTGAGTTGAGGCTTAAGATGGTAATTTAGACTTTTATGCTTACAATCCTTCCTTTGCTCCTTTTCGACTGTTGTAATCTGGTTTTTCCATTTGAATTTACATATTTTTCCAAACAATGATGGTTTATGGCTACAAGCAGAATCAGGCACGAAAAGCCAACCAGACAGCAATGGTTGCTGAAAAGAAAAAAATGGAACCACCCGCAGAATCAAGGGGTATATCCAAGCAAAAATGGTTCGAGGATAGGAAGAAAAAGATAGGCAAACTTCTGGATGCAAATGGATTGGATATGTCAAAAGCATTTATGCTGGATACACAAGAGGCAGCTGAAGCAAAGTATAAGAAATGGGAAAAGGATCCAGCTCCTTTTGGTTGGGATGGTACTTCCATATCTCTGCTTGTACTTTGATTTGATGTGTCTCTTTGATTACACATTTGATTCTTGGATCATGCATATACTTATGCATAATGGTGCATCTTTTTAACGCCTTATGTAACCATATTGACATGTATCAAATGGTAGGGCCACCTGATTCAGTAAACTACAGCTTATGTGTGAACTAGAGGTTGCTATGCTTTTTAATGGTTTCATTGGAGCTGCATATGATTAACTATTTTCTGCTTAGATCATGACTTTGATGTTTATTGGCAACAGTTTTCAATCAGAAGACGCTCTACAATGCATATAAAAAGAGAACTAAGAATGTTGAGGTTGACTTGGAGGACTATAAGAAGATGAAAGAAGCTGATCCGGATTTTTATCGTGAAGCCTCAAGCCTTCAGTACGGGAAGGTACTGCTTTGTGAAATTGCTGACTCTGTTTAGTTGTAAATTCAGGGCCATCAAGTAGCGTATTTTCTGCCTGAATCATGCAGGCACCAAAAACCTCTGAGGAGAAGATTGACAGGATGGTAAAAGAACTAAAGGACCGGGAGGAGAAGCGCCAATCATTTAGCCGAAGGAGGAGGTTTCATGAAGAAAAGGACATCGATTCAATCAATGACCGTAATGAGCATTTCAACAAGAAGATTGAAAGAGCCTTTGGGAAGTACACTTTGGAAATCAAGAACAATCTTGAGCGTGGAACTGCACTCCCTGACTGAAGTATTTACTTTTGTTTCTCTGTGCTCAACTGGTGTTAGCCAATTAAACCATGCGTCTGTAAGGATTGCTGATAATTCTGTGATTGGAGCATGTTAACCTTCTTCTTGGTTGCTGTAAGTTGTAGTTATTGTGACAGATGGTGTAATGCAGGCTGTTATAATTGGAAAGTTTGCTACTATACCTGGCATTTTTGTCAATGCATTCTCCACTTGCTCGGTATTGGATAGTTATGTAAACTGAGAAGTACCTGTTATTTAGGCACTGATCTCAAGCTTGAGCCGTTGTGCCTCTTGATAAAATAAATACTTTCAGCAATTGGCTGTGGTCAAAAATCGTACGAAGTAACTATATGTATTGCTGTCTTGATTTGGTATAACAATATCTCTCTTATTTGCATGCGGATACTTGTTTCAGCATGACTACAGCCTTGCCATTTTTTAACATGCATGTTCATTTTTTTTTTTTTTAAGTACGAATTCTAATTCGGATGCCTGAACTTATCTCACGTTTGAACTTAATTGGACCCCTACGATTCAGGAGCTTGTTTGGTAACATGCGAGGGCCACATTTTACGCTGCTGTGTGAAAAGCAGCGTATCAGACATCTTTACCCTGAATATCAACTTCTATATGTGTTTTTTTACTTAAAAGATTGCCTGGAATCTCTGAAGTACCATACGAGTATTCCATTGGCATGTAAAGCGTGGACGGTGGTATAGTCCGGACATACTATTGTATCGCCACCTTTATAGTGGTATCCTTTCGTGTGTCTCCCTCTTTTACGTTCAGTTCAACTTCTTTGCTTGCAGGTTCTTCTGTTCTCCTTAAGATCTCAAGAGCAACATTATCATGCGAATCATTTGTAAAATCATATGTAATGCAGGCTGATAGGAACCGAGAGTTCCTACGGACTGGGCTGCACAAATCAAGATCAAGCACAACAACAATCACAAAAGAAACAGTACTCAAGAACAAGAACAATAAATCAGTGTAATAGATGACACCTTATAGATTGATTTTATTGAATGAAAAAGGATAAACGGCTATTCAAGTGGCTGCATCACTCCTATCAACATTTTGAGACGTTGATTCTTTTCTGAGAATTCATTCATTAACAAACTTCCCCAACTCCCCCCCTCCCCCTCTTTTTTTTTTTTTTCCTTTGTTACCTTCTATCTATCTTCCACTACCTCAGCACATTCTTTGCATGATGCTTGCTGTCCACATCATTCTATTGTAACAAATTATCCACATCAGCAGGTATATTCCGAATCTTTTAATTCTGAATCGAGCCCCCCAAATCTTTGCCCTTTAGGCCATGCTTCTTCCCTCTATGCTTGTACTACCATCTAATAGGAGGCTTATCATTACTCCTCCCAACAAGACGAATCTTGTCCTCAAGGTTGAAATAAAGAAACTGTTGGTCAACATGTCAAAAGACTCCCAAGTAGCCTTAAATTCCAGAAGATCCTTCCAAACAATTAGAACTTCCATGGTAGATTCACCATTAGCTGGACGAACATTGAGTACTTTATCCAGCTCAACGGCCCACTCTATGTTGCTAAACAAAACTGGAGGTATATCTTGCGGTGGAAAAGAGGATCCCACTGTTGCCCGAAGTTAGGACACATGAAAAACTGGGTGCACGGATGAAGTGGGAGGTAACTTCAGCTTATATGTCACTTCCCCTATGCGTTGAACAACCTCATACGACCCATAATATCTCGGAGCCAACTTTTTATTAAACTTTCGAGCCAAGGATTTAGAACGACACAAAAACCCAATCCCCAACAGCAAAAACCACTTCACGTCGCTTGGCATTAGCCTATTTTTTCATACGATTTTGAGCTATCTTCAAGTGCCCCTTCAATTCATCCAACATCATGTTACGAGTCAGTAACTGCGTTTCCAACTCTGAATTGGCAGTTTCATTTAATCCGTAGCGAATCACAGGTGATAGATCTCTTCCATAGATAGCTTTGAAAGGAGAACAGTGGACAGCCGTGTGGTAAGAGGTATTGTACCATAACTCCGCCCATGCCAGCCATTTCGCCCACGAACGAGGCTGCCCATTTGCAAAACAACGAAGGTATGTCTCAACATAGCAGTTCACCACCTCCGTTTGCCCATCCGTTTGAGGATGATATGCGGTATTACGCCGCAAAGTTGTCTGCTGCAACCTGAACAACTCACTCCAAAACCGACTCAAAAAGATCTTATCCCGATCCGACACAATAGAGTGTGGAAAACCATGCAACTTCACCACATTATTAACAAAAATTTCTGCCATTTTTGCAGTCGTATAGGGATGTTTAATAGTTATAAAGTGAGCATATTTTGTCAAACGATCAACCACAACAAAAATATAATCATACCTATGTGATGTTGGAAGTCCTTCAATGAAGTCCATCGACACATCCTCCCAAATAACCTCTGGAATTGGAAAAGGTTGTAGTAACCCTGTAGGAGAAAGCGTCAAATAATTGTTTTGCTGGCACACCACACACTTGGCGACAAACTCTTGAATATCTTTCTTCATGCCCTCCCAACGCAACTCAGATGCAATCCGCTTATAGGTTTTAAAAAACCAGGAATGACCACCCAAAACACTGCTGTGGTACTCCTACAAAAGCTTCTCAATCAATTCAGAACAACGAGGTATAACTAATCTACCATGGTACCGCAATTGTCCCTGTACCAAGGTCTAACCAGCCTTCCCATTTGGATCTTTTTTTAACTCCTCAATGACAGTTGAAAGCTTTGGGTCTTGGTGAACTTTTTCCGAAATTATAGCCGTATCTAGCATATTTGTCACTGTAATTGACTGCAGAATAACCTCTGCATTTTTCCTTTCATGAATTCTAGACAAAGCATCCGCCACTTTATTTTGCACACCCAGATTGTACTGAATTTCAAAGTCAAAACCCAGCAACTTGGACAACCATTTCTGGTGCTCCATGGAGACTAAGCGCTGCTCCAATAAGAACTTTAAGCTGCTCTGATCGGTCCGGACTATAAACCTCCTCCCAAGCAAGTAATGACGCCACTTTTGGATTGCTAGCACAATGGCCATGAGTTCCCGCTCGTATACAGATTTGAACCGAGCTCTTCCCGACAAAGTTTGACTAAAATAAGCGATAGGATGCTTATTTTGTGTCAAAACAGCCCCCAAACTAGTCCCCAAAGCGTCGATTTCTAGGATGAACGGCTCTGTGAAGTTGGGGAGTGCCAAAACAGGGACCTTAGTCATTGCTTCCTTCAGTTGTTCAAATGTTGTCATCGCCTCTTCATGCCACACAAATGCGTCTTTTTTGAGGAGCTGCGTCAAAGGAAAAGCTATTTTCCCATAGTCTTTAACAAAGCGACGATAATACCCCGTTAACTAGAGGAATCCATGCAAACTCTTCAAGTTTTGCAGCAGTGGCCAACACTTCATGGCTGCGATTTTCTCTGGATCCGTTGCAACCCCTAGGCTTGAAATTATGTGACCCAAGTATTTCACCTGTTTTTGACAAAATTAACATTTCTTTTTGTTAGCATACGAAGTGTGTTTACTAAGCAGAGAAAGTACCTCCCTTAGATGACAAACATGCTTTTCCAAGTTCGGGTTATATACTAAGATGTCGTCAAAAAACACCTGCATGCATTTCCGCAACAATTTTTTAAAAACAGAGTTCATCAAGGATTGAAAAGTAGCTGGTGCGTTGGTCAAACCAAAAGGTATTACTAGAAACTTATAGTGTCCCTCATGAGTCTTAAATGTCGTTTTGGGAACATCTTCAGCTTTCACACGAATTTGGTGGTACCTGGACTTCAAGTCTAACTTTGAGAAATATTGCGCTCCATATAACTCGTCAATAAGCTCATCTTCAAAGCCCGATAATCTACGCAAAACGCCAGCTGCCATTTTTTTCTTCACTAACAACACCGAATGAGAAAGGACTTTCACTTTCTCTAATGATCCCAACCGCCATCATCTCTCCCATCAACTTCTCAATTTTCGACTTTTGGGCATGCGGATAACGATAAGGATGCACTTTGAATGGTTCCACTCCCTCCTTCAAGACAATCGAATGTTCCTTATCTCGTATAGGTGGTAATCCACTTGGCATATTAAAAACGCCTGCAAATTTAGCCAAAATTGGTTGCACAGTTGGTTCCTGATGTACATTCTCCATGATCAACTGAGCTTGCATCTGCCCAAAATCAATCATTAACATATGACCCTCTGACTGACAAACTTTCCATAGCGATTTGAAAGAGACCGCGGATTTACACAACCCTAGGTCACCTCTTAAGACCACCTTAGTGTCCCCCATTTTCACTCTCATTGTCAATTGCTGCCAATTATTACAAGTCTCCCCCAAAGTAGTAAGCCATTTCATTCCCAAAATTACATCAGAACTTCCAAGTTTTAGAGGTAAAAATCCTCAACTACAACCAACTCCTATAACCTCACTATCACCCCCTTGCAAATCCCTTGTCCTCCTACGGACATTCCCGTTCCCATAATAACCCCATACTACTCTGTTTCTGTCTGTGGCAATCTCATCTTGTCAACCAATACGGCTGAAATGAAATTATGTGAAGCTCCACTATCAATCAAGACCACAACTTTTTCACCTTCAATCTCCCCATTCAATCTCGAAGACTTTGGTGATGTAAGGCTTACCACCGAATTCAGTGACACTTCTATTGTACCCATAGTCAAATTACCTTCCTCAGCCTACGCACAGGCCATCTCTGGTTCCTCCTCCACTTCCGAGTCATCATTCACCACCAAGATCTGGAGTTGTTGATGCTTACAAACATAACCAAGATGGTACTTCTCGTCACACCGGAAGCACGGTCCTTTTTTTCTTCGTGCCTGCACCTCTACCCCCGTATACCTCCTAAAGCTCTCACGATCCCCTCCTTGGAATGGTGAACTGGTTGTAGATGTAACAGTGGATGATCTGTTCTTTGGGTTTGAATTTGTGGTGAGGTCGGGTTGTGGGTTTGGACTTGTAGTATAATTTTGGGTGTTTTTGTTTGTGGATGACCAGGTTTGGGTTTTATGGCTGGTGAAGATTGTTGTTGCTGGTTTAGGAGAGTGGTGTCTCCGTGAATTCATATTGGTGAGAACAAGAGCTCGGGCTTCTACTCTGTGGGTCGCGTCCATGGTCTCTGCCAGCTCGGTAGGATTCAACAAGATTACTTCAGCCTTGACCTTCTTCTCCAACCCATTGATGAAAACAACCACCATGGTGTCATCGTCCAAGTTCAATGGCAAAGATAGAGTCTCAAATTGTGCCCTATACTCCTGTACAGTCCCTTCCTATTTCAACGATAAAAAACGTTGATGCAGGATGTTTGAATTTTCACCCGAAAACCTTAACAAAATCTAGTTCTTAAGCTCTTCCCAAGTCAAAAATTTCCTCCTCTTCTCCTCAAATCTCATCCATAAAAGGGCTCTTCTTTCAAAGCAAACAGCTGTCGCCTCCAACTTCTACGGCTTAGTTAGGTTGTTCACTGAGAAATAACGTTCTGCTCTAAAAACCCAAGAGTAAGGATCCTCTCCAGAAAATAGTGGCATCTCCAACTTTCGAGTATACTCCTTATGTTTATAATAATCGGTGTGGGTATTGTTTGATGTTTCAAAGGTTGTATTATCTGTTTGGTTGGTTTGCTGTGGGTGTTATGGGCTTGACGAGTTAGGTGGTTCGTTTTGGTTATCTGGTGAAGGGTGGAATGAGTCGATGTTACTGGGTTCTTTGGTGGAGTTGAAGTGTTTTGTGGCATTTAATAGGCGTGTAATCTCTTCGAACTGTTTGGTGGTTTCTTCAAAGTTTTGCTCTGTGTTTGCCACAAAGACTACCAACAATGGAGCCAAACTAGCCATGCTTTCTTCAAGTAATGGGATCCATTTCTCCATGGTATCTATCCTTTGCGTCATCCTTGTATTGGGCATCTGCAATATCCAAAATCGGAGATTGCTCTAATACCAAATTGATAGGAACCGAGAGCTCCTACCGGATTGGACTATAAAAATGAAGATCAAGCACAACAACAATCATAAAAGAAACAGTACTCAAGAATAAGAACAATAGATCAGTGTAATAGATGACACTTTGTAGATTGATTTTATTGAATGAAAAAGGATAAACAGCTATTCGAGTAGCTGCATCACTCCTATCAACATTTTGAGAGGTTGATTCTCTCCCGACAATCTATTCATTAACAAACTTCTCCCTCCTCCCACCCC
>JANKOE010000206.1:71407883-71422927 GCA_026284465.1 Erythroxylum citrifolium | reverse complement strand
TCATGAAATGCATGTACAGTTACTTTTCATGTGCAAATTCTACTGTTCACAAGTACCAGTACGCATGTACAATTCTATTTAGTCCTTATCAATCTCATCCTATGCCAAATTCCTATTTTATCCTTTCTGTCGGGGTTGGGATGTTACACAACAGGGGGAATTGCTTATGAAGAAATATTTTCTCTTATTGTTAAGTTCATAACAATACACTTAAGTTTTGCTATAATGACTAGTTTGGATTTAGAATTATGTTAAATTGATGTAAAAACCACATTTTTGAATAGAGAACAGAAGAAGAAATCTTTATGAAGTAACTAGTAGGCTTTATAGAGAGAGGCAAAGAAAATAAAGTTTGTAGGATAAAGAGATTAATTTTTGGTCTTTAACAATCTTTTAAGCGGTAATACATAAGGTTTCATTAAACTATCATTTTGTATGATTTTATAATGATGATCAAGACCACTGTGTCTATATAAAGAAATCCAATGAGAAATTTGTAATAATGTCACATTACCTAGATGATATTTTATTAAAAGCAATGATAAGAAGTGTTAAGGAATGGTTTTCTTATAATTTTGAGATGAAGGACATGGGTAAAGCTTCATATATTCTTAAAATTAAAATGGAAAGAAATCTATTCAAGAAATTGTTAGTTCTTTCACAAAAGCAATATATTAAGAAAATTTATACGTTTTTCAATGTAAAATTGTAGGCTTGTAAATACTCCAATTGCTAAATAAGACATGCTCAATAAAGAATTGTGTCCTAAGAATCCACAAGAAAAAAGAATAAAGGAAAAATGTATCCTATTCAATGGTTATTGGGAACTTAATGTATGTTATATTATGTACAAGACTAGATATCTACTTTGTTGTTAAAACGATAAGTAGATATCAATTAAATCTAGAAACACTTCATTAGCAAGTCGTTAAGAAATATTTTTAAGGAGCCATGAACTATTCATTTTACCAAGGACGTGATTTGAAATTGAGGGATTACACAGATGCAGATTATGTAGGAGACTTGGGTGAGAGAAAGTTTACTTTTGGATTTGTCTTCTTACTAGCAAACATGTGTCGCCTTCTCTACTATAGAAGCTAAGTTCTTCACATTTGCAATTGTTATACAAGAAGTAGTCTAGATCAAAAGATTTTTAAATCATTTGGGGATTATTGATGATTCATTGAATCACATGTTTTGGTGAATTATGATAATTAAGCTACAATTTCATTTACAAAAGACCCCATATATCATGCTAGAACAAAACACATAGATATCAAATATAACTTTTTGAAAGATTTTGGTTGCACAAAAGGAAATGAATATGTAAAATGTATCTGCACATGATATGATTATGGATCCTTTCAGTAAAGCAGTATTTAGAAATGTGTTTTAGATGCACATGAAATCTTTAAGTTTACGAAAATATTGATGTACTAGTGTACCAATAAACTAATATGTAATGATATCCTATATAATAAATGCCATATTTTTTCATCATCTGTTGTATGGTTCAAATATTCGAATATATATATACACAAACACATGAGTACATAAGTGCATTTAGGTAAAGGTATGTCAAATAGAATAAACTGACCTTCTCACATGAGTAATCACCTTTTATAACTTTGTTATGCTTAAAAATGAGACTATTTCAAGTTAAATAGATGTTGATATGCCTAAGTGGGAGCTTAAACTTGAAATTTGATTGCCATGATAAATGTTCTAGATAAGGCCATAAATAAATATTAATGATGAACGAAAGTGCACACCACAATTCGCTTAATCTGTCTTTAGATGTTAGGTAGAGTCCTATTTATAAAGAATATAAGTAGAGATAGTGGACTTAAATCAAGCATTGAGGAGATGTTTTGTTTAAATAGGGCAATGGTAATAGGAACGAGAATGAATATAGTAAAGAATGAGAATGGATATAATTGTTACAACTATGATGATTAGTTTGAATAAATGAATAATTTCCATTATTATTGACAGTGGTTGATTTGTTAAAAATATTGAGAATAAATTTTTTTTTAACTTTTACACCAAATATTGATATATTTTAATTAATTATATTTAGTTGCTAAAAAAGAGAAAAATATAATTAATTAATTATATTGTAATTAACTAATTATATTTAATTAATTATATTTAAAATTGTCATATTATATTTTTAATAATTAATTATATTTAATTAATTATATTTAATTGTTAAAAAGATTTTAAAAAAAGTTGTGACACTTTATTCTTATAGGCGTGACAGCCACTTTCATGCCCATGACACTTGCCCCTTAAGAATAATTTTCTTTCCTTTCATTTTTGAACGTTATAGATAGAGCAATCCCCAAAAGGAAGATATAAAAATATTGTTCCTATAATAATAATATATAACCAATCACTTGTTTTTCATTCCTTACCTATTGATATATTCCTAAATTCATTAATCAAGCACCCCTGAGCAGATTTCGACTATCACCTATATGGTATTGTATTTTTAAAAATAGATTGCATATACTCCATTAAGAAAGGAAGGTGAATACCATATCACGTATTTCATACTACGTGTGCAAAATCGACCTATAAGGGTAATGGAAGATTTGCCCCCACTTTATTGTGTGAGACCCATGAGATTAAGTACAACTTCATTTTATTTACGATCTTTGAACATTAACTTATTTTAGAAATTTTAATTTTAATGTTGCTATCTTGAAATGCTACCAATGACTATGGATGATTTGGCCTAGTTGTATACCTGGAAAAGCATTTGAACTAAGACATGAAGGAAGATGGCAAGATCATCAGTGTGTCATATTCAGTTGTATTTACCGGTCGACCAATTATTATTTCATATGATAAAGTATCAATCTATATATGTAAACAGGGATCTGAAACTTTACTTTGCCCTTTCTTATGTACCTAATAATTGTACAGTGGACTGGTGAGCTCTCCATATCACGACATATGCACGCCGTATGCAGTGCTTACAGGTATGAAAATTGCAATATAAAGAAGTGCTCGTGCTCTAGTCATAATGTTTGGTTTACTACCCATTATGTGCGAGAAAGAGATGTTGAAATTAAATTATCCAAGCTACAGCTCTTGGACCTCCACACCATAAAGAAGTGCTCGTGCTCTAGTCATAATGTTTGGTTTACTACCCCTTATGTGCGAGAAAGAGATGTTGAAATTAAATTATCCAAGCTACAGCTCTTGGACTTCCACACCATCATAAGGACCACTTTCTCCTTTCCCCAACTTGGCTCAAGAGATGACACGTTCCAGGAGTGGATATCGACCTTTTATCCAAAGACGAGGCTATCTATGATGACGATTTTTACTTTTCCTTTTTGCTTGCTCAAGTAAAAATGGAACCTCAGTATAAAAAACAGAGGCTGCCCCTTAATTTCGTTTTGTGCAGGGCTCTATATAAAGAGAGAACAAACCCACCACCCGCGTTACCCACATGCCACATACCCCAACCCCACCACTTGAGGTGCACTGTATTCATGTGATGACGCGTGCTTAATGCATTGATGGGTTTGCTGGGCCCGTACCTTTGCTATTTTTGGTTTCATTTTCTACTTTTTTTGTGATCACAGTACTCTTGGTTGGACTTTTAAGGTCAATGTAGGTAAGTGCTCTATATTGAACGAGACCTTTCCTGAGGGGCTTGGCTTATCAGAATTTCATGAAGTTTCAAATTTCTATACCCTATTCCCTATGGCTAACATACGGCATCTCTACTTCTACCCACCCAGATGCCTTCCTGCATACACTTGGCATCAACCCAGTTATGGTCGATGCCTAATGAACCTGTTCAAGGCCCTACCCTACTAGTGCATGTCCCAAAGCTAAGCTGTCACGGACATCGTTCAAGGTCCTAAATGAATTAATTCTTCTACCTATGTTTTTATCGTGAAGAAAATACATATTTTAATAAAACGCAAATAAGACTTCGTGAATCGCAATGATACATACAGCCAAACTAACAAAGAAATAAAAAATTTAATGAACAATAGGAGGAGACAAGGGGTAAAAGAGAGCTCGTCATTTTCTTCTCATACACACAAAACAAACAAATACAAAACTAGGAAGATCATTTTGTTGTTTAGTTGGTTGGGTTGCTGCGGAAAGATCCCAAAGCTTTTATGGCTGCTGCTCTCAATATGTATTGGTGGTATGCAGCTGCTGCCAGCGCTCCAATAAATGGTCCAACCCAAAAAATCCACTGGCCATTTCAAAGTACACCAATTTTTAATATCCAAATAGAGAAAATATCACAACTATTTTTACTTAAACAAATGTTTTAGGTGTGACGAGAGTGAAGACACATACATGGTCATCCCAGATTTTGTCTTTGTTGTAAATGACAGCAGCACCAAAGCTCCTAGCAGGGTTGATTCCAGTACCCGTGATAGGAATTGTGGCCAAGTGCACCATGAATACAGCAAACCCAATAGGAAGTGGAGCCAAAACCTACAAACATAAAGAACAATATCAATATCAATATCAATATCCAACACCACCATACAAACTCATGCAACAGCATTAAGCTTTCATCTTTATACACAAAACAAGAGTATAAGCTTGTAGGATACATACGGGGACGTGAGAATCACGAGCGCTTCTCTTTGGGTCAGTGGCGGAGAATACGGTGTAGACCAGCACAAAAGTGCCAATTATCTCGGCTCCTAAAGCTGTACCCTTGCTGTAACCAGAACTTACAGAGTTTGCACCACCTCCAAGAGAGTTGTAGTAATGCTTCATGAAGGCCTTCACCAAGCCAACACCGCAGATAGCACCCAAACACTGAGCAACCATGTAAGAGACAGCTCTAATCAGAGATACTTTCCTAGCCAAGAACAGGCCAAATGTCACAGCAGGGTTAATATGACCACCTGCACACCAAAACAACCAAAAAACCGTCATATACACAGTTAAATCTAAAAGAGAGAAGGATTATCTTTACTTCAACAATGTCAATCTACAAAAAAAATAAGTTCGAAACTAGCTGCGCCTGTCAGCTAAAGAAAACTTTGTTCAATAATAGGTATGATTTATATATAGAAAAGAACCATTACTCCTTAACAAATAACAGAACTTAACAAAAGGGTATGTCCAAGAACTGTTGAACCTTGACAATGCTAGCACTTGCTTCTTACCCGAGATACCAGCAGTGCAATAAACAAGAATAAAGATCATGCCACCAAAAGCCCATGCAATACCCAGCAAGCCAACACCATCACAGGGACCAGATTGCTTCTTGTGGCCGATCACTGTTGCTACTGTGACGTAAAGGAACAGGAGAGTAGCTATGAACTCAGCTATCAGAGCTCTGTAAAAAGACCAGAGCTTGAGCTCAGTCATGTCGAGAAGTGCTGCTGGTGGTGGATCAACATAGTCCTTGCCATGGTGGGTTTGTCCCTCTTCACTCACTTCCTTGGACATTTTCAGATACAAAAGCCTGTTAACGATATAAAGATACGATCTTGAAACACTCCGAGTCTCTTCGAACTAGAGTAAGCTGGTTGATGTATGAAACAGAGCAAAGGTTGAGCCTTTTAAAGAAAGGAGAGTAGGGTAGTAAAAAGCAACAATCTTTGGATAAGCCAAGGGTAAAGTGGGAACAAAAGAAGACAAGAAACTATGGGTTGGAAGTTGGAACTAGAAGAGACTAGCGAGAAAAAGGTATAATTTAGACAGAGAAAGTGGACAGTGGGACCATTGTGTACAGATAGACCATGTGATGGCTAATCATATTGGTCGTGGGTGGTGTGGAGACCTGGAGAGGAGAGGTTTTCGTATATGCGTTGATGGGCAGGACTCAAGCGTCAGCCTGGCACATCCAACCCCAAAAGCCACGCCCGTGCCAACGATCATTTCTTGTCTTTTGCTCTCTCTCTCTTCTTCTTCTTCATTGGATTCTTTAACGTTACTTAGCTTTTTGTGATCTAACCAGATAGTGAGATTAAGTTTAATCTTCTTGTCATCACTAAGATTAACATAAATCAAAGCCCTATGTTAGAGAAGAAAATTTACTATTGAATCACAAATTTGTGATTTTTGTTCATACCATTTAAGTTGAAACCCTAGAGATTCGCAGTTTTGGGACGCCAGCATCTACAAGCTGAAAAAATGAAACTAACGATGCCAATATGCATAGTTATTAAAACACCAATAATTCCCTCAATCCTCATACAATTATAACCTAAATGAAGATGCAAGCACCTTAATTATGTGGACGGCCATCGATTTTCAAATTTTAACAAAATGATCAGCATAAATAATTTAACAAGCGCTTCTTTTTCAAGGTTGGAAAGTTGAGATTTCTTTAGTTGGTAGAATCTTCATCAAGCCTGTCTTGTGCTCTGGCCATGTAACCGAGTGCCCTTGTTCCGTTCCGTTCCCCATAACAAATGGTCGGACTTGTCACTTTCACTTTTAATTATTGGTTTTGTGATCAGCCTTTAGTTCATTTAATTCATAAATTGCGTACTCCAGATAGAATTTTACATAACAATCGTATTAGAATAAGGACATCAAGTTATAGTGAGAACGTGTTGGTTCATAAGAAAGATTACATAGCTTTGAGAGTCCAAATCCTTACAAATGATGATTTATAAGCATTATATGAGAGCTCATTTACCCCATTAGTTGAAGCTTTACATAAACTCAATATGTATGTAGTAGTAGCTCCTTTAAGTATGCAATTAACTTGATGTTCTCTATTAAGATAGGTATAAGATAAGAGATGTACTCAATTTTCAATGTTTCAAAGATAAAAAGGATCATGAGCGTTGAACTGCTAAAAAATGTCATAATTAGTAAAAATTGAAAATGAATTTAATGTACACGAAATTTACAAATTATTGCATACTCAGACAAAAGTTTATTAATGCAGGCAGATTCTGCTGTCTCTTAAAAATTATACTTTAGCATGAAGCTCTTTAAGGGGCTTAGGACATTCTATCATTCTGTGAGTTGGGATGTGTAGCCACTAGCCATGTTTAGTTATGATACGACAAAAGTATGCAAGTCATGTTAGAAATTTGGCAAAAGGCCGAAATGTGGGGTCCACCTTGGTCCGAACAATTACTGGATACCAGCTGTTCAACTGGGCATATTTCCAGGTGGGCCCCACTTCCTACCCATCCATTGGGCCCACTTCACACTCCATCCTCTCATCCGTCCATGTCATCATCTCTCAATTAACTAACATTAATCGTTATTGCTTTTTTTAATTTCCTGTATGATCATAAATTGTTATGGACCACAGCAACCAACCTATTATCCTATCACGATCAGAAACGTGTCAAAAAGAAGTTGTGGATGCTTCCTGAGACTTCCTGTGTAGCCGTTGTGACTCGGAGGAGACGTTGTGGCATTGGATTTGAAAGAAGAGGATATGTCTAAATAACGGTCACTTTATTTATTTTTGTATACCTCTTACCGACCCTTTCCTTTCCTGAAAACGACTTGTCAATTATCAGAGAGTAGAGCTTCCTTTTCAATACGAAGACACGAAGCTTGAGGAAGGTTTATTAATTTAAATTTCGAAAAAGATTTATTAATTTAAATTTTAAAATAATATTATTTTATTTGACTCTTTAAATTTTGAGTCATGTTGAATAAAACAATCCAAGTTCAAATCTATAAGAAGTCCAACATTGAAAAAAAAAAGAACTAATCTTAAATTTTAGTCAATTTAGTTCGCGCACATTAATTGCAAGCCGAATTGAGCAAAAATTGTCAACTTTAGTTGTAAAGTTGTATGTAATGAGAATTCTAAAAGCAGACTATCCATTTGGGATTTCTTTTTTGTACAACATTTATGATTTGAAAGATATGAGAGGGAGTATCAATTAGTAAGCTATACTCTTAAATTAATTAAGACAATTGTCTTAAAATATACATAAAATAACTTTAAGTTGATGTAACATTCAGGATAAAAACAAAAATTCTCTTAACTTAAATTGATAATTTAACATTGTATTTATAATTAGAGTTAACTTTATAAAAAGTTAAATATCATAATATAATAAGAAAAACATTTTTTAACGTAAACATCTTCTTATTTTATAATTAAATAATAAAATTAAAAAATCAATTAAGTGCACAATATTATATAAATCAATCGAATTAAATTTGAATATTGCATTTATTGATGTGACATGAATCAAATGCTATGTAGCCACTTAATCTTACTCAGAGCTAACATAATTCTAAGTTGGCCATAATTATAATGTTCATAAGTAAAATAATATCGCTTTATTTGATTGCTTATCCTATTACTATAAAACAATTTCATCTTCGATTTGGGGAAAGTAGTCATAATTATGTGATTAGGGTTTAAGCATAATCCAATTAGAATTAATTTTTGTATGTTTTGATTTTTCAAATGAGATAAAAGGTGGTGTAAACAATTAAGACTCACAAGCAAAGTATCAGTGTGCAAGCCTGAGCAATAAGTTTGATTTTGTTATGTTGCTACAAGTATAACGTGAAAGCAATTGTTATAGCATTTAAGGAGATTGGCTAACTCAAGAAGGAGATTCCTTTGATATATGCAATAATGAAGGGTAATAATTTTTTTCCATTCAAAATATCCAAAGTATGCTCTGTTTTATAATAATTCCTACCATCTGTAGCCTTTCCTAGAAATTTACGTGGAAAATGTATAAGTTAATCATTTGTGTGTGTATTTTATTAACTAGATTCAAATTTAATAAATCTTTTTCGAATTCTTTGTTAAGGGAGTTGAATTGTATTGAAAAATATAGAGAATTTAAGTACCACTCTATTGAATAAAAAATAACCAAAGTTTATTTGAAGACATATAGGTAGATGGGTATGATTTTTTCCAATAAGCGGATCCTCCCAAATCTGAATACACTTTAATAAATACTTTTGAAGTATTAAAGAGCAATACAAAGGTACCAACTACAACAAAGGCAATGATGAAGATACAGACTACTAAATATGAAAAATAAGAACTTGAAATTTGATTAATAAACATGTTTATATTGTTATTTTGTGCAAACTATTTTGATATGAAATGGATAATTTGGTAACTATATGCATTTGACAATCTATTCAATCTGATAAGAATCAAACAAAGTTACTATTAATGTTTATATTGTAATAGCCGGGTTCCAAAACTTACTGAGGGTTAGAATCTAGACTATTGAGTCATATCATTTGAGAATTTTAGAATCTTATACTATTGAGTCATATCATTTGAGAATTTATGAAGTGCATTTCATTCATATGCATAATATTCGCATGCACACATGAATCATGATTTAGTAATCATTGCCAAGATTGTATGTGCACTCAATTGACATATTTTGGGGTATGAAAGGTTTGAGATGATTATGATGTGAATTGTGTATTGCTTATGTCTTGAATTTTTGTTAGGTGGATTACAATTAGTAAAATTGGAATTAATTGTTACAATTGGAAAATTGATGAATTAAAATGTGCATTTAGTTTAGGAAAAATGTCAAATTGACACGTGAAAATTTAGGATGACTAAGCCTATGAAATAAGTTACAAATGGCAGTAGAATTGATTGACATTTGGCATAGGAAATTAAGTGACAAATGGTAGTAGTGATTGAGTGACAAATGACCTAGGATATTGGTGACATTTGGTAGCTTATATATGGGACAAATGGAATGCATGCATAGGTGACAAAGGTCATTATGAAATGATAACACCTAGCACCTAATGAGTTAAGCTACTGCAAGGATAGTTCTGCTGGGTTCATTCTTTTTCTCCTTTCCTCTCACCACTGAAACACCATACCCTTACATCCCTGTGTTTTGCTTAAGTTTGTGTCTAATTGCCACACCAAAAATCTATGCTTTCACCCTTCACAAGATAGTTATAGAACCATACCCTTACATCCCTGTGTTTTGCTATTGTCTTTTATCCTTGCTGAAAACCCATACAATTCCCACCTTGTATTTGAGATGATCTTGCATGCATATAAGGAAAAGTAGACTTGATGAATTGAGGTGGAACTTGAGCTAAACAAGTAAGTAAAATACTGATCTTTGTGGCATGCTGTAATAGAAATTTTATGATGATTGAATTGGGATGGGTTGCATGTGATGTTGATGATGAAGTGTGTTGGAAAATGATAAATTAATTGGATACTTTTCTGTTTTGTTTTTTATGCATAAGAACCGTAGGTTATAGGTTGCCATATGGATGATTTAGATTGATATTTGAAGTTTAAATGAGGTGAATTTATGTTAAAGAAAGGTGCTAGTGAAGTGCTCTTGAATTTGGAAAAAAAACTAGGACTACATATATGACAAGATTAAGTGAATGAACGTTTCTATTTTGATTTTGTATGTTTGAAAGATAAATAGTTGATGAGCTGCCAATTAAATGATTTTGAGTTGGAATTTGAGATGAAATTGATGAGGAATTGAAGTATAATTAAGGTATAATCGAGATATATTTAATGGACTAATATGAAGATGTTTTGAATTTGGTATGAAGGTATTAGAATCTGGAGAAATTGAAGGAAAATGAAGAGTGCACATTCGATTCACTCATCCCACAATCGTGGGCAATGCTTTGAAATGAAAGTTTTCTATTTTGTGTAATTGTTGAACCACATGAGGATAAGTCACTTTACTTTGGTTCATTTGGATTTGATTGGGGCTTGAAATGAAATTAGATAGCTACTTGATTAATTAGTTAAGGGTTTGATAAGTTTAGCTTGTTAATTGATGTTATAACTTAAGGAATGGATTGTCTTGATATCAATGTGTTTAAATTTGGAAATTATGAGTTGTTACAGGTATAAAGGTGTTCTTATGAATGCACATATGATTCGAAGGATATAAGGAATGTGTATTAGGTATAAATGAACGAGAATTAGGAAAAATTTTGTGAATATATTGCTAGAAAAGGGTTAGTAAATGTATTAATTATTGATTTAGAGTAATCAAGTTTACTTAAGATATAAACCTAATTGCAACTAGTTATATACAAGTTAGTATATTTGAATGGTCAAGATTTGTGAATAAGGATACATACCCGGAAAGTCAATTGAGCATACATTGAATATGACACATATACATGTGCATGATTTAATATTCACTTAATTGAACAACTTAGTAATATGTGAACTATGCGTGTATTGCATGACTTTAGACGCACAAGTCAATTGCCAGCATCCAGACATTGCAGAATCATCAAGGCAATAGCTTATCTGGAGTGTACTGTGAGTTAACATAGATGTTTCTCACTATGATTGAATTGTTTTTGGTTAACTTTTAGTTATTGAACGGTTACTTATATGATTGCTATGATTTCGAACATTGTTTGTTCGAGGAGTTTGATACTTAGGACTGTATATGGAAGTGTTTTCAAATTGTATGTGTAATATAGAATGTGTACTCAACCGAATATTAAATGTCAGACTCAGGTCCGAAGAATGTGATTAATGACATGAACACATTTAATGAAAAGTATTGATAGCATATTATGTGAGTTGATGCATTCCATTACATTGATATGCATGATCAGATAAAGTAGTTGTGACCGGAGTGACCAACATGAAAAAGAGCTTTAAGCTCAAGAATTGTGCCCAAAAAGCCACAGGCTTAGTTAATAATGAATTCAGTATCCACAACAGATACGAGACAGTAAATAGGTGCTCGGTCACAATAAAGTAAAATGAAAATGGAGTTATGTGTGCATTTGTATATATAAAACTTTACATGTGTCATATAAATAATTGAGATGAATTAATGGATTGTTCTAAAATAGTGTTATGAAATGCTTGTATACATGATATACTTGTACTTGATGAAATATGACAAAATGTAATGTGGGATTTGATACTGGATGATGTGTTAAACTTCTTGAAATTGGTTATAAACTTGACTTTTTGTTCTTACTGGAGTGAGCACATCAATGATGGTTTGCTTATTGAGTTCTCAAACTCATCAAAATTGCAACGTTGATTTTTAGGTACAAGGGAGTTCTAGCTTCTAAGGCAACCAAGTAGAATTCTAATATTGTCATTTTGAGAACAAGAATGGCTTAAATGTAATATCCTGTTCTCACACTAAGTGTTAGAACCCTAGATTTCTATAATTGAGAAAATAGGAATGAGAGATTAGGAAAATGCATCTTATGCTCATGCATAATGTTAGCATACACACACGTGAATTTGATTATTGCACATATTAAAATGACTGTACGTGCATTCATTGACATTCCGAGTATAATTGATTACAAATGTGTTTATATTGAGAATTGTGAATTATTTGTATTGAAAACCGAATGGAGAAGTATAAATAGTTGGATTAGAATTTTGGTGAATTTTAGGAAAATATCTAAAAATTTAGGAATTATCTGGAATTTAAGGATATTTTGGGCTAGGAAAAATGCCAAATGACAGAACAATTAATAAATAGTAGTTGAAATAAAAGTCAAATAGTAGTGAAAAATTTTATATGTGACATTAAGATTTAATGAAAAGTTTTATTGAAAATTGGGAGACAATTAGATTAGAAATTGGAGACAAATGGGCTGATTTCTAAGAAATATGTAGTAGTGTAAACAAGATGGCATTAGCATTTATTTTTAATTATTAAGTGGGGAGTGTCATGACATGTGTCATGATACCCACCAAGCATTTAACCTCCTTGCTTATAACCCATGATTTACCCAATTAATTGGCCATCTCCTTGGTCTTTCACTTAAACAAAATACTCTATTCTTCTTTATTCTCTCAAGCTACAACATAGCCACTCTCACTCTCCTTACGTTGAGCTTGTGTTATTATCCTTCACCTTAAGACTTCAACACCTTGTTACCTCCATCATGTTGATGAAACCCACTTCCATTCCATCTTGTTCTTGCATATGTATATGATGATCGTAAAAGAATTGGAGAAGCTAGGGTTTCATGATGATTGAAGAAGATAATGAAGCTAAACAAGTAAGTATAAACATCACTCTTCTTGATTAGATGAATGAAACATGTTTTGATGTTAGTTAAGAGTTAAATGTTCACAAATTGTTGATGAATGGTATATGCACATGTTTTGTTTTTGAGTTAATGATCAAATATAGATCATGATTTATTTGTGAATGATATTGAGTTGAAATGAAGTTGAGAATGAAGAGGAAATGAAGTAGAAAAGATGGTTTAGGTACAAGTTGGGTTATATGTGAAATGTTGGAAGTTAAAAGCTGGAAAATGTAGCAGTAACACGTTCATTGCATATGCTTCTGTGAAAGTTCGCCGCGACCAACTTTCCTACACATGTTGAACATGCTTCGGTATTTTAGGCATAACTTATTCTGTAGTTATTCAAATAGAATGATTTTTAATTTGAAGTAAACTAGAGACATATGGATACAAATAGTCTGATGAAATCGAGTTTAATTTAGTTTCTAAGAATTTCAATTTCTGTATGGAAGATGAGTATAGGGCATTGTTTCAGTATAATAATAGTCTGAAAATATTTAGGGTATAACTTTCAGATTACTAAACCAAATTGAATGATTTTGGTGTCATTAGAAACTTAAGACAACGGGGAACATTTTTGTAGAAGAAAGTGTTATCAAATTACTTCATTTACTTGATCAGAATGACCATGGAAAATTGACCCAAAGGTTTGGAATTTTGGAGGTAATATAGGAAAGAATAAGAATTTGGATATTGTATGATTATATAATGTTAAAATAACATTTGTGAATGAATTATTGGTAGTAAAGCATAAAAAACATGTGTATAATGGAAATGAAGAGGTTCATATGATTGTAATTGTGATTTAAAGGAGTTGAGTAATGAGTTTCTAGTAAAAGTGAATGAGAATTGATTATTATGAAGGCAAATAATGCTAAAGATGAGAATGTGCATAAGATGTGAAATTTGAAAAGATACCCGGGATTGTCATTAAACATGCAATGTACATATTCCATATACACATTTGTGCACAACATAATACTTATAACTGTGCAATTATTAATGTGTGTGTGCAATGTGTGTATTGCATAATTTTGATGTGTAGGATAAATGTCCACATTCAGACATTTCCAGATCTTGAAAGCAATTGTTGATCTGGAGCGTACTGTGAGTCGACCTAAATGGTTTTACTTTTATGAATGTTTCGTTTATGTATTCTTGATTGAATGATTATGACATGTGATTGTTCTGATTCCAGACATTGAATGTCCGAGGAGTTTGATAAATGCATAAATAATAATAGAAGTGCTCATTGAATGTTAATTGGAAGGAATAAGTGATACTCAACTTAAATGTTGAATGTCGGACTAAGGTCCGATGACATGTGTTGTTGGACCCCATTTTCAAAATCCAACATTCAGAAGCATAAAAGCATGGAGGACTCAAAACCGATAACTTACTGGTCAAAATCGGGGAACTTCTAACTGAAATTTCAGATCGGCTTCTTCAGAACATTTGTTCCCCCATTGACATACGATTCTAACGTCACCAAAAACGCTCAATTTGGTTTAAAAAAGAAGAAGTATTGGCCAAAACACTTTCTGCCCTTACAAAACCCAGACTGAAAACTATTACCAGCTTCGCTTTAGAAATTGAAAATCTTAGGGGCTGAATTGAAATCTGACTTCTTCATAAAATTTGTACATCCAATTTTATGAATATGAATATCAAACCAACTCAAATGTTATCACTCCATAGATCGTGTTATTTGGGACATTGGGATGGGATACGATCCCAATCGCAATAGATGTTGGGCCCCGATTCGTAATAGGCATGTTTAAATTATTTTGTTAAATTATTTTGAGGTTTTAATTAGATATTTTACTATGATTGGAAGAAACTGAGGATTTTTTTATATTAAATGAAGAAATTAGTGAAATTAGAAGATCATTGTTTTTAATTGATGGAATTTAGAAGTCTAAATTGGAATTTTTGCTAAATTGGTAGAATTAAATGTTAGAATTAAATGAATAAGATGGTGTTAGAATATTAAATTGGAGTTTGTTTTATAAGGTGTTAGAATTAAAAAATTTGAAAGAGCC
>JANKOE010000206.1:71388571-71401397 GCA_026284465.1 Erythroxylum citrifolium | reverse complement strand
GCTTTTCTTGAAAAATTGATCTATTTTTTTATTAATAAACATGTTTTCTAATTATTTTCTATTTTATGAAAAAAAAAATTAGAAAACTAGATATTTTTCAGATCAGAAAGTAAGCGCATCCTTATACTTCTGCGTCAAAGTGCGGAGCTTGTATAGTGAAAGGAACGAAAACTGCGCCAAGCCAACAGGAATTAATCCAGGAAATGCATGGAATCCTTGGAAAAAAGAAAAATGCTCTGAATAGAACGTGGTTCCTCGAACCATTGTATTCAAGTCATCCGCTTCATGCTTGCTTTTGGTGTGAATTACGGGGATCAAAGTCAGCATATTTGTTGCGAGTCTTTGCTTAGTGACCTCCATTGTCAGAAAATAAATATTTATATATCTAGCTTTGATGTCAACTAGTCATTACCTCAGGTTAACATTTGACTGTATCTCTCTTGTTCATCAGTAAGAAGCTTTGCTTGTTCACAATTTGGACAGTCCTTGAATGGATGACTGGTGAATCCATCATCTGACCCCGGTTGCAATTATGGTTCCAGTTGAGGCTCTATTTGCCTCGAAAATTGAAACTGAAAAACAAAGATTAATGCTTTAGTTGCCGCAGTTTCAAGCATGAAGATCATTGGAAGGTGTGTCAAAAAACCTGACCAACCTTTCAAGCTTTCTATATCCTCTCAAAAGAACGTCAAGGATGGTCGAAGAATGAAACAATCCAGTGTATCTGGTAAACAACAAAGCACAAGAACAAGTACACGGTGTTAAAACTGTTGTATCTTATGATTCAGCAACCAGATATGGCATATTGGCAGTGCTGAGCACTTACCAAGTTATCTTGAGGGGCTTTCCTATAGAAACCTTGGATTGCAATAATAGCTAAGTTGGAAGTTACAACAATGAAAATACTCAAAGCATGCACTCCCATCCACTCAAACACGTATGTCAAGCGCCTGTAGCCATATACATCTACCTGTAGCAGACACCAAGGTAAGAAGGTTTAGCAACTTAGCAAAAAATAAAAAGGAACATGATAAGAGACACAATTATGATGTTCAATGTAAGTTCGATCCAAAAAAGTTTACAAAGATTGTTTTATGTTTTAATGCAGCATGTCGAATGTTTATTTGATCTTCCACAAACAAAAATTTTAGCTTATTTAACATGGCCACTGAAGCTGTGCTGAATGCAGGGGATAATATGGCATACTTTTCTGTCATTGCAATTTTCTAAAGGTTCATAGTAATTGGGGCTTTTTCAGGTTTTATGTTCTTTAATTTATTGCTTAGCGAGTTCAGATTACTTGTTTGTAATAGCCTTCGTATCCCCAGAACTGCATGCCTTTAGTAGGGGGTATTATATTCAAGCTTAGCACTCACCAAGAGATATAAGGCAGAAAATGTGATTCCCGCTGAAGCAGATGTAATCAGCATATAACTGATTGTGTAGAGAGATTTATTCAAAGGAATGCCTAAAGAAGGAACAAAAGAAAGAATCAATGATTCAGCACCATCCCAAGTCTGACTGTAAATAAACGTAACCATCAATGCTTGTAATTTATCAAGCCAACTACAAAGCATAACATCAGGTTCAAATATGCTCCACCAATGTCCTTTAATCTAACAATATGTGCACATTCAATGCATAAACAGGCATACCTGAAAAGGCAGTCAATAGGCCGAGTACAAATAATGAAACTGAGATCACGGACCAGTTTTCCATGCGTGCTTTATGGTCCTGAAAAATTTTGAGCAATATCAGAGGCATTCTCACCAATTAATGACTGAAACAAGTGATGCTTCGTGAACATATTAAAGTAACCCATAATCAGATCCAGAAGCTGTTAACAATTCATAAATAGAGACCTGTCTAAAATGTGATCCAACTATCATCCATCCTTATAGCTCCGCTGAAGTCATCTCCTTTGATTAATAGAAGATATAAAGAGGAGGGTAAAGAGCCTTGAGAAGTGAATCAGGTAGTACATGTCTAACCTGTATGTGAGCAAGAATGTGACCATATTGGAGCCCTATTATGCAGGTCACTGCAGCTGTCAAGGAGCTGTAGAAAACACATATCATACAATCATTTGAAACATGATTAACAACTTTGTGGAAGCTTCCTGATATCAAACTTATGTGGCATGACAGGAAAGGTTAATGTTCTTTGAGAAACATACTGTCCAGTTACAGAAAGATTACTTTGCTTGTAGATAGAAAAACAAAAATCACAAGTGTACATTGACAACCTTAGCAGGCCTTCAGGGTCAAAAGGGGCATGACACCATGGAGGTGAATTCTCTGAAACTTGGTGACTAGAGGACATATTGCACTCCTGTTTAAAGAATATCTTTGTTAGGGATCAATCTGTTGCACTTTGATGAATACAATGAAAATTAAGTTTACCTTAAGGTTTCGGTAAACAGGCTTTGCATATAAGTGTCCAATTCCAATAGCATAACGATCAATCATACCCGCTGCATTACAAGGGGGTCCAAGATCTCCTCTTACAGAACATTTCACCTATATCATGCAGGCACTGTCATGAACATCAATTTTCAAAACCAAAGGTTGACACTTGACAATAACTTCAGTAGAGAGGGAAAGGAAACTAAAAACTCCTGGATCACAATAATCAAGGAAACTAAAAACTACTGGATCACAATAATCAATCTTCTGTCCAGCGCATAAAAACTAAAAGTAGGGAAAAGTTGGACGATGTGGCCACAACACAAAGTGCGGATTGATGAGTATGGAACTCACAAATATATGCATTTTGGCCAATAATTGTCACACTAAAAATTTAGCAACTGAAGAAATTATATGGTGCAAAATAAACTTTCTTGCAGATTAAGATACAAAGTAGGAAGACACATTATGCAAATTCATATGAAAGATGTATCGGAGCCCAAGATCAAAATTTTAAATGCTTCAAGACCAAAGTTACAAAGATTGTTTTGGACAACTAATTTAGGCAAAGAGAAACTACATTTAGTGTTCTGCAAATATGTATGTCAACTTTTGTGCCTTCAATACTATGTTATACATCTATGATGAAAGAAAGTATAACGACAAAAATTTAAATACAACTCTCAAAGAAGAATGCACCAAAAGAAGTTGTGTGTTCTTCACCTTAAAAATATAGCTGGAATTTGCTGGAAGCATGTCTGTTGGGGCAGATATCTCAAATTGCCAATCTGGCACATATAAACCATACAACAGGCTTAAGTATATTGCAGAAAGTGCAAGTGCAACACACCTGCAAAATGAAATTTTCTTTATCAATAAGTAGTCCAAGAATGTCATCGATCATATTTGTGAACAATTAACCATCATTTGATATTTTAGAGACCATAAAAGATGAAAATAATTAAAAAAAATATCAGATATGAAAGACTTAGTTCTTCCCAAAAACATTTAACCTGAGTGTACGAAACAGCAATTCATAAATTTTTAGTAAACTTACAATGTAATGGTAATATGTAAAACTTACCACTGCCAATAATAGAAGATCCTCAGAAAACCTGTTTTGCTCTGTATTCGACTTGAAAGCCAAATTGCACATAAAGCTGCAATGATATACCCAATAGCTATTCTCTGGGAAGAAAGAAAACAAAGAAGAACCTCATTGATTTAGCAATGAAATTTTCATTTGGTGGCACTGAACAAGTTATAACGGTCTTTAAGTAAATTAAAAGATGGTACTTGAATCGATGTCTTTAAGGAAGATTGCACTACAGTTAGTGCTCTCCACATATGTATGTCAACTCTTAATTAGCTGGAAAAATATATTAAAGTTTAATTATCACTTGAGAAAATCCTATGTTTTAAGTTTCCTGGCAATTGCCATTTTAACAGTTCTGAGTATAGCATCTTACTAGTTTAATTATCACTTGAGAAACTCCTATGTTTTAAGTTTCCTGGAAATTGCCATTTTTAACAGTTCTGAGTATAGCATCTTACTGGAAATATTGCACTACGTTTCCATTTAGTAGTGTGAACAACCGTATCTAATGCTTACAGAGTTGACACAAATTGTTTGTTGTTCAGAAAACTTTCTGCATGCAGTTAAAAAGGTAATTTTTGAAGCTACAATACCTGTAAAATGCCTAGCCAACGAATTCTTTCAATGTCAACACCATAGGCCAACGAGTTTATTCCATGAAAAAAGCCACCTGATATGAGGTACCGGTCATATACTTGGTTTGTAGCAAGAACATGGGTTAATATGAAGGTAGTAACATCAAAGCAAAATGTTATTTGCTGTCATCAACAAGAAAAACATTAAATAACAAAAGCACGGATTGTACAAACAAAGAGACTAATCTCTTTAAATCTGTCAAAACGGCCTCAAACCCTTGATGACTTATTGTCAAAGCCTACATCAGAAATAAATTTTAAACTTTTAAATACAATAATTGGTTGCATCAAGGTATCCAAGATCCTCCCAGTAAACCAACTACTGCTATAACTATGATTAGTACTTAAGAGTATATCATAATCTAGTTATAAATAAGATCCTACTTATAAGTCTTCATCCCATGTACCTTGAAGTAGCACGCCTAGGAGAAAAAGTTTTACTGCTCTAAGAACTGCCTTCGACGTGGAATCTACTCTGTGAGATACTTTCTGGAAAAAAAATCGTTCAAAAGCAACACGTTAAACTCAGTGCACTACCAAAGGAAATCACCAAGTCAGCCAAATCAACATTACAACATCAAAACCACTGGATACAAGCTAAGTCTGTCGAATACTACCTTGTAGACAAGTGCAAGAGAGACTCCAGCAACGAAGAGAAAGAAAGGCATCACCAAATCTGCCAAGTGAAGACCAGTCCAAGGAGAATGAGCAATTACTGGAAAAATTGAGCCACCATAATCGACCAGCATCATTAACTGAAACCAAAAAACAACATGAAACGATAAGATTTAGAAGCCGGAAAAGTAAAAGGTCACATGTTATACTTCATTCCATTTACTTTTCATCGTTCACTTCATAAAGTCTTTAGCTTGCCTTCAGCTTCCAACACGAAACTCATAAAGGTACTAGAAAAAGCTTATACAATGTCGAGAACTGGTTCGTGTACTTGAATTCGAAAGCGTCAATAGTTTTATCTTTTCAACCATTTTCTCACAGGCCAAGCAGTATCCCAGAAGTCAACTTAGTCCAATAAAACAACAGAACAATAATCCTTTTCGGAAAAGCACAAAACTTTCCATGAAAGAAACAAAAGAAGATTAGTAAAATAGAGATATTTTTCAAGGAAAAGCAATATATAAACAGGTGAGAAAGGTAAAGGTAGATACACGGAGACAGATAGAGAGAGGAAGATGAAGCTCACGGAAACACAGAGACCGCGAAAGACATCAAGAGAAGCAACACGTGAAGGTTTCATATTGGGCGGAGGCTGTTCCTCATTGTCTAGCAGCGGTTGGTACTCTGCCATTTTATCGGCGGTGATAGCAGACAAAGTGAACAATTTTACGTTTGGAGAAGCAGGGGACAAAATGGCATACACTAAAAGACGCAGAATAATGCTATAGGTTCTATCATAACAAATGTATTAATCGGGACAAAATGAAGATTATTCTACAGGGAAAAGTTTCAAGGGAGAGCAAAACATGCAAAAAGGTTCGAATGAATAAGTCTGGACAAAATGAAGCTAATTGTACAGGGAAAAGTTTCAAGAGAGAGCAAAACATGAAAAAGGTTCGAACTTTGACTTCGTCGGGTAACCACTTAAAATATAGTATAATTCACGAATCAAGTACAAGACGTTTTGTTAGGCAAAGACAAAAGAGCCCCAGTCCCCAGACCTTGACAATGGTTGACGAGTAGAATGGCTATTAACTATGAAGACTGAATGGACTATTTGTTTTCTTGATGCCATCCCATACCCGTTCTATGAATCTGCCCCCACTCTTATACCTGTCTCATTTTTGTCAGAGATTTTTTTGGCACCTCTATACCCGTACTTATTGGAGGTTTGACTCCAATCGGGTACCTGTTTACTCGCCTCTTTTTTTTACAAAGATAAGATTATTTAATATGAATGGACTATTTGTTTTCTTTTAAAAGAATTTAGGTAATTGCTGGGTTTGTATGTATATATATATAATGGCAAAATTGTAATTACTATATAACGGGTAAATGGATATGGGGGATGATATCCCCATACCCGTCTCGATACTCGACGGGTATTTTTGTTAACTCCTCATACCCGCCCCACGGGTAAAAATTTGCTCCTCATATCCGCCCTCATTCGGGTAATTTTATCGGGTACCCATCGAATTCGGGTACAATTGTCATCCCTAAATTTTCACATAAAAGCAATTTATTCATAATAAAATACACAAAACCTTACTTCCATGGCATTACTATACGTTTATGCTATCACTTTGTTTGTGGTTGCTGGTAAAGTTAAAAAATGCGTGTTAAAGGAGAAGACAGCCTAATCTATACGACTTCTCCTCATCGCACCACTCTCTCAGTATCTATTCTCAGCACCTTAGAGCTGACAGAAAGAACAGAATGTCCCATGCTTAATTTGGTTGCCAAGTTACTTACCAAAAAAAAAAAATTTGGTTGCTAAGTTCAAATTATGGTTAGAACAAGAAATGAAATTGCACCCCTCAATTCAAATGTAGTGTTCATTTTATAATACCATAAAAAAGAACTCAAGAAACCAGAGACGGAGCGGCATTAGGTAGAGAAAGAGAGCTTACAAAGACGCAGATTCCACGAAAGACATCAAGAGAAACCACCCTGGTTTTAGTCCTTCCTTTGATCTTTGTTCCTCCAAATTCTTCCTCGTCGTTAACTAATAGCCCGTAACCTGCCATTGTCGATAACCAGAAGACACTAGCCGAAGCAACTTGACGGTTCTGCCAATACAACCCACCACCACATAAGGTCTCTACTCAGATGACCCTAGGAATCCTATACAATATATACCTACGATATTATCGGATAAGTAACAGATTTTCTTCAAGTAGGCAAGTGGTGGACGTTGAAAGAGGTTGAAGTTATAAAAGAGGTTGAAGTTATATTCTTTTGGCAGATTCTATTTGTACAAGAACGATCTTTTGTTTCTGGGCTTGGGTTATATATTACTGCTTTTGAGAATATGATAACGTGAGAAAAGAAAAGGTAACAACATCTTTGCAAGAAGAGGTTCAGGTGACCTGCTCCATACGAAGATTTACACAATCTTCTTTTAATCTGGCCAACTTTCATTCCATGACATGACATAGAGGTGTCCCCCGGCCGGTTTGGCCAAACTTTCCTTTACGAATAAGACATCATGAAAAGAGAGAGACGAAGATAAGGATAAATTACCACTCAAGTAATGGCATTTCTTTTACGCAAGCACGTTCCAATCGAGTGCAACATATTACGTGTAACTGTACGGATGTCAAATAAATTTATAGCTTTGAGTGGTTACACTTGCACCGTCCAGAAATAGAAGTTTTGAGTTGGAGTCGGTTGGTTCAGATTATGTCAACTCTTTGCCAAATGTGTAGTTAGAATACGCTGTTCCAAAAGTCATATAAAAGAAACTCCACCCACCCCTACACCTTCTCTAAGAGTCCTATGCTAAACGTTATCATATAATATTTTAAATTACAAATTATCATAAGAGATGATATTGCAATTACCTTAAAATGTAGTAATTATCTCAATCATAACCGTAATATTATAATTACAGTTTAAAATTTAACTATCAGTTTCACAAGTCATTCTTTAAATTCGGATCGTGATCCCTAGTAGTCTCTTAGTCCACACCATGTACGGCGAATTATATAGAGGAGCATTAAGAGAGTTCTTTGTTTCTTCAGTCTTTTTCTCTGATAGATGTTTAAGGTAATACATGCATCTTTACTCGGATACATTATAAGGCGTGGGTAATGCAAACCGAATCACATACTTAATTATGTTTAAACTCAATTAAACGTGTTTATTATTCATTAAAATATTGTATTTAGTAATGAACCCTTGGCTTATTTGTACCTTCTCCACCATCTTATAAATCTTAAACGTATCTTTCAAAGTGTGATTTCGACGTCATGTGGTAACTTTTGTGACAAAAGGGTGGGCAGAGATTATTGGCATAGTTGGTGGAAGGGCATTGTCGCTTGTATATGGACTTAAATGATCACTATAAGAACTATTGCTCTAAACAACTAATTGCCGTTTGTAATTCTGCTCCACAAACGTCTATTGCCTGGGTCATCACCTTCTTCACATAAATCCATTGGAACACTCGTCAATTAACTTACCTAAATTTTGAATAACTTAAGCCACATTGTTCATAAGAATAACTTTATCTGCACTCACCCTCTAATCACTAGGTTTAGTACAAGTGTAGTAAGATAATGAAACCATAAGGGAATAGCTCCTTATATGTAGTAAACAACCATTTACCTACATTCAAATCTTGCAAGTATGTAGAGGTCCAAGATGATATTAGAGGACCAAATTGGGATATTTTTCTATAAAAATGGGGAAAAAAGGAGTTAGTGTTGTGTAATTTGTAATTACCAAACATGATTGAGAATCTAAGTAAAGGCCATTGCTTGATTTGGTTTCAGCCATGGATGGTAACATATGGTGTAATGCGAACTTAACTGTGCCACTACTACATCTCAATTCCCCTGTAGAAAAAAAATAAGGGTGTGCTTGTTTAGTGGGTATAAGTAAAGAGGAATGAGTATGGAATGAAAAGTAATTTTTAGTAAGTAACTATGAATACAGAGCTTATATTTTCATTCCTTATTTTGGGTCATTACTCCATTCCTCTCGTAATTCAGAGGAATGGAAGTCATTCCTCGATAAAATTGGTGTGCGTTCCCGCTTCTTCTGCATTGCTCTCCTCCTTTGTCTAGCTATGACTACACGCACCTGCACTTGTAGTCCTTTTCATTTCACTAACCACATGCATAAAGTTCCACCATCGAAATATCAGCTACCATAAACCAGTAAGAACATCTCTCACACTTCTGTTTCTGTTCCTACTTCTGTGACACACTTCTGTTTCTAATTCTATACCCTTTTTGATCCAGGCAAATTGTTAACTCTCTTTTCTACTACTAGATCGTGCTCTTCGATTTAAGGGTAAAGCACCACTAGGATAGGTATCGTTTATTCTCTGATTTGCTTGTTGTGTTGATCTTGAGGTAGGGTTGTTTGGTGGGTATTGTAAAGGAAAGTATGAGAATTATATTGGATTTTTTCTAGTTTATGTTGATTAGATCCCTTAGCATTTTTGGTTTCGTGTTTATGTTCTTTGGTATTTTCTTTCAACCCAGACCGAATGCCTTTTCTTTAACTTCAATTTTTGTTTTTTAAGGTAAAAAGTAGTTCTACAATGTTTGGACTTGGGAGTGAAAAGTGTTCGACGCTGCTGACTAAGAATTAAATGCATATTAGAACTTGTGCAAGGTCCTGCATCTTTTCGTGGTATTAGTTTCTTCATATTTTAATTAACAATTGTTCAAAGGATGTTGAAGGGTTGAACTGGTGTTTGGGTTCACTTGCCTATCTGAGTTGGGATATTCTCTTGGGATTTGAATATAATTTCTAGTAAAAGCTAATGCTTAGCATGTGGTTCTGCAATTTCTAATTAACAATTTTAATACTCATTCTTTTTAGTTGATTTTCGAATATCTACTACCATACACCTAACTGATGTAATATTTGTTTCTGTTGAAATTTTTTCATCTACTAGGTTGAGCTTGTAACATGTGTTTCTTTGTTTCAATGACTTAGCCACCGATTCTCAACCTACTCTAAGATTCTAATCTTTTCACATGATTAAGTAGAAGTACTTCAAATGGATTATTGTTTGACTACCTTGTCTCTGTCCAAATTAACCATTGGTACTTCCTATCCCCAACATTGATAGAATTGGAGTTCATATACTCAGTTTTCTTTTTATTATTAAAAAACATTGCTAGAATGGTTCTCCATCATACCAACTAGTAATATGTCTCAACATTGGTGTGCCCTCATGGAATGATGGACCTTGGAATATAGGCTTGGATGTGATAATTAAAATCTTCATAAATAGTGTTGTCTAGAAATATTCAAAGTTTGTGAAGATGACATAGATTAACCAGAACATTTACAGGGAGACGTCACTCTTTCAAGATGAGAACAGGTAGGAGTAGAAAAATCACACATGAGTTTCGATTTGAAAGCCATCAAAGTGATATAGGTTAAGCATTTAATGGTTTTCTTGTAGGAAGCTATCACACTGATAAGTATTGGCATTAAAATATCATCTCCTTTTACTTGTCTATTTTGTCAATTTAATATGTCATTGATGAGTATTCTTCCCACCCAATGCTTATGTCTACTGTTTAAAGAACTGGAATCTTCCCACTAATGCTTGTGTCTATTGTTTAGTACTTGATGAAAGCCACATTTTGCATTTCACATTATAGAGATTGTCTATTTATTAGTTTCCTTTTAGCCATCAATAAGAAGGTCGGTGAATTTGTTGGTACTTCGTACTTAAGTGGTCGTATTCATTTTTCTCGGTATTCATTCATGCTTACATTATGCAATGCTTGATCTTTTTTTTGCTTCATAGCTAGATTGGTTGTGTTTAATACTGAGACAATTTTAAGAGATTCTAAATGCATCATTTGTTCTTGTTAGATGAGGATACTGTTGCATTTGTCCAAACTTTGTCTTATTGTTAAACTAATATGAGATTTTGACTTCTATGGGTGTTCCTTTTGAGCTTTGTCATAGTATTTTATAGCACTTCATAAAGATTTATAGTATCCAATCCTTTATTTTTAACTGTAAAATAACAACAGTTTTGACAATTATAGTGATATAATTGTATCCTACTCGCTGAAATAAGTGCATACCACCTTTATTTTTAGAAGGAAGATATTGCCTTCACCTCGAAAAGGCTTAAGCAAACCAAGGTAACATGATTCTCCTATGTTTTTACATTTCTTGTCTCTACTTTCAGTTTTTCTTTTTGTTTTGGATGTGTTCAGTTTGTCTTGTCTTTGGAGTAAACACCAATTTGTAATTTGTTAGGCAAGTAGGCAATTTAGAAAAGCATCAGTTTATTGAGAAAAGTGTTGACTAAATGTTATTCCTCAAATCATTGTTTCCATGCTTAGGATCTAATGATTTGTAGATTACTGGGGATCAAGGAAAATAACGATCAATGAAATCCTTAATCATTTTATGCTCTATATTTAAGATGGGAACAATTGTGCATGTTTATTGTGATTAAGTAGGTATTCTCATTCAAACATAAATTTATGCACAATATAAATGTCGCTGCATAAAGAAACATAATTTGTTTATACCATATAGTTGAACATGGAAGGAAAAGGATAAGACAACTCAATGCGTGTCTTTCAATTTTAAGTTGTGTTTTGTCTTTGGGCTGATGTTGTTTTACTGCTATTGGTGTTGTTTCACTCTTATTTATCATGGAAATTTCCCATTTCATAGATGCAACCCATCCTTTCTTGGTTGTTGCCTTATTGAATATAGTGTTACTACACTATCAAATATGGTGTTCCTTCACTATCAAATATGGTGTTTTACCTTTGAGTGTTTTGATGGGTAGCATATATAGCCAATATACTAAAATATTCACTCGTTTAATCAAAAACTTCATTTTGTTGTCTTCACTTTTTTTAATTTTGATAAGCACTTTAAGCTTTATTTTAACAATGCAATCCAACTATATCTGCTATAGTCATACATAAATAACACGAAGAATCTACTCTCATTTAGTGAAATCTCACTTATAGGTTAACATACATCAGAGTGAAGTAGTTCCAATCTTTACTTTGTTAATTAAGATAGGCAACTTAGCAAAATATATAAAAGTACTCTCTTCAAAAGACTTTTCTAAACATTCTAATCAACAAAAAAAGGTTTGTTCTTCATGCAAATTCTCATCAATTTGAGCTCCTTTAATATCAATTATTACTTATTCACCACTAGCAAAGTTCATTCATATCCTTTATAAATCAACTGACCAAAACTTGATTTATTTTTATCAAGGTTAGGAATTGGAAGTACATTAGCTATTTTGCTTAAAGTATACATAGGAATTGATCTTCTTCTTGATCTTTTTTCTCTATTACCTTTGCTTATTATTTTATCTCTTTTTCCACTGCTATTGCCTAGCTTTTCAACATGCCCTATCTATATGTTGGACAATTATTTTCTGAATTTTTTAATGTAGATCAACATGGCTGGCCCCCTATTAGCGAACAACGACACAAACTAAAGCAATTTTTGATACTTCAATAAACAACAAATAATATGATAGTTTTCTTATTTTCTATCCATTATGTTATCTATTGTTTGTACCTTCAATATAAGGTCCATAAAATTAAAACAAAAGAAGAAAAAAGGATTGATAGAATGAGATGGATGTTTAGATTGACCATAGATTGTGATAATGCCTGCATTAGTGAACTTCGTATGGATAGAGCAACCTTTAGGATATTATGTGATATGGTAAACGATATCGGGGGTTTAAAAGACACTAGGAACACATCCGCAGAAAAGGTTGTAGCAATGTTCATAAACACCTTAGCTCACCATAAAAAGAGTAGGACAATAAGCCTACTTTTTCTTCGTAGTAAAGAAACTGTGAGTTGGCAATTCCATCAAGTTCTTCATACAATTATAAGATTGCATCATATTTTGCTCTAGAAGTCGGAGCCTATTACTTAAGATTGTCAAGATGAGACATGGAAATGCTTTCAGGTAATTGAACATTATAATTAACCTATAACATTAATATCATAACTTTTATGTGCTAAATCACCTTTTAGTTT
>JANKOE010000206.1:71297856-71314659 GCA_026284465.1 Erythroxylum citrifolium | reverse complement strand
TTGAACGCTTATACAACTACAGTGATTAAGATAAACTGATTTTGAAAACGGTTTGAGGAATATGACAAGATAAGAATCAAACTTTGGAATAACGTACAAATTAAGATTTACTTTTTATTATGATTTATGTGTTAATCATTTTATAAAATTAAAGTGATTTTAGTTCTTATAAAATTAAAATATGAAAAATGTTTCGTAATTATTTAAGCGAGCTAGTCTTGTTAGATAATTCAAAATATTTTTAGTATCAATGTTTGTTAAGATTGATTGTGTTTTTGAAATTTAGTTAGAGAGTATTTTAGAGTAGATTATCTTCATATCTAGTTGTTAAATAAGATGCATGTCAGTTGTTTGTTTAAATGTTTGCTAAGAAATCTGCAGAGATATTGATACTGCTTGATTTTTGTAACTGATAAGCTTGCTTCAATTATAAAAAGACAGGTTTGTTATTGTTTTTCTCTACATCAATGAAATCATTGTTCACTTAACTTCCTTAAACGTTTTTCCTATTTCGCTATTGTTGCAGTTTCTTTTTGGTATAGGACAACATTTTGGTATCAAGGCTAGAGAATGGCTACAATTTCAGCAGCAAGTTCAACACAAAATATGCCTGTATTTACAAGTTTAAACTATCAATTTTGGCATATTAAGATGAAGATATTTCTCACCTCTCACAATTTATGGGACTTAGTGGAGAATGGATATGAAGCTCTTGAAGAAGATGAAGGCATAAGGTTAACAATAGTACAACGAAATGGGTTGAATGAAAAACGGAAGAAAGATGCCAAAGCTCTTTCCTTCATCCAACAATCCATGGATGAAAGTATTTTTCTAACTTTATGAATGCAGAAGCAGCAAAGGAGGCTTGGGATGCACTTCAAAGAGTGTACCAAGGAGAAAACAAGTCCAAACAAGTGAAGCTACAAGGTTTTCGTCAAGAGTTCGAGAACTTAAGCATAAAGGCTTCTGTATAAATACAAGAATTCTTTTCAAAGGCATCTTTAATCATCAATTAAATACGATCCTTTAGAGAAGATTTAACAGAACAAAAGGTTATGGAAAGAATACTTCGGAGTTTGCCTATGAAGTATGATCATGTTGTTGCGGCTATTAAAGAGTCAACGGATTTACAGGATTATACCTTTCATAAATTGATGGGTTCACTTGAAGCATATGAGCAACGATTGAATAGGTCAACAGAAACTCCGACATAACAAGCATTTAAGTTAAAGACTAATAAAAAAAGGCAAGATGGTGGAGCGACTGGTCATTCTAATCATAGCCGAGGAAGATCAACACATGGTAGAGGGCATGGTCGTGGACAAAACTATGGTCGAGGTTGAGGACAACATATAACAATACCCAGCAATGTGAGACTAATAATGGAGGTAATAACTTTTCTTGCTCATATTATGGAAGTACTAACCATAAAGATAAGGATTGTTGGTACAAAGATGATTCAGGTGCAGGAAAAGCTACTTAATGCCATTATTGTAAGAAATATGGCCATGTTGAGAAGAATTGTTACAAAAAGACTGATGATCAAGCAAACTTCCAAGAAGAAAAGAATGGAGAAGAGAATTTATTTCTTAGTTCTTTTGGTACTCCTACTAATACCATTCAGGATGTTTGGTATCTTAATATCGGATGTAGCAATCACATGACTGGTAACAAGGATTTTTTTTATTGATTTTGATGAATCCATAAAAACACAAGCTAGGATGGGTGACAACAACTATATTCAGGCATGTGGTATGGGAACTATTGCTATGATTTCAAATTATGGGAGGAAACTTATTCATAATGTTATGTATGCTACTAGTTTGGCTCAAAACTTACTTAGTTTGGTCAATTAATAAGAAAAGGGTAATGTGTGATATTTGAAAATGATGAATGAAAAAGTTTTGATAAAAGAGGCATAAATTTGGTGTACTCAGTTAAAATGACTGAAAACAAGATATTTCCGATTTGTTTATCAAGATTAAGTGTCAATGCCTTTTCTGTATTATCTAATGATTGCATAGTTTGGCATAAGAGATATGGTCATCTTAACTTTGGTAGCTTGGATTTGTTGCATAAAAGGAAGATGGTTTTTTGTTTTCCTATTCTGAAAGGTGACAGGAAGTTATGTGAAGCATGTGTTTATACGAAACATCATCGAGATAAATTTCCTACGGGTAAAGCAAAGAGGGCTACGAAACCGTTGATGTTAGTTCATGTTGAAGTATGCGGGCCTATGTAGATTTCTTCCTTAAATGGAAGTAAGTATATCTTGATCTTTGTAGGTGATTTTTAAAGCCAACATGGGTGTATTTCTTGAAGGAGAAATCTGAATTTTTTGAAAACTTTAAGAATTTTAAAGTTGTTGTTGAAAAAGAGAGTGGATACTAACTTATGACACTTCAAGTCGATTACGGTGGCGAATATTTTTCTACTGAATTCAAAAATTTATGCAACTTTCATAGTATTTGTCGACAAAAAATAGCTAGTTATACACCACAACAAAATGGGGTGGTGAATGCAAGAATAGAACTATTGTTGAAGCAACAAGGAGTGTGTTGAATGAGAAAAGACTACCCAAAAAATTATGGGCTGAAGTTGTAGCTTCTACAGTATACTTGAGCAATAGATCACCAACTCGAGCAGTTTAAGATATGACGTCATATGAAGTCTGGTATGGTATAAGACCAAATGTAACTCATTTACGAACATTTGGTTACATTGCTTGTGCTTTTATACCAACTGAATTAAGAAGGAAACTTGATGAAAAAAAGTGTTAAATGTATATTTCTTGGGTATAGTGATGAAACTAAAGGGTATATGTTGTTTGATCCTGTAACTAACAAGCTAAATGTTAGTTGTGATGTTATTTTTAATGAAAGTAAAGCTTGGAAATGGGGATCTGAAGAAGAAAATGTAACCTATAATGAAGATTCTGCACTACAAAAAACTAGAAGTCTTGCTAAAATATATGCTTTAACGGAGGAAGCTTATGTTGTAATGGAACCTACATGTTTTGAAGATGCAGCCGGAAGGAAATAATGGGTGTAAGCCATGGGAGAAGAAATTGTAGCTATTGAGAAAAATAGGACATGGAGTTTGGTGGATTTGCCAAAAAGGAAGGAAGCAATTGGTCTTAAATAGATTTATAAATCCAAATTAAACTCTAACAGATTCTTGCAATGGAACAAAGCTCGGCTAGTCGTTAAAGGCTACTCTCAAGTACCAGGTATTGATTTTACTGAAACTTTTGCACCAACTATTCGTTTTGATACTGTGAGAATAGTTTTGGCCTTGGCTACTCACAATGGATAGAACGTTCATCAGTTAGACATCAATTATGCATTCCTTAATGGTGATCTTTTGGAAGATGTATATGTAGAACAACCATAAGGTTTAACTATCAAGGGACCTGAACAGAAAGTGTACAAGCTACATAAAGCCTTATATGGCCTGAAGCAAGTGCTAAGAGCATGGTACAACAAGATTAACTCTTAATTTTCATAACATAATTTTGAAAAAAGTGCAAGTGAGCCAACTCTTTATATGAAGAAACATAATGTTGATTTTCTGATTGTATGTTTGTATGTTGATGACATAATCTATAATGGGAACTTAGCTCAAATGATGCAGGATTTTAAAGAATCAATGATGTAGTATTTTGAAATGTCTGACTTGGGGTTATTGCATTTTTTTTATGAATGGTAAAATTGTATTTATCAGGGGCAAAAATATATACAACATCACAGGAGCATATCCCAGGCATTATTTTCTGAACATTGAAGTGCTACAGGATTCAAATGGTATATTTTATCTCTCAAAAGCAGTATATAGGTAACTTGTTGAAAAGAGTTGTTATGGAAAATTGCAAGGCTACGAAAACACCATTGAATATGAATGAGACGCTACGTCTAGGACAAGTTCCTATTAATATCAATATTTGTTAAGATTGATTGTGTTTTTGAAATTTAGTTAGAGAGTATTTTTTAGTAGACTATCTTCAAATCTAGCTATTAAATAACATACAAATCAGCTGCTTGTTTAAATGTTTGTTAGGAAATATAAAGAGATATTGATAATGCTTGATTTTTGTAACTGATAAGCTTGCTTCAACTAAATTTCTTTTTGGTACGGGACAACAGGTCTGATTTCTTTTTGGTACAGGACAACAGGTCTGATTTCTCTAACATTGCAGCCTTTCAGTCAGCTGCTGTTTGTAAGAACAAAGCTAATGCGTACTGAATTACTAAGCAGCGCTTGGACTGGTTTCTTCGCTGGTTGCTTACACACTATCTGGGTCCGATCACCTTGCTGCCATCTTGCTGCTTTGGCTCCTCTTTCAATTGATCGTCCCGATGGAAAGTGCTCTTGTTGGAGCTTTATGGGGCTGCGGCCATGATGCTGGTTAGGTCATATTTGGTTTACTATTTTTTGTTGCTGAAGGATCGGCTTCACATTGAGGTCATCAGAACTTGGGGCACTAGATTTGTGGGTATTACTTTACTTGTAATTGGTGTTATGGGAATCAGGGAAGCTTCATAAGTTCCTACTCCATGTGTTGCTCTGGAAAACGGTGACTGTGATGTCAGTGTTTGCGAAGCTCTATGCAGCCCAGGAGTAAGGAAGGAGGAGGTTGGTTTTGCTACCTTTGCCACTGGTATTGTCCATGGGTTGCAACCAGATGCATTAATGATGTTCTTCCTGCACTTGCATTGCCTTCACGGTTGGCTGGTGCTGCAGTTCTGATTATGTTCCTGGTTGGTACTGTTGTTGCAATGGGAAGCTATACAGTATTCGTAGGCTCATGTAGAAAGGCATTGAAGGATCGTGTACTTGGAACAACAGAGAAACTCATTTGGGCATCCTCCATTGTTGCAACTGCACCCGGTTTCGCTATTATCATTAGCCAATTTTTCGGATTCAGCTTGTATTGATTCTTCAGACCAAGAATTTTCACCTTTGCAAGCGCAACTTTACAATTAGGAAGAGATCTTTAGAAAGGAATATTCAATTTATTTGCAGCAAAAGGAATCTATGCAGCATGAGGTTTAAATTAGAGGTCACATTAATGTCTTGTTTTGGTTTTTAAGGTTGTAATTGAAACATAATAATGGATTTAAGTAAGGGTTATCATATGAATCTCCAGTGATACTGGCAGTAAAGGGCTGGGCTTCATATTTTATATAAGATTTGAAATGAAAAAACCAAATTCTTTCCGTGTATACTTATAAATACAAGCAAGTCCATAGCTTTACAAATGGGCAACATCATCAAGGTCATATTTAAGCTATCCCTTTAGTAGAAGCAACACCAAGAAACCACAAGCACTTGTCGTGGATTTGTGTAGTGTGAAAGCAGTAACGTTCTTTGGTTGATGAGTAGGAGGATTGGAGTTGAACAGTAGAGTTGTTTGAAGTTTACAAGTGATGACGTGGTGGTGGATGGGGGGTCGACGTCCATGTCAGCACCAGGTTCCCCGGAATTCTCGTGGTACTTGTTGGTATCATCATCACATCAGGAGGTGGATTGGGGACTGGGGAGCGTAAAATAGTGTTTCTTTTGGTTTTTACAAAAGAAAAAGGGAAATGAGGGGGAAAGTGGGAGTGGGGCCCACGGATACCACAATGTCACACGGACTAAGACAAGAAGACAGAGAAAGAGAGAAGTGTACGGGCATTAGAGTCAGGCGGGAAATCAGGAGGGCCCACGGTACGAGGTGTAATCTCCTCATCAGGAGTGTATGTACCATACTGCCCCCAACCTAATATCAGAAATTTGATAAGTATGGATATTCCTCAATAATGTGGATTGGTTGCGTGGTCTATGCTTTGCTTAATGCTTAAGGAAGAGAGGAGTGGAAGCCTTTACGTATTTTGTTACCGCCCAGTCAGGGTCAGTTATTGATATTATTGTAGGAGGCATAAATAAATAAATCAATATTTTCCAGAATGGGTGTATCGAATTCCTGCTCATACTTAATAATTTAAAGGATGGGGGTGTGTGTCTCTGTCAATCACCATCGTACTCAAATGGAGAAGACTTTGTTCTGTTCTAAAAACTTGGCTTGCCTGGATGGAAATGGAATCCGCTCTCTTCACATTTCCCTTTCAGATTTAGATGTCCAAGCTTTACATGAACTTGCTCTAGACTTTCTGAATATAATCAACTTTATTTTTATTTTCCTAATCTTTCCTTTATGGGAGATGTGGACATGTACAGGTTATTTAGCCTGACAATTATTTTTATTTTATTTTCCTAATCTTTCCTTTATGGGAGATGTGGACATGGACAGGTTATTTAGTCTGACAATTGCTTTCAACCTCTCTAGTGTCACATGTTAAAAGCCAAATCAATTGCCATGAGTCTAGTCTGTGAATAAGCACATCAAATCCAAACAGACAGAAGGAAATAAACCTGAAAGAAGGGTAAAAAGAAAAGGCAAGAAATCCATGAAAGCAAAAGATGCTCTTTCACTTGTCCTGTAATTCTGTTCATTGTTTGATCGTTTTGAGACCTTCAAGGCCAACAAAACTAAAGTAAACAAATACCAAAAAGTCTTTTAGTAACTACATCACTAACCTCTGCTTGTTGCACGCACTAGGTGTTTTTTACCCTTTTCACTTTTCCCGGAAAGCTTGGCCTCTCAGTCTTCAAACCATCAAAGCCTCAATGCCAGCCTTCTTTGGCGTTTGACACACTGGACAAGAATCGATAAAGGACTCACAAGCTTTGCACGAACAAAGGTGCTTACAAGGAAGGAACAAAATACACGAATTCCTAGAGTTGCAGATTTTGCACATCATCATAGTCATAGCCGTACCCATCTTTTCTGCTTTCCCCTCTTCTCTTTCAATGTAATCACCATGAACCAATCCCCTGTTTCTTTGCTCTGTTTCTTCAACTCGGTCCACATCACAAGAAGACTCTGCATCCTCTACCCCAATGTTGAAGCAACAAGAAGCTGCTTTTTCCCTTAGCTGTTCAATTGTGTTGTTCAGAGACACAACCATGGCTTCGTTTTCTTGTGCTGCTCTTTTCCATGCCAGATTATCCATCTCTAATCTTTTTAAACGATCTTCAAGCTCCATTTTTCTTTTAGCGGCTTGTGCTATCTGCTCATCTCTTAGTTTAATATAAGGCAGCAACTTTGATTCAACATTCTTGCACAACAATGCAACTTGCTGCTTTCTTTGTTTATGCAACAACAATTTCAATCTCTGATCCTACAGAAACAATCAAACAATTTAAAATTAATTGTATAATCAGAATTGAACCCGGAAAATCGAAAGAAAAAAAAACCATCTTGATCATAGATAACTGAATGCAAAGCACTAACCTGTAATCTGATATACTGATCAATCTCCTGTATTTGCTTTTGATCGAGGGCGGCCACGGTCTGAGAAAAAGAAACTGATGGGAGGGAATTGCTGCAGGTGTTGTTGGTGGGATTGATTGGGTTGCTTCGGAAAGTAAAAGGGGCATGAAGATTGGTGGCAAAGAGAAGATTTTGATCTTTTGAAAACTGGTGGTTTTGCCACTGTTGCATGTTGCATTGTTGTTGTTGTTGTTGAATCAGATGTTGTTGCAATTGCTGTTTCTGTTGCTGAACATCAAAATAGAAAGGGCTTAATCCTCCACAGCAATTCTCCATCCAATCCTGAGGACCCAAAGAAGGAAACTGCGCTTGTACCGCCATAAATCTTACAAGAAACAAGAAGAAGGCGCTCACCACCAGAGAATCAAAACTCAATCAAACCCAAAACAGAAGCAGACCCTTTTATCAGATTGCCCGGCTGATCTTCAAGAATGCTTGAGAACAAAACTTGCCTTACTCTGCGGCTTGAAACATTTTTTATGTATGCATACAATACACTGACGGTGGAGGGCAGAGACAGTTGTGAGAGATTTGGGTATGTATGTGTATATATAAGGAGGAGGAGACGTGCTATTAATAAAGGGGAGTAATGGGTTGGAATCAATTTTCTGGAATAGGATGGAATCAATTGCCTATCAAGTAACTGAAAAAGTAGCCTCTCTCTCTCTCTCTCTCTCTCTCTACATAGGATGCTAGTTCTGAGTGTATTCATTCACGTAGATTTTGATTTTCCCTATAAGGTGTCCCTCATAAAAAGAGCCATTATTGTTGATTCTGCATTAAAGATGGACATGTGTTGTGTGAGACACGGTAAGCAGCGACGTACACATGCAAATTTTGTGACTAAACTATCGGGTCAGAGATATCAGAGGCGTTTGTTTGGTATTGAATTGAATAATAACAACAAAACTATTTGGCAGATAAGGGAAAAATAAAAAGGGTAGGAAATAGGAACAGGAGGAGGAGATTTTTGTCAGTTTAGTAGTCACTTGAAAAGCCTGAAGAATAGGTGCCTATAAATTGAAAACCACATCTTATATTGGTGGTAAGATCATTTATTATTGTTAGACAATTTGGGTGATAGGATTAAGAACTTTTTTTTTCCAAGTCCATTTAATAAGATCATTTCAACAAAAACCTGTAAGCAATTAATACGCCTACAGAAGTCAGAACAGCAAAATCTTTCTCTCCTTAATGCCAGGGAAACGTTTCCAACAATTCAATACTGCCTATTCTATAATTGCCACAAACATAGTCTTTGGACCGTTTTCTTACGCTGTTTTTTCTTAGTTTTATTCATCTAAAAAATCCTCGTAATTTAAGAAATCTACAAAGGAATGTTTCTGCTAAAATTAAAAAAAAACAAGATATATATTTAAATAAAATTCGTAACAAATGGTAAGGAAATAGTTCTACAACTGCGACATCCCTTGTCAATCTCGTCCACACTGGGTTCAAATCGTCAAAATCTGAGCAGAACCAGAAAGATTTTAGTTGACAAGGTTTAATCTTTTGGAATGACAATTAATGATCTTTTTTCTTTTCTTTTTTTTCCAAATTAGTGACCGGACCGGAGGGTCAAACTCAAACTTGGCGATTTGGTTGTCCCCCTGTCAAATATAACCCATTCCATACGAGAAGTATACTTCTCTCATGTGGCCAGAACCGAAACAACCATCACAAGATAAGAAATCGAAGACCAAGTTCATTGATCTCCATCTCTATGGTACGTGGACGTGGGGTTCAAGCGAAGACGATAGACTGCCTATCCTCATAGCTGTTAAACCACGTCCTAGACATTTCTTTGTAATCTGACAGCTTGAAAGCTGACCTCCAACTCTTCGATGCCAACATATTCACTTCCTATTAAACCATAATCAAAATGATACGTAAGTTTCTGAGAGTTACTCTCTTTTACCATACTATTGGATTTCAATAAATCCATTATTTTCTACTACAATCCTAATTGTTATGATGTGAAAGAAGTACTCAACTTTTCGATCATATAATTTTAATTTCACAATAAATTCAGTTTAACTCACTTTTTAATTCTACATCAAAAAGCCTTTCAATTTCTTTTAAGTATGGTAAACAGTAGGACTAATAACCTTTATATCTGCAATATTCCACATCCATTCTAAAACAACCGAAACCCTAATTAGCCAACAAATCAGGCACTTAGTTCATTGACATTCCAAATTAGCCTCCAACATGATGTGTCCTATGCGACATTATTTTGTACCCACTTGAAGATAAGCTCTTTTCCGCAATCTGGCCATGTGATAAAGGTTTTCAGATACTGCTTCTTGTGGTGCCAGAACAGATTATCATTTATGTGTCTTTCATTATTGAGTCCAAGCTGGACTTTTCTCATTCCAAGTTCTGTATTCCCTTTTTCCACATATCACATGAAAGTTTTACCGTGATTAACTGGATAAGCTTTACAGTCAGATCTCTCAACTATATTATGGCTTTGAATGATTCTAATATGAGTAATTAGAAATTCTAAGATCCTCATATCAATTACGATAATATTCTTTTAAAAAAAAGTCGTATATGCTAGCTCAATTATATGATTCACAACAGGCATCGCAATCTTGTTTCCGTAACAACCAAATAATCATCAATGCATTGACAAAGAGTAAGTCATGAGCAATTGGGAGGTGTTGAAACTTTCCACTATCACGGTTAGTAAGAGTCCATAAATTATTAACTAATAGTCTAATACATGCACGGTTAATGTATGTGATATCTGTCAAATACACTTCTCTCTCTCTCTCTAATTAATTTTAAGCAATTATTTATATTGTCTTTTTCTATGGATGACGTTAACGAGTTGGTTTGGGACGTTAGATTTGCCCTGATCATTATGGAAATGTAAATTGAAGGGAAGTTGCATTCGCACTAATGTCTGAATCTCTTCTTCGTTGTATAGTGAAATCTGAAAAGCAAAAGATTGCTCTGATGATAATTCACCTCTAAGTGAAAGATAATTAAGAGTTGCAACGTTTTTCTTGAATCCAAACATCGGATAGGAAGTTCCAATCCTACCTGCCACTATTTCATTAGAGCGGGATGGTAACAAACTAACGATAAAATAAATAAGAAAATACCAAGCCTGCTATATCATTATCATTTAGCTGTTTCTTCTTTTGTCATCATCAAGTTGAATGATTCAACAAGCTAGAGGAGAGATTAAAGCTCAAAAGTCTGTTGGGTTCATGTCCCTCACAAATTTTTTTATTGTATGAATAAGGAAAGAGATCTTTTTTTTCTTCTCTTCTTTTTTTTTTTTTTTTTTGGGTATAACTAGACAAGAAGACTATAAAACATCCCATCCTTATCCCATTGAAGAGTTCAATCCACAGAGCGTAGCCAATGCAGAAAGAACACCTCCGATGGGGTCTTTCTCCCAATTTAGACGGTTGCAATGGATCCTAAATCACGGAAATTTGTTGGTGTCAGACAGATTCTGAAGCCCCACAACCCACAAAATCCATGTACCACTACCACAGTTCCCTATGTCCTCTCAAGCTTCTTTCTTTTGTACAATTTCCTTTCGGCTTCCAAGTTCAAAAAACTGGATTACCTATTTACTATACTACCGCTTTGCACCTTCCCATGAAGCCAAGGGGAAACACACGCCAATTAGAACAGGCATCTTATGGCAGTGGACCCATGTGCTGCCCACCTACCATGACCACTCCAATCCCACAGCCTTTGTCATTTGCCCCTTCCTTTGCTTTGGCTATTCTTGTTCTAATCTACTGTGCATATCATGTGATTTGTTTGAGAAAGAACCAACTCATTACCCTCCAACAACACCAGTTTAGAACAACAATTTATCCTCCTAAGCTCTATTTTCTTCAAACATTTGAACAAATAATTAGCTAAAAATTTGTCGACCGTACAATTGAGTTTAAGGACTGAACAATTACAGTTCAATTTTCTAATAATATCTTTTTTTCTATGTGTATTAATTTATATATGGCGCATAAAACAAATACACCAACCCACCTTCCTTGGTATCTCAATTATTTTCTGTATATACCAAGAGGATATATTTAAGCTTTAAATATCTCTTGGATTCACATTTCTTCTCTGTTTTCCCTCTAATTGGGCAGGAAATTAAATGGATGGTGACTAGAGGGTGGTCTTTATTAAAGATGGCTATGTTATTGGTGGGGTGATGCAAAAATCCCAACTCCATTTATTGTATTTGGTCCGCGGGAGTACTCGAGTCCTTTGCTGGCAACTTCTTAACTACTTCTTGTTGGTTCTTTTCGCTCCTGGCCAAAGTGGATATAGACGTACTTCTGAGTCTTACTTCCCATAATAGAGTGAAAGAGCAAAACCCCACACCTCATTAACGTTTCTCTTTTGCATATCTAGTGGTATAAGTATTGGGCTCCTTTTCAAGATGGTCATGATTTGCCCTTTTGTTTAAAATATATAGACAACATGATGATTGCTCAATTAGTGGGGGCTTGGAGGGACATCATTGGCGAAATAAGCTAGTGGGTTCACTGTTGTATTGACCTAGGAGGCACGGTAACTAAGTCTGGCAAAAATATATAAATAAGCAAAAAGAAAAAGAAGTGGTTTAGGAACTATGAGGGGAGAGTACGTGTGAATATATGAGCATGTGTTTGTTGATCATAAACGTAGAAATTGAACGTGCTTAACCACCCATATTCAAATTACTTGAAGATGAGATCGATCTTTGGCAAAGGTAAGTATCATGGCATCTTACCCTAGGACTCTCTCCTTTGTCAATGTTCAATGTTCAATGTTCACCCTATTTAAATCGCCATCATGCATTTGAAATAATTGAAACGTGGTTTAATGAACTAATTAAGACAATATTATAATTTATGCCTCTCATAATAGTCAAAAGAACGAATTGTCGCTATGTGATTGGTTTTGCAATTATATCAGATGTTTTCATATAAGAAAAAGAGAGGAGAAAGCAAGTGGTTAGATAGAAGTGCTAACTTGGTGTTGAATAAAAATCTATAATAAATTACGATTGATTGGCAAATGACGTGGTCTCTCATGCAAGTTTATGTCACAATCAGAATTTATAAAATTTCCAAGCCACACAAAATTTGTCCACACACTTTAACGGTGTTTAGTTCATATTTTGATTCCACAAATTCTAAGCAAATGATGGCGAAATTCTTATCTGGGGACAGAATTTGTTATTAGTTACGACCACCTTTGATAAATGTCTCGAGTGTTGCCATTTCCTGACGAGACTTTTGGGTAGTATGGCCATTGGGCAGTGCCAAAGTTTTCCAACGAAACTGTTCTCAAATCTTTCTTCATTTTCCCATCCAGAATGAGAGTTCTTGTCCCATCATTAGTGCGAAAACAAATTAACATACATTTAATCTTTCCTCGAAATTTCTCACAAACACCGCCCCTTATAAGCAGATGCAATCCCATCGCTTACCAAACAAAGTAGAGCCTGTCACGTTTTATCCTGAAAAGATAAAACTTTAGTTTCTTGATTAGGCTCGTCTTATGCTAACTTTTGCTTAAACAGTGATCGATGTAGTCATCATGCAACTGTCCACTTGGCTGTGAAAGAGACTAGACATGACATGGAGAAATGGGAATTTGCCGTGAACCTTTGGCAATGCGACATTATCAAGCAATTAAATGATGCAAAAGATCGAGCATAGACCCACCAGAGAAATTAAAGTCTGAGAGAAACTTCTTCACAATGTATGTGTGCGTATATGACTTAGCTAGAAATGGGCAGAGGCCACTTGAATATAGGACCACCACTTGAGGTCCCCCATGATTTGTCAGAGGTTTGGGCAATTTGTCCATACATGGACTACACTAGGAGTGAGTTGAGTGGGTCAATAAAAGGTGGGTATGATCTTTTACCCTAAAACATCATCAACAACTATACTTTTGTTTGTTCTAATGCTTGTCTCTTTTCATCCAGCAGCCACGTTAGTTTCTCTTTTTCTTTTCTACTTTTGTACACAAAGGGATTAATGTAGACAAAAGCATTGGCAACTGTTACACGTGGAGGAGAGGTGAGAACGCATGAAAAAAGATATATGTATCTATGATTTGATCCTTATCATTATTGTTCTAGTTTTGATTCATTTTATAATCGATGACAGTATCATTTGGATCCATCTAGTCGTGGAGACCCACTACAGAGACATGGTTAGGCAGAAACATATCTCCGTCAGAGTTGAAATCACTATGAAATTTCACTTGGTCTGGAAAGAATCTAATGCTCGGAAGTTTCATAATTTTGAAAATACGTGTTTTTGTGGAAAACAGTATGACAGTGAATTAAAGTGTAAAAGATCGGAATGGACTCTAAACCTAATCATCTGATAAAACATAACTTCACAATGAAGCTGTTTAACTACGTGGGCTGTAAAGTTGTACCGCACTAGCTAGTTTACAGTTTACACCTTCGTAGGAAATAACCTTAAACCATTTTTTATTAGCTTTCAAAATCTCGAGTTCCTATGATGTATTATAATATTAATCATAGGTTGTATTCCCATGTCGTGTCAGTCAAACAGGAAAAAAAAAACCCTGAAATATTCAATGATTTCCTTTTCCTGCATTCGACATGCAAATCTATACCTAAGTAAAGGCTTAAACTTCGGAACAGTTGATTCACTTTTATAATATAATAATAATAATAATAATGTAGTTTCTCTTTATATGTATATCTTTCTTGGTTTGGCTTTTCCTGCATGTTACTGATGACTTCTCTTATGCGTTTAAGTGACAGTCTTCTTCTGCATGTTACATCTGTTCATTTTGAAAGTAAAAATTGGTTAATGTGACCCATGTCAGGAAAGTTCGCATTCTGGCACATTGGAGACCAGTTACACGCCAAGTCATGTGAATTGTCGTCCTTGGAGAGATAGCCAAGCATTCCATTTCTCCATCCCTTCCTTGAATTTGGGTTCCTCATCTTGCTTTGAATGCTGCAAAATGTTTGTTTCTCCTGCTACTTTGACTCCATAATGCTTAGCCCCACTGCCCATTTGAACGTTAATTGGAACCATACCTTTTTTTTTTTCCTTACATCACTCCACACTTTTGTCCAACCCCCATTTTGCCTTTTCCAGGTTGACCTCTTATCGTTTCCTGGAAGCTAATTTCCAGGTATTAGTACGCTAGAAATTGTAATTTCCAACTATTTGGAGGCAATTGGGCATGAGTTATTGAACATTGTTGTCATAGACTGAGTGTGGTTGGTCATTTTTTCCTTCCAAAATTTTGAATCCAGCACCAGACCACGAAGACATAGACGTCGAGTAAGACTACAGGTTGGATTTAACGTTTGGTAATTGTAAAGAGCCCCACTTTCCGTGTGATGATTTAACGGAAGTGGATTCTGAGCTTGGAAAATGAACTTAGTGGTGTGGACCTTGGGAACTCCAATCCTTGCAGGACCTTGGAATGTGGAAGACTCCAATGACATTTCGAGTCTGCTGTTGAGGGGTCGCGGAATTCAATTTACCTGGAGACAGACTACTATTAAATGTTCAGGAAAATTAGAACTTGTCCCTTACATTTTCTTTAGATATTTTTCCCTGAAGGAAACAGTGACTAGTCACACTATGCAAGCAAACACTCGAAATAAAGCCCGTTCATAATGGATTGTGCAGTGGAAATGGTATGGGATTCTTTTTTGTGGTCATAACACTTCAAGTCAGAGCATATTGATACAGGTCTTAGAAGCCTTAAATAGTGGGCTTTTGCTCTCACAAAATGTCTAGCTATGTTTTTTGCCTTTTTTTCTTTTTATGCAAACGCAACCCATTTTTGTTCATTACCTCTAAAGCATCCACTACAGTTTGAGCCTTGATAATCAGAGATGTACTTAATATCTCTTAATCATTCAGATTAACTGTGGGATGATGAGAAGATTTATTATTGTTGGAAGATTAAGTCCCCACCGTAACACTGTTGTTGTTATAACATTGAAACGACAATGAATGTGACCTCTAAGTAATAACCATTCATCAAGTTTGAGATAAAGAACAATCGACTCCAGCATTGAATCACAATCTGTGGCAGTTTCACTTAAATGTAGATTTAAAGCGAATAAATAAATTAATTAACAGTTGGGGTTGGTGAATCTCAAAGTATAAGGTTCATATTTCTTAATCTTAATAATTCCGCATCGGGCAAGTGTGACTGCATTCAATTATTTATAATGATGTGCAAACCTCCCCTTTTAAGCTAAGCTAGTTTTTTTGGGTGAGATAGGCCTTTTAACATGATATTGTTATAGTATCTCATATTGACTAAATATGAAAATGTTAAAGGATTTATAAGTTATAAGAGTCAACTATTCAAATGATTAGTTATAGTCATTTTAACAATAGTTGACTCAAGCTTAATTATTCTTAATGGACTCTATACTCGACCTATATTAAAAAATCTATTATAATATCAGAGCAGGTTTGGTCCAAATTATTAATTTTACAGTTGTTCGTCTGGATATTCAGTCCCAACAGTCTGGTCCGGTTACCACTGCATTTATTTCAAGTGACATCTGGATATCCAATCTCAGTTACACTTGAGGGGGAGTATTAGAGTATCTCATATTAATTAACAATGAAAATGTTAAAGGGTTTATAAGTGGTAAAGGTTAACTATCTAAATGATTAGTTCTAATTATTTTGACAATAGTTGACCCAAGCTGTTAAGTCATTAAATTGCACTTATTTTGGACTTAATATTCGTTATGTGTTGAAATTATTATTCAAATTTAATATAATTGTTTTATAATTGTTTACAGATGGTTTTCAACACCTTATGAACGAAATAGGATCAAAAAGATGTAAAAGAAGAAAGGAAATCCGAAATCTCCAAATTGACAGAAATTCGGTGATTAAGTGTGGGCACGCCTAAGAATGGAATAATTATGCAGATAAAATTCCAAAAGTCAATTTCAAACAAAACACAATCTTTAAAGATTATCTTGCCATCTTTCAAAGGAGTTACCTACCGAAATTAGAAGAGTGCCTTATCTGGACAAAATCAAGAGAAGATAACGAAGATATTAGTTTAAAGAAGGAGAGTGGACTGATTCACGGAGATATACATATTAGGTTTTAGAATAGGGTTTTCGGTGATTTTGGGAGCTGCACTTTTCTGGTTTTGTTCTTTACGTTTTCTGCACAATTTCAATTAGTGTTTCGTATTTTTCATCAAAGGACCAAGGATGGAGACTTATTCCTTTGTTATTTCTTTTGTTTTCAATTCAATTATGAGTAGCTAAATTTTTTTATCTTGGTTGAGGAGATCCATGTTACATGTTATTATGGTGAGATGTTCCGGATACTTTTTATGTAACACCCAAATACCCCCTGGGAGGATATGTGGATGCCACCCAAGACAGTACAATCAAATCAGACTAGTTCACA
>JANKOE010000206.1:71268091-71297756 GCA_026284465.1 Erythroxylum citrifolium | reverse complement strand
TTTCAATCTTTAATTTTAATTTCTTCTTGCGTGATTTCGTGTTTTCTAAAATCAATCATTCTCATTTCAATTGTTTTCATTATTATTATTATTATTATTTTATTATTATTATTTTTATTTTCGATTTCGCACAAATAAATAATTACTTCATCGGTCTCTATGGTTCGACCCTATTCACCACTTTACTCGCTTAAGTGTTCTAGAGTAGGAATTTTATTTTTGCTGGTTTGACACGCCACCAGTACATCACGTACACAGGCTCCTAAATATATGGAGGTTTGACTAATCAACTAGTTTATCAGTTCACATCTTCATTGGTGTCTTCAACTCAATTGTAGTTGATGAGGCCTGATTTACCACATAACAAGTGGTACTCACTGCTTCTACCCAGAAAGTTTTGTCTAAGCTTGCAGTTGCTGACATAGCTCTAGTACTCTCTAACAGAGTACTGTTCATTTGCTTCGCCACTCCATTCTATTGAGGGGTGTATGTCGTTGAGAACTGCCTTTTGATTCCTTCTTGCTTGCAGAATTGATTAAATTCATTATCAGTGTATTCTCCTCTATTATCTGTCCTCAAACACTTGATCTTCTTTCTAGATTCAAGTTCTACCTGTGCTTTGTAAACTTTGAAGACTAGAACACATCTTCCTTCCTCTTAATTGGATACACCCAACATCGCCTAAAATAATCATTAATGAAGGACACAAACTACTTTGCTCCTCCTAGGAATGGAACTGGAGCTTGCCATACATTAAAGTGCACCAATTCTAGAACTAATTTGCTTATAAAATTTAATGTGTTGAACTTTAACCGATGCTGCTTGCTTATAACACAATGCTCATAGGAAGGAAGTGATACTTCTATAAGCCTAGGAAATAGCTTCTGCTCTGCAAGGATTTTCATTCCTTGTCCAGACATATACCCAAGTTTTTGATGCCACATCATTGTTGATCTTTCATTTGTACTACTTGAGACAACTGATGTTTCAGCTTCCTGTTCTCCCTTTACCATGTATAAATTTACAGCTATTTTTTTCCCTTCATAAGTACAAACGCTTCTTTTGTTATTTTAATGATCTCATTCTCACCATTGATCTTGCATCCAAGATCATCTAGTTATCCTATAGACAATAGGTCCTTATTCAGGCCCTCTACATGCTGCACGTCTTAAATAGTACGAATTGTACTATCATACATCTTTAACTTAACGGTTCTAATGCCAACAATCTTTAAGGCATGATAATTGCAACTATACACAAATTCTCCAGATATAGGTTCATAATAATGAAATCATTCTCTTCGAGAGGTCATGTAGAATGTAGCTCCTGAGTCAAGAAGTCATACTTCAACAAATCTTTTCCTGCCTTCATTAGTCGTTGCTACTTCACAATATAGAACATCTCCTTCATTGGAACAACTTGCCACATTTCCTTAAGGATTGGAATTTTTCTTTAAAATCCAACAATCTTTCTTCAAGTGATCTTTTTTGCTATAATTGTAGCATTTTAAATTCTTCTTACTTCTTGATTTTGATCTACCATGATTTTGGCTTGCAGTTTGACCTCGTTCTGTTGATCTCCCTCTCATCATTGTGAAGGCCTTCATATGTTGTGAACTTGCCTGCCTTTCTTCCTTGTTCTTGTGTTGATTTTCCTCTTTTAGGATAGCAATTGCAACATCATCGAAGACTAGAACATCCATAAGGATATTATTTGTTAAGTTGATGATGAGTTGATCATACAAATCAGGTAAACTTTAAAGTAGAAGCTTAGCACGCTCATTTGACTTTATTTTACAACCCAACGAAGTGAGTTGAGAGAATAGAGTATTCAAGTAATTGATGTGCTCTATCATTGTAGTAGTTCGACCATAAGAAGAGTATAGAGTTTCCTCTTAATTTTTTTTTGTTGTGCAGTGATTTGATCTCATACGATTTTGTGAGATGACAACAAATCTCCTTTGTCGTCTTCTTCTCTTCTATGTTTAACAATACCCCATTTGCTAGTGTTAGGTGAAGATTTGCAATAGCGTTTCTGTCAATCTCATTCCACTTATTATCATCTATAAATGTTGTTGGTCTTTCGCTGATGACCGTTAAATAGTTATCTTTTCTCAAGATAGCCTTCATCTTTAGCTTCCATAATGAGAAATTACTCCCATTGAACTTCTCAATCTCAAATTTTGTCGTCATTGCTTCTATCACGAACAGAATTTCACTCATATTATTTCAACTGAATAGTACCCATACGTATAAATAGTGTCATACCTGTAAGTATGAATAGTAAGTTGCTATAACTCAGCTACAGTGACTGCTACAATGTTAATTTAAAAATAAATGCTTGAACAATTGTCATCTTTCTTAGTTACTATTTTACTATTCATCAACTTTCACCATCGCTACTTGAAAATCAAACAGATTGTGTCAAAAAATTCGTTATATTTTTCTTAACACACTCTGATACCACTTGTTGAGAAAATCAATCGGATTAGGCAGGTTTGCAACTAAATAGGATTGAAAGGAATAGTAATGAAGAAATAAATACACAGATTTTACGTGAAAACTCCTAAATAAATTAAGATAAAAAGAAATTTCACTAGGAAAATTTAGGATTTACAACCTCCCTTTATTTTACAAAGAGAAACACTTAAATCTCTCAAGAAATAGGATAAACACTTTCTAAAGAGATTAAGGATTTTCTAAGAACGAATGATATGCAAATGAGCTAGGGAGACTTATTTATATGCCTCCCTCACGCGGTTTTGGCCTCCCTCACGTGGCTTGGACAACTAACAATTAGCTGTCCAAGCCACAAATATTACAACTGTAATTGTTGAATTTCTAGTAGTATTAATTGTTGTAGTTGTCCAAGCCTTAATTGTTGATCACTGCCCCGCCTATCATTCCAACAAAAAGTGAACCAATGCGCAAAAGACTCCCCACTTTGTCAGAGTACGAGAGGAAGGTATCAATCGTATACAACTTTTCCTTTGTATTTTTATAAAGAGACTATTTTTGTAATTCGAACATGTAACTTTATGGTCAAAAAAGAATAATCTTATCAGTACTCAGTGAAAAAAGGTATGGTAATCCACAAACCTGAAAATATGGTATCTTTGACAATTTTCATATATATCCTATCTGCGCCCCGTGATAAACATCAAACTTGATTTTTTTTTAATATAGTTTTCTACTATTTGTAGACATGGAAAACAGATATAAGTTATTTCTTGGTATAATGAAAATAAAACTAATCTTAGATGGACGTACTTACGTTAGACCAATTCCAAGTAAATCATTAAACATAACTGAAGTTGATAAAAAGGTAAATGAAGTTTTTATTTGGGAAAACGACGTGTAGGTGGTTTTTTCTTGGTGCATCTAAATTACAACAATGGAAATAGATGGTGGGTGAATGGGTGGGACTGGTATGGTCTAACTCATTGCTCAAAAAGGGAACCAACTTTTCTGTATATAGATCAATCTATGGTAGTGAGCTCTCATTGACATCAATTTTCTAGTCTTGAATTGTTTTCTTACTGACTTATGTTAACTATTTATCATTCAATCCCTGCAATGAATGCATTCTGGCTACAACTTCATCAGATACTACCGTAAATCTGTTTGATGTGGGGAAATTAACTACTGCATTGAATGTATTTAAGTGGTCATATGTGAGTCCTTCACTCAGTTTAAACCATTTGGTCTAATGAGTTGGCGTAATAAGGTGGTATGAAGCCTTCTGGATTTTGTAGTTGAGGCCTGCGCAAGAAATACTTCTCCATCTCTTCTATGAGCAAATATTTCAATATTTGTATATTTCAGATACATCAGCAGTTCCTCTGCAGCTTGAAGAATCTAATTAGAGGAAGTTTTCTGCCGTGATCTCAGGCCCAAGCGTACAATTCTACATAGTCTGAGATGGATCCTACTAATTCAAGGATTAAGGAGGAGCTGTTGGAGTTAGATGCTGATAGTGGTGGTAAATTCGACTTGATTCAACCTGAAATTAACGGTTCATATTTTCATAATTAAGTTTAGGTTGATGGTCGGTCCTCTTGAATTATTCCCTCATGGAACAAAGGAGGTGCCATGGTTCACTTCGAGTGCCTTCAGGTGTGGCTACCGTGGGGAGACCAAGATTTGTATTCTTGTGTATAAACACCTATTAACTAATACAATAAACAACGGAGAATTCGCCCACAAATATAACTTGCCATATCTTAATTCAGGAGTGCCGTTCCAGCTATATCACAAGGAGACCACTGCGCTTCAAAATACGATTCCAGCCTCTTCGGGTCACCTTGCCTCTGCTAGACAAGACTTCATACATGATACATTGAGCTTTAAAATAATGAACCACGAAAATGTCCTGAAACACTTTTTTTTTCAATATCATCTAAAGTGACGGACCAAGGAATTCCTAAGGACAAGACAACGCTCACGCATGATTATTGTCTAGCTTTATCTCGAAGACTTGTTAACAATTTTACATTCCAATGGGCAAAACCAATCTTTATATCTCAAAAGCCTAAGAAGATTTTAATTCTAGCACACCGCCAAGCCCTTGAAAGAAGACAGCAAGCAGTAAATACCTGCCATTCATCTACACTTGAATTTTTTCTTTAGATCATTTTACACCCCAGGGCCAATAATCATTTACAATGAAAAGTAACATGAAGGTTGGGACGAACAAAACAATTCATGAAGTTAAGCATTCAAGTGACAAATTTTGGCCAAAGTCGTGTGAAAACTTTTAAGTGCTTTGTAGATAAATTGAATGTCTTAGGTTCCATGGGGCAATTCACCACCAAGGGTAGCTCTTTAGGCAAAGCAATGCCTGCCCTTTCCAAAAATACGAAATACAATTTGCAATATATTTTGAATGAAGGTTTAATACTTATAGCAGTTCACTCAAGAATCCCACAATTAATGAAACATCAAAGATGTCCCCACCCTTTCCAGCAGCCAAGAATGTGTAATTCTTAGAAAAAGAGAAAATTTCCACACACACAGGCAAAAGCATGAATAAGAACAAAAGAAATATTAGGCACAACTAATAGAAAGCAATAACTAAGATTCTGTACATGATACGAACGGTGGAGCTTTATAAATTCAAGTGGAGCTTCAAGAAAAGGACGGTGTTGGTCTCCTCTAAATACCAGATACTAGCTATTGGTCCATCAAGTTTCCACCTTACAGAGCAGCTAACAGCCAACTAAGGTTGAGTTTAATGTGAATACACATCCAATTCTAAGAACCCAATCCCTGACTACAAAATGTGAAGAGGGGATAAAAGATAAACTAACCAAACCCGAGTAGAAAGTTGAAGAAGTTGATGATGGTGCCATTATCTTACTAGAATACATTACGAGCCATCACAAAGAACATAATGCTCAGCCAGCTGTTGCTGCATGAGCCCCTTCTACAGGATAAACACAAGAGTACAAGTTATAAATTGACAAGGAATTAGTTGTAAGAGACTCAAATTGAATCTGAGATGCAAACTGATAGCGTAAGCTGAAAGACAAATCAAGGGCCAATTCAAGATAATAGGTTTAACAAGCAAACGAAGATTAACAGCTGAAAGTGAAGACAGACTAACTTCAAAAGGATGAACATATAGAATAACCTCTTTGCGCCAGAATAGTTTAATTATAGCACATTCTTCTTGGAAATGGCACAAATATTGCAATCAAACCTATAACAGATTGAGTTACCAATTGAAACTATAATGGATTGCCGAATAAGCCTAATATCACAAGTTTCCCATTTATCATTTTCAATTTCTGATAAAAGATGCTTGAGGTCACCATCAAATCATATGCTGGCAACATACTTAAGAATTCAGAACCATTACCTCATAAACATGTCATAGGTAAAGAGAGAAGTAAAAAAAGCGATTTACCAGCATTGACATAGCGATTATGGTCATTTCAAAATACACTTTAAGAAGTCAACGTACGCATGCATGAATAGAACAACTGATTTTTGTCATATGTACAGTTCACTTTCAATAAGCTAATTGACTCTTTAACTACATTGTTCTCATCTTATTCTAAAGAATTAAATTTGCCAAATGGATAATGAAAAAGTTACAGTTTACCTTTCCTCTTACTTGTGCCTGAATAACTGCCATTTGTCATTACATTCCCTAATCCACAACCAGGGAGTTCCTTAGTAGCTGAGTTCTGAGCCATACAGTTGAGATTATCAAAATCACAACCTCCTGTTTCATTCAATATTGCTCCTTGACTTTTGTCATCAACTCCTGGATGTAGGCAATAGACTTGGTCATTGCAGTCCATATTACAAGGATTCATCACATAAGCACCAGGCAGATTTGCACTGGCCAAATTAACATTGTTAACAGGCTTCTGATATGGAAAAGATCCAAGCTCCCCTTCAATTCTGCCCCGAATGTCCACAAGCAAACACTTGAGCCTCGCAATCTCTGCCTCCAATGCAGCCTGACCCTGCAACCTCTTGAGCAGCTGCTGGTTCAAAGCCCTCAATTTCACAACTTCATCCTCCAAAGATGCAGCCCTTGCTTTCTTTTTCTCCCTGTACTTGCGGACCGCCTCCCTATTCCCTGTTGGCCTTTTCTTGCACTTCTTCTCAGTTGACTCTGCAGTATCATCATCAGCTGCATTTTCCTCAGTTGGCGCAGACACAATTTTGGTATGCACATGAAAGCAAGTGTGTGTATGGGAGAAATCAGGACCCGGTGGATTACATGTATGAGTGTGAGTACAAGCATGAGTGTCCTTCAGTAGGTCCTCAAAGAAACTATCCATCGAGCAACTGCTAGGAATTTCACCCATGTTCTGGCTCGGGAAAACTTCTTGATTTGAGAAATCCACTTCACCGTCGTCCATCATACAACGGCCGACACAAAAATCTATAAGACAAGTTCAGATTTTGAGGCTTACGTATATGATAATTCGATTCAAATCTTAGATGTTGCAAAAAAATTACCAATACCAAGATGAGAATTTCAGCCTAGGAATTCGTGCTGCTTAGCTGCAAAAAAAGGGCTTCAAGTAAGTATATAAAGACCAAGCAAAAGCACAGACAATTGACTCTATAAATCTACTAAAGACCCCAGAATGATCTCGAAAAAAAAAAGAAACAAGTAATCAAACTAAAAGATGAAAATTTCAAAACATGAAAATGCAAATAGCAACCAGCAAATTCAAATTAAAATGGAAAAAGTCGGAAGCGTACCATGCAAACACAATTCAACTTCTGGAAATTAAGAAACATTTGAATGAAGTTGAGATTATTTTTCAAGAAAAAAGGAAATAGAAGAATTGACACAGAATCCATACACGAAACAATCATGCACTCCAAATTGAAACCCTAGAGAACGAGAGCCAAGAACAAAGAGAACGAAAACCTTAAAAAGGCTTTCTAAAGCAACCCTTTAAGGTGAGGACCAATTGCAAGCGAAACAGTGACAATGAACGTGTGCCATCTACGAGTAGAGAGATTCCACAATTTCCTCCATGGGTCAATATATTAGTTCGACATAGCATTCAATTTATAGGTACTTGAAGGACTTCAATTTACGTAGGTGAGTTCGCAAGGGCCCAGTTCGTAAGGGGTCTCCTAGTTTAAATAAGGTCGTGGGTTCAATCCTTTTCATATATGCAATCGTTTAAATTTTGTAGTCAGAGTTTTACCTTCTGCAAGGGACCTACCCAATTCAAACGGGAATTAGTCAGCTCAAGAGGGAATTAAAGATGTAAGTTTTAAAAGTTCTTGGGAAGTTATTCAGTCCGTGTGCCCCTCCGTATAGTTTTCATATTGTTTTCAGAGATAATCATATTTGTATCTTGTACTTAAAAAATAGTTTAAATTTAATTCTCCACACAATAAAAATATTTCAATTTCATTATTTGAATACCATAAAAAATTAAATGTCATTTCTAATGTTTGGATTACATCTTTAAGTTTTAAGGTTAGGATCTTAAAGTATAATTAAGCCTAATTATAAAATATTGCTGAAGGTTTTGCGTTTGTTTATGGAACTATTATGTTTAATTTAATTGTTGGAATACATTAATATTATGTTTAACTTAAATCTTGATTTTGTTATACAAGTGTAGATAATTAATATGCTAAATATTTATAGGTAGATAAAAATAAAAGGTAAAATCATAAGTTACGCAGCTGTAGATAATTAATATGCTAAATACTAAATATAATAATTGCGTTTATTTTAATATTCTGTAAGATATATAATACATCATTAAATTAATTATATACCCCTCAAAATGTTTTCCACATCACTTTAGATGTTCAACTGTACATGTAAACAAGCAACAGCAGTTATCTGTTGGCATACACGATCAAGAAAAGCTGGGTTTTGTGCAAGAGGTCGATAACCATGCGTGTTATAGAGTTATCAAAGGTACGTACGGTTGGTTTACATGGAGTATTTGGCACTATATGTCTACTTCCATTGTTTCTATGAAACGTTTTCTTTTCCTAGACCTTGTTTTGACGTTGTTATGTTCTTGGATTGCCCGACTTTGAGCGCACAGATGAGGAAAGAATCGACTTACAAGAAGGAACGGAAGAGGAAGTGGGAAAAGGAGGAAGAACTCGAACGCTATAATCACCGTAAGAGGCATAGGATATCACATCATAGACGCAGACAAAAGGGCAGGGTAGGGGAAAGTAATGGTTCGGATGTCAGGAGACGCCGCGTTGCCGAAGGGCACGGCAAATATGCAGTCTTTGAACGTGGGCGTGATTCTTTTGGCAATAAATTCATTTTAAATGAGAAAAGTGGTGGGTGGGCTCCTGTGAGTTGCCGTAACAGTGGTGAGTGACATGTGTTTTAATTCATGGTTTCTCATGAGTATCCGCTAGTTAGTATATCTTGTACTCTTTCATGCCTGTGTTGATATAACGATTTTATTACCTGGACAAGATGAGGAAGAGTTGGAGGAGGGAGAAATCCCACGGGAAGTAGGAATTATGTTACCAACAAAAGAAGAGGAAGAGTTGGTAGAGGGAGAAGTATCACAGGAAAGGTGCAGTTGTGATGAAACGCACGACTCATCCTATAGTTTTGGAATTAATGACCGGAAATCAAACACCAAGTCCGAACGTCTGCGTAACTCTTCTAACAGTACCCTCAATGTTATCATGAACAAGTTGGAATGCTGCCCTGAAAGTTGCCATGAATACAATGGTAAGTGGTTCATCTGAATAATTCACGAGTGTATGTCTTGCTTTTCATTGCGATAATTGATACAATAACATGTCGTTTGTCCAGGTGGCATCCTATGGGACTATATTGCATCAAGAAAGCATGAGGATCAGGATTTGCTACTCAGGAAAGCATTCTTTTCCAAGAAGATGGACTTTGTTGCACGTGAATTGGCTCATCTTCTCAGTGAAGAGCCTTTCAATTCTGTCGAAGTGAAGTGTAATATTACAGCTGTAGAAGTGGAAGTTCCTAGCGAAGAGTTATGCCAAGAAAAGAAACATACAATTATATCATGCTGCCATGGAAGTGAACAGCTGGGCGTAGTATCAAAATGTGGAGAACAACTAGAGAATTGTGTTAGCCCTGCCAAGGTGGGCAGCGTTTTGGAGTTTGAAGATCAAGAATTCTCCTCTGAAACAGAGTCCACGGCATCATCTGAGACTTGCATAGTTGAACTACCAAATGGAGTGGCGCACGAAGTATCACAATATCAACAACTTTTTGATAACTGGGTTCCCCCTGTCATGGATTGTATACATCTAGAGTCTGAAGATCTAGAGTGGCTCTTTGAGACAAAGTTCGTGAGAGCACCAGGGACTGGCACGGTTGAAATAGCTAATGCCTAGACCGAGAAGCTATCCAATTCAACTTCCATCTTTATTCCAAGAGCTCAGTATTTGCCCCATGCTGAAATGAATGCCTTGCGATTTACTGTACCTTTCTGAATAGTTATCAGAAGATGCAAGAGACTCGTAGGAATAGGATTATTTCCCTCACATGATCAAAGTGTACAGGAACTTCTAGATTTTTTTTTCCTGTAGTGTTCAATTTGAGCAACACTTTTACTGTATCCTATTTGTAATCAAAATAAAATGTTACATTTGTTGGATCATAAGCTAGTTTCTACCTTATGTACAGATGTCTTGGCTACAGAAAAATGATTGAAAGGTTATTGCATGTTTGTTTTTGGCTGCAGCCTTTATTTGCAATTACAAGTAAGAGGTTAAGTATTCAAGAGAGTGGAGAGAAACTAATCAAAGCTTGAGGACCGACTCCACCTTCTTTGCAAGTAACCTTCCCAGGAGATACTATTTCCTTGCTCCAAGCTACTCAGAGATGTATCATCATCTATATCAAGCAAAGCAACGCTCATATGTAATTCGGGACTAGAATTTGGATAAACTTCATCATCATCTTCACCCTCCATGTCTATATCCTCAGGATACTTGTTATTTGGGTTCATGCGCTTCTCCCCACAATTACCCTCTCTTAGGAGCTTTTGTATCTGAAACATTATTTGTAAAGGATACCGTTAAAGTAAAACAAATGAATAATCAAATAAATTAACTCCTTCTAAGAGCACAGGTGAGGATGTGATTGACCATTAAAATTTATTTTTGAAGCAAGGTACCTCAATCATTTTGGGACGACGAGTAGCAGATCTAGTGATGCAGAGTTTTGCTGCAAGAACCATTCTCTGCACCTCAACCTCATCAATTTTGCCTTCCAAATTTGGATCCAATATGCCTTTTGTATTACCACTTTCTATTAGTGGCTTTGCCTGAATTCACCAATCTATAAGTTAGGAACAAAAAACCATTAGAGTTGAATTCTTCTAATAATCGGAGAGGCTCTTACCCACATAACCAAGCTCTCTTGATCCTTGGGATACTCAGAGGCAATTGATTTTCTTCCTGATAATAACTCAAGTAGAACAACACCAAAGGCATACACATCAATCTTGTCACTCACTTTTCCATACATGAAATATTCGGGAGCAAGATAGCCAAAGGTTCCGACCACGTCATCTTCAGTTACAAAAGAAGATGTTGATGGTCCCCATATTGCAAGCCCGAAATCAGATAACTGTGACTCATAAGCAACTATAAGTCATAACTTCAGAACAAATTTCGCTTTAAAAATGGTGTAACTATCATCTGCATTAGTCTGGTGCATACCTGTGGCTCAAAATTTTCGGATAGAAGAATGTTTGAAGACTTGACGTCTCTGTGAATCACAGGCTGAGGACATTCATTATGTAGGTAATTCAGAGCATCGGCAATTTTTAAAGCTATTTTATATCTCACTTCCCACGACAGGAACCGCGAGTTGCCTTCGTTTCCATCAACACCTATTATGAAATATTTGACTACGTGATATTCCTTTCAAGTTTTTTGCAAAATACTGTTATACATACATCTTAAACGAACTTTACCACGTAGATTTTGCTCTAAACTTCCTTTAGAGAACAAGTCATAAATGGAGATGAGTTCATTATCTTTCAGGCATATCCCCAGAAGAGGTGTGATGTGCTTGTGTTTCAATGAGGAGAGGATACCAACTTCCCGGGAAAAGTCTTTTCTTGCTATTTGTGACGATTTCTGAATTTTTACTGCCACTGGCTTGCCATCTGGAAGAATTCCCTTATACACTTTGTTGCATCCTCCTTTTCCGATCAAATTTCCTGCCATGAGAGAAGAGTCGCATCAGATAACAGAATCAAGGATAAAGGGATTAAATCGCATGAAGGTTCACGATAATAACCTGAAAAGAATTCAGAAGTTGCAGCTTTCAGGATCTCATAATTGAACCATTTGCAAGTGGAAGAGTTTGTTTTGAGCAGAATCGCCAAGTTATTTTCCAGTTCACCTACTGCCGACAAGCCAATTCTACTGCTCTTCTCCATTAAGCTGCTTCTCAAACTTTGGGGACTTCGCTGTGGGGAACGATTCGGCAAGTTCATTACCCACTGCACCACAGACAATTGTCTAGACTGCAGCGCCTTTGGAACATCAATACTCGGTATTCGGAGAAGTGGCCAACCAGGCCTCTGATCCAAAATATCCCCTACGAACACAGAAGTTGATCTCTTTTTACGTTCACACACAAGGCTTGAAGCATCGCTGAATTCTTCACTTCCATTTCTTGTTACTACATCGAAACTTGATATTTCAGTGTCTGCCTCAGAATCACCGAACTCAGAATGGACTTCTCTCCATATGGGACTCCCATTTTGATTGAAACTAGGTTTTGGATCTCCGCAGAGACCTGACATAATTGGAAGTTATATTATTTCTCTTGTGGAACTGAGAAACGGGGTCTTGTTTCAAACATAAATACCAAACCTGTTAGTTGGTTATGGTTACACCTCCTGAACACAATTTTCCCCTTGTGGATGGCCAAAACATCTGTTGTTGGAGGCAATCTCTTAGCACAATAATGAGCTGCGGAGCCCCAACCACTGAAAATAGCATCTGTTTAGCCCAATCAGGAGGGAATAAAGAAACAAGACTAAAGCAGAGATCGATTGTATAGCTGCACATACACTACAGCATTTCGGTTGTTGATCCCTAGTAGTACAGCCACAGCAGAATGATTCTTCACCTCTCTGACCAGAGTTTTCCGGAAAGAAATCCCCCTGGAAATCTGACCTGTGAGCTCTACCTGAACACAAAAGGCTATTAATTACCTGCACAACTTCTAATAGACGAGAAATGGAATCGAGTTTTTAGTAATTAACCTTCTTCAGGGAACAAAGTGCACCATATACTTCTAAGTAACTATCCAGCAAGGGCTTGATTTTGACAAAATGGCCTGGTCAAAAGAATTGTGATGAAAAGAAAAGAAAAACAGGAATTGAAAATGTTTAACTCAGATTATCCCTGGGAAAGTCACGTTTGTTGGGACGTTGAAAACATTACCTGAACTTCGACAAACATGAACTGCAATTACACAATCTCCTGGTTCAGCCACCTTCACAAGAGCCCAGCTAAGCAGCTCTCTACTGTGGCCATCAATTTGTATTCCCACTATAATGATCCTCTTCTCAATAGGCTTAGCTGTTTTCTCTTCCGGCATCTTCTTCTTGATATCACTATCAAATATCAAACCACTACAACTTCTAAATCTTTCTGGAACGGCAAAAGGTCTGCAAATTTCTTATGTACTGTAACAAGTTTTCCACTTCCTGAGCTGATCATTCGATTTTAACTCTCTGCAATTAAGGAACTAAACACGGTAAGAGCAGCTAAAACCAGAAATCCCATAAACTAATACCCCACTACACCCTATCAATCACTTTTTGCTAGCACTCGTTGTTTATAATGCCTACCCATTAAAATATACCCCTGAAAGATTTCAAATTTGAAAGGGTTAATTCAGTCTGACCAGAATTATCATTCCCACCATAGAAATAAAGCTAACAGAATTACCCAAAAGAGCCTGAGAAAAAAAAGAGAGTAAAATATAGGGAATCATGCATAAGATAAACAAGCCAAGACAAAAGAATGAGACTTGTTCTTCCTAACGTTGTTTACCTTCTCACTTGGGAGGTCCAGAAGGCATTTAAAACGAAATTGCCGCCAAACATCACCACCCTACCTAATGCAACCAACTTCACGAATTCATATAACAAATCAAGAGTAAACAATAGCTGAAGAGACCATTAATGAACTCAGAAGAGGGTCTTGGTTTGAGAAGATTAGTTTAAGCAAAAGGCTTCTGTTAAAAAACGACAAGAGGAGGAACATGACTATTAAAAACCAAAAAAGAAAACAAAAGAGAATGAAAGTGTCGGCAAAGAGGAGCATTTCCGAGAAAAGTGGCTAAAGGCAAAGAATTTGTGATTAAGGAAAGGAAAAGCAAAGTTGGTTTTCTAGTTACACTTCTGATTTCTGTGCAAATTCAAAACTCGTTCTTGTTCATTCATGGGATTTGAGGTTGTTAAAAAACCGGTAATTTCGCGGGAGGCCCTGATATGCGTTCATCCCTACGTAGGTGTATTTCCGATTATTTTGGTTAGGAGAGTACCTCAGCCACATGCTGCATTTGTATGCAATGGCGTCACACCAACACAAAGTCCTAGTCCAAATAGGTTTACACTATACCCACAATTCGAGATCATCATACTGAAACGAAGTTGCTTGTATTATAATGGAATGAAAATTCGAATTTATCAGTTAAAAAAAGAAAGTTGAATTGTTTAATGAGTATGAAACTTCAATTCCTAATTACTCCATTTATTTTTGTTTATGTTTCTAGGGATACTGCTCAACTTGCTTAGGTAGATGGAGAAACGAGGATGTCTGTATTTGGGTTTCTTTTCCACAAACTAAACGTGGTTCCACAAAGAATTGCAGACGCAGACTATAGTATAGGGACAGCTGGAACAGATTGGTTAACATTTCACCATCGTCATGATGCATGCCTTATTGCCATCATCTGTAAAAGAATTAAGTGGCCCATCTGCAACGTGATCAAAAGATTTCGAAGAACATCTTGGTCGATTCGGGATTTTGAGGTTAAAAGTTACCTTGTTTTGGTTGAGGACAAAGGACGTCGATAATTATTTAAACTTGTAAATTACTACTTTATGTAGTTGATGATACATATTCAGACTATGACCATTGCAAAGGTGGCTACTTTGACCATCCGTAGTAATATTTTAATTGCATAATTCCTTGTCATGATCTTTTGGCTGTTATTATAATATTGGTAGTATCATTATCGCTTACTTCAAATGCTTTATCTGGTATCCTAGTGCTCACGTCTTTGCTTTGTGGTTTTTTGTTAATTGGGCACAAAAGCTTCTATCTTTTAACAAGGAACCAAACAAGTAAGCAAAAGAAATGGAGGGATTTTCTTGCTTGGTAACATCGTGACGAGCCCACGAGAAAAAGATTACAAGAAAAAGGTAGATGTGATTATACGGTATCAAGAACAGTCCTCATTATGTATGTGTGAGAGTTACTGATAGATATATGGCTTTCACACTGCACACGTGGGCAATGAGCCTAGTGAACTTCTTGATAAGGTAATTATCTATTACGGTTCACAAGGTTGTAAAAGCATAAGTCCAAATTAGAAAATCTCTCTAGTTACTCAAATGTCTACATAAGGGAACGTGGATGCACATCAGCAAATCAGTGTTAGTTGGAGGTTTGGAAATACGAGACTTCATATGTGCTTGGATGGTACCATGTACATACAAATTGTACATTTTATTCTACTAAAATACCATATATAGAAGCTATATATACCTTGCTTTCCTTCTGAGGTTAGGTCATTACTTGAGCATCTAAGAGTAAATAAACAAACTAACCATTCTTTTATAATTTGCAGGAACAAGACGTTGTTTTGGGATAGAGTGAGTGTTACTAATCTTCCATTTAAAAAAGAAAAGAAAAGCGAGGCAGGTAATTTAATGGAGATTTATATCATTGGACCCATGTCTTGTTAGGAGAATAGCAGTGAGCTAAAGTGTGGCCTACTTTATTCCAAATACCAACTTTTGTAATTATATATCTGTACATATATGGAGAATACAAGGGAATGGCACAGCGCATCAAGTCCCCACGTGGAACCACTAGCCATGATAATGCCATCACTTCAGTGTTTTAAGTATATCATTATTTGTTCAAATGATGCAGTGCATGCAAAGCTGACATGTATTGCATGTTGGAGTTCAGCAATTGGCTCCAGAAATGAAAATCCTGCTAATTTTTTCTATAACTTGGATGGATCAACCACTTTGTTTTGGTAGGTTAGTGGAAGATCGTATCTGTTTTAGACTAGCAGATTTTTTGTTTATTCTGACTGTCGTTGAGCAGCTATTTGTGATTATGACTATATAATAATGAACTTTGAAGTACTGAATAACAGGGAGGCTAAGCAATAAGCTCTTATATATGGATTCTCTAAAATACTTTTTAGATTAAGTCCTCTTAATATAGCTCATCTCTGGAGTAAACTGTAAACTAGCTTACTTGCCTCTCTCGCTTTGTGCAAGACCCGAAGATAAACGCTATAATGTGATTTCCTGCAGAATATTGTTCCAGTGACTGCAAGTAATTCCTGCATTGGTCTTCTTTTCTAAAACAGGTTGAGCGAAATAGTCAATTTTGACTAACATAATGACTTTCAAATAAACTTAAATCTAATTAACATTGCTGACACAAGATTAGAATTTGGTGATTTGTACTCAACATCAATAATCTAATCTTGGTTCATCTGAACTTTATTGAATCAAATCACTTTGGTCAGCCATTCCCTTACAATAGAACGATTGTAATTGACTTGACAATGGCAGCCAAGTGAGCCGTGTTAAAACATACTTATCTAGAATAGCTTTGAAGGTTGAATTGACACAAATCCTTATATGGCTAATCAGGTAGAGACTAGTTAGTCTGCTTCCTAACATATGTCCTTATATGGCTAGTCAGATACAGACTAGCTAGTCTGCTTCCTAACACATGGTGTGATCCTGAGAAATGTCAGAATTCTTCTTCAATGTCACAGAAAGCATTTCCTATTATCGGTCTCTCTTAAAGGCACCACAGAAATTGTATGCCAACCATTTTCTTCGAAGGCTTGTAGTATGAAACTTCTTGAAGTATTGGAAACTTTGAATTTGGAAACTTTTGTGGTCCCTTTTCCTTCATATGTTCAGCTACCCGCCACGGGACAAAAGCCAAGTTAATAACACTACCTTAAGACACTCATTTTACTCGGGACATATAGCAGACCTATCAGGAGTCTACAGGTCTACGCAATTGTGGCCAGGTCACCAGAAAACAACACAACTGATTCAGGTACGGCCTTTTAACATTTTATCATCTCTGCTGCTGGCATAACATAAGTTGGGAAATTTTAATAATAGGTGATGCAAAAACTGATACCAGATAATGGAAGGAAAAGCCTCTTTTCAGGTTTCATTCCACGACATAAATTAGGTCTAGGTCGGAGAAATAGATTCAGAATTGATTGTCAGTTTTACACGTGCAATTTTTGATTCAAATGAATGACAATAAGTCTCGCCAAATTTTATGTTTTCTTTTAAATTAAAAAAATGATGTCGTTTTGTCAAGTCGCGAGCTAGGCCGGGTAAGAATAGCCCCGAATCTCGGCCTGATTGGGCCAAGCAATCTCAACCCATAGTCTGATTGGCCCAGGTTGAAGTTGGGTTGGGCCGAGTCATATTTGTTATCCCTTATGCCTACCGATTTGTGTATGTAAGCAAAAACATATTAAGGGTAAAAGTTCCACAAGTTCCAACAATGTTTCATTGTGGAATTTTCTTGTCACATAATTTTTTTATAGTAAAATTTTTTACAATTCTCCAGTTGAATTTCAACAATTGAATAATTTAAAAAACATGAATCAAAAAATTTAAGAAACTTAAATTAATGCAAAATTTTTTCCAAATTTTTTCCTAACCCTTTTTGATGTATCAACCATGAGCTTTTCAAATGTCTAATTAGATTGTGTTAGATTTACTTTCTTATTATCAAATTTGGAGTATTTGTTGTATTTTAAAGATTTAAAGTTTTAAGTAGAAAATCAAGGTGGTTGTAAAGATAGTAATGCTAAGATCTATTAACAAAAGGAATGTTAGTTCCTAATAGTACCTAAGAGGGGGGTGAATTAGGTGCTAAAAATTTTTAGTTTTTTTCTAACAAATCAACTTAATTTAATATATATATGGATTGCTTAACATAAACTAATTAAAAAATTACATAATAATATAAAAAGGATAGGGAAGAGAAAATGCAAACTGAATTATAGTATTTTGACAAAAAAATCTAACCAACATCCACCCCTAAGACTCTTCTTGGAACTCCATTATAATTATTCTTTTAAGGCGAAAAAGACCTTTGTACAATCTTTCTTAGCAAAGAAGAACCCTTTACAATTTTGTTCCAAGGTGAAGAGGAACTTTAATCTCACTTAGATCAACGACAAGTGCAATAATATAATGTCTCAAATAAATCTTACAACTTAAAGTACCTCACTTTATCAGTTAATAACTCCAAAAAGGCTCACTTATACAGATGTTAGATAATGATGCTCAGATGATTGAAAAATAGTTAGAAATGTGTGTAAAATACACTTAAATACCTCTTTATATAAGAACCAATAAGAAAGGACCTATTTATAATGTTTTGGGGCCCCTACTCGTCGTTAACAAAAAATTAGTTGTTATAACGACTATTTGCAGAGCACCGATTGACTAGTATAGCATATTGCTTGACCTATGTTTATTAAATGCACTGATTCACTAGTTGTTGAGAGATTGACCAACTAAGCACTGGTTGACTAGTATAGCATATTGGTCGACCTATGTTTATTAAATGCATCGATTCACTAGTTATTGAGAGATTGACCAAGCAATAGGCATATTGGTTGACCAATATGGCATATTAATTAACCAAAATACTAACCAATATTATAACAAACTCTCAATACATCAAATTTAATAACTTGATCCTATATTGGTCGACCACTAGTCCATTCCTGCAAACATGATTTAATAACTTCAAATGCTCAAACCTAATTTGTTTAATGCAATTATGATTTAAACAGTTCCCAAAATTTTCCCTAAAGTTTGATTGAAAGATCAAGAGACATTTATATTGAAACCCAAAGCTTTAATGCTTCTTGATGTATGAAAAGACTCATGCAATAAAGTGAAATAAAATATTTATGCATAGTGAGCCTTTTAGAAAATCATACTAAAATGAGATAATAATTAATAATATAAAATGTAAAATGACCTTGATAAGACTTGATTTCTTTTCTTTTAACTTGGTTTGATCTTCATTTTATCAATTGGAAACTTCAACTTCTCTTTATTAACTTCACAATTATCTTCTTGAGTTTATGGCTTTATTTTGTTTTTATATTTATTTTCATCAAAAATAGTTGTAGTTATATTTTGTTATCATAAAAACTTTAATTGAAACCACATATGGTTAAAAAAACTATCCATTTTTATGATGACAAAACATTTATGATATTAGAGAATAATAATAAATTAAACACATAAATAACTAGCAACATAATGATTATCTCTCTCTTAATTCATGCATAAAACATAATTCAATATTGAGAATAAAAGACATATTCAATTTCAAAGAAATATCCCTATATGTAGATAACATAAATTCACTTAAAGTGTAAGAAATATAAAAAGATAAAATATTTGTGTTGTTAGGGAGTAATACTAAAATTAAGCATAAAAATAATTGTCAAGATTGTGATTAGCTTCCCCTTAATTCAAACATAAAACATAATTTGACTTTAAGAACATAATCCGATATCAAAAATAGAAGAGATATTTAATATTAAAGAAACATTCATATATATATAGATAACATAAATTTACTCAAGCATATCACGTAAATTGCAAGAAATACAAAAAAGACAAAATAATCACTCCCTTTGAATTTTATCACTCTGTCTAATATCTCTTTCTCTCCCTTTTTGTAATCATTAAAAATAAATCAATTATCAAAATATATAATATAAAGTGTCATGTGTTAAGCTACCTTGGTGGTCATAAGATCAAAATGAAATTGATTGAGATTGATAAGTTTGTTCAAGGAAAAAAACTATTGAATATTTAATAGTCAAAGTAATTGCTTAAAAAGTCAAATTTGAAGGAAACATCCCTGATTGTGTCTAATGTGAAAAAATATCCCCAATTTTGGTATCATGCCTAAGTTGACAAATTTAATTATGACAACAAGCGTAAGTTTTAACAAAATTAGATGTTAGAATTGTAACAAATATAGGCATAATTTGCAATATCCAACAACCAATTTCTTAAAAGAATGCATAATTTTTAAATCCTTAATATTCAAAGAATAAAGATATGAAAAAGTGCCCAAAATACTAAAATTAAAAAATGAAGATGTATGAATATATTTAAAAGGGAAATAACCTTGAATTCTCTACTAATTTTATTATGTAAGCATCAATTTGAATAAATAGCTCTTAATAAAGAAAGAATTTCAAAATTCCCAAATTTAAAAACCAAGAATTATGAATCTCAATTTGATGCAGTCCAACAAGATTTTTATGAAATGGGAGATGTTGTTTTTCAATGAAAAGAGTTAAATGTTAAGGTTTTTTAAAGATATAAACAAATAAAATGACAAATAGAAGATAAAAGGAGAAATAGAGCTTCACCCGTGAAGATTGGTCGACCACATAGCTTCACTAGTCAACTAATGTGTATGGTCGACCAAACTTATTAGCTAACTAAGGTATAAGCTCATTGGAATGAAAGTCTTTGGAGGAAAAAGATATATAAGTCAACCAATATAGGTATGTGGTTAATCAACATATGCAACTAAAATTCTTACAAACTCTTTGGAATGAAAATTTCTTAGGTGAGGAGGCATTGGTCAATCACTCGAAGGTATTGGTCTACCAATGTAAGTAAGTGTGTGACTAGAACTTCAACCAAACAAAGAACAAACTCACCGAATAGAAAAAAAAGTTCTTAGAAAAAGATGACATTGGTCGATCACTCGAAGATATTGGTTGACTAATGTGCTTAGGTAGTCGATAAGCGAAGTAACCAAACTCTTTGTAATCTTATTGAAATGGCCAAAAACATTATTTTAAGTTGCAATAGTGGACCACACTAGGATATTGATCGATTGTTGTTTTTGAAAAGCCACAAATCAGCCTTAAAACTTAAATAAAAAGGTTTAAAGCATATATAAATTAGCTATATATCAAGAACGAATTAAAGCATATAAGGGGATCCTTATAATATTGAATTTACATTAAGTATAACTAATTCTATTCTAATTGTGCAAAATCTATCCTTATTTAATGGTTTAGAGAAATTATTTCTTAATTGATATAAATTCAAACTTAATAACCTCATTTTGCATATATTTTCTAACTCTAGGTACTAAGGTCACTCTATAAAAAAAATTGTTAAGAACCTTATCCATAATTCAAACCCAACTAATCAACACTAAGGATTTGTATTCAAGTTGATAAATAATAGCAATATGTAACAAATAAAATAGTCACCTCTCGTTGAACATTACTTATGATTGATTTAAATGAAGATTCTTATTGAGTTTTCAATCTATTGCAGGTATCTTATCGTTCTTATAAACCTCACTTAGTTCAACAATTTTTTCTTTTGAAAGGTCTTTAATCTATCTTATTTTCTTTAAGGGCTAATTTTTTCATATTCTATAATAACATCTTCAATATTTTCTTAGGAGCAAAAGGTTATATTCATCAAGATAAAAAATATAAACTCTTTAAAGATAATACTCAATTTAATAACTGTCATTTTGAATATATATCATCTGTTTTTTAATAAACCTACAAAACATGCAAAATAAATGTAATTTAAGTACCTAAATAAGTTTAGTTACTTGATTTTTAGATTCTTCTTTTCAACCCACACTTTCAAGGGTTTGCTTGTCATTCTTCGTTTAAGAAACCAAAATCTATCAATATGTCCATACTTAACACAAGAATGATACATCATGTTATATGAGTGATGATGATGCATAAATGTATTGCTTAGTCTTCTATGTGTGTATGCATAATAAGGAATCTTCCTTTGGACATTAAAGGTATTGAAAGTTTGCCTAAGGTTATGAGATGAGCTACCATAATAATATATATGATACCCTCTATAAATAAAGGATTGTCGCATGCTTCTTTGAGGTCTAAAGGGTTGTGAGTAGATTTACATACTATCATAGAAGTTATGCCTATTCTTTCCTTAAGAGTATTAAACTTTATGCCTAGATTATGAGCCATGTATGGAAGCATGATGCTCGCTTTTAGAATTAGTCCTAGTGGATGTGATGCATTCATATGCTTATATGTGGATACTCCTTTGTCATATTAAGCAATGGTTCTTCTTTACACAAATATTTTTCCTTTACAAATATGGTTTTAGAATTGGCTTCACTTTGGTTGTATCATATTCCATACTTATATTAGAGTTCTTTTGAGCTCTTAAAATGTTCTTTATTTTCACTTTCCTTTGTAAACTTGGACAATAAGTCTTTGAGGCCATCAACCTCATTTTTTAATGTTTTGTTCTCATACCTTAATTCATTTAAGTCACGATTATATATGGTGGCCGCACTCTTAAAAGCCTTGATACTATGGAATTCACTCTTTATCTTACCATTCTCACTCACGCGTGTATCTAAATTCTTGTAAGTCTCTTTCAGTTTGTAGGATAACTTTTTCTTTTTCATGCTCATAATTTCAAGGTCTTAAATAACTTGTTATATGTCAAATCAATATCATTATCATTATCACACCATTTAGAGTTGGAGGTTGCCCTATCATTGTCAATAGTGATAAAGCATATATGAGCTATCTCTTCTTCTGAATGCTCATTTTCATATTCATTTTTGTCATCCCAAGTAAATGCTTTAAGTGCTTTCTTCTTACCCTTCTTCTCCTTCTTATATTTTTTTATACTTCTTATTATCTTTAAATAAAGGATATTGTGACTCTATGTGGCTTATTTTTTTATGTTTAAATCAAATAATATTAGATGATTTATATTGTAAATCAAATTTACCTTCCTTGAATTCCTTTTTTTAAGAATTTCTTCTTCAAGAATTTTTTTAATTTTTTAGTGATTGGAATAATTTCTTTTTCATTTCTTTCACTAGTTTATATCTCTTCCTCTTCATTTGATTATTTCTTTGAGGCCTTGAATACTAAATTATTTTTCTTTTGAAGAATCATTTCTTCTTGTGTCTCTTGGAGCTTTATTTTTTTATGTGATGAGAGATACAATAAGTTCCTCCAATGATGGTGTTGTTAAGTCCTTGACTTCTTATGTGATCGTCACTTAAGCTTTCACATCTTTGGAAGTGACCTAAACAATTTTGTTACCATTTCAACATTAGAAAGGGTCTTTATAAGACCTTTGAGAGTATTAGGAATATCAATTAATCTAATATACATGTTATATAAGCTTCCAGTATGCTTCATTTGAAATAATTTATAATAATGAATCAACATACTTACTTTGCTCTCCTTAACTTAATTTGTGCCCTCATTTATCATTTCTAATGTATGCCAAATGTCATAGGTTGTTTCACACATAGAGATCCTATTGAATTTATTTCTTCCTAATGTATAAAATAAAATATGTACAACTTTATTATTTAAAAAAACTAATCCCTTATCTTGAGGTTCTCATTCTTCCTTTTGTTTGGAGGCTTTTTTGTTATCTACGATTTTTATAGGTATAAAGGGATCATTTGAAACTATTTATTATAAGGCTACACTTTCGGTTATTAAAAAGAATTTTCTAATAAAGGTAATCATTGCCATAAAAAAAAGTGCTCTAGTCATAATTTATCCCTCTTGGTTTAATGATAATTCTCCTAATTATGCCATTTTAATATTCGATATATGGTTTCATTAGAAATGCTAACCTAATAGACCTACTCTATTACTATTTTTAAGTCCCCAATGGCACCTAGGAGGGAGGGAGGGGGGTTTGAATTGGGTGCTTATAGATTTAATAATTTTTCTAATCAACGAACTCAATTTAAGAATATTATATATATACTTGGCATAAATTAATTAAACAATTGAATAATAATTAAAGAGGATCAAGAAGAGAGAATGTAAATCAATTCATTGTGGTTCAACAAACAACTATATATATATATATATATATATATATGAATAAATAGTTACTTAACATAAATTAATTAAACAATTGAATAATAATTAAAGATGATTAAGAAATGAGAATGTAAATCAATTTATTGTAGTTCAACAAACAACTCTTGCCTACATCCGCCTCTAATACTCTTATTGAAATTCTACTATAATTCTTCTTTTTAAGGCAATAATAACCATTATATAATCTTCCTTGGCAAAGAGGAATCCTTTACAACCTTCTTCCAAGTTGTGGATAAACCTCAATCCCACTCGAATCACCTCTAAGTACAATAATATAATGCCTTAAACAAATCTTTCAACTTAAAATACATCACCTTGTCACTTAATAATTCCAAAGCGGCTCAATCATATAAATGTGAGACAATAATGCTCAAATGATTGAAAAATATTTAGAAATATGTGTAAAATACACTCAAATATTTCTTGATGAAAAAATCAATGAGAAAACACCTATTTATAGGGTTTTGTGACTCTTGCTAGTCATTGGATCCAAGAACTAGCTATTATAATAACTACTTGCAGAGTACTAATTGACTAGTACAACATATTAGTCAATCAATATGCATTGAATGCATAAATTCACCAGTCATTGAGAGACTAATCGACCAATAGGTATATTGGTACATCGAATTTGATAACTTCAACCTATATGGATCAACCAGTAACCCATATAGGTCAACTGATCCCCCCAAAAATATAATTTTAATAACTTCAAATACTCAATCCCAATTTATCTAATGAAATTAAGATTTAAACATTCTCCAAAATATTTTCTGAAGTTTTTTTAAAAGATCAAGAGGATTTTATATTAAAGGCAAAAGTTTCAATGACTCTTGATGCATGAAAACAATCGTGAATATGAACCTTTTAGAACATCAAATTAATAAAGTGTGATTAAAATTAAAATTCAAAATGTAAAATGACCCTAATGAGCCTTAATCTTCTTTAGTACTTGGTTTGATCTTCATTTTGTTGATTGCAAACTTAAACTTCTCTTTATCAACTTCATAACTATCTTCTTAAGTGTATGGCTTCATGTTTGTTTTATACTACTTTACATCAAAATAATAAACTCATTAGTAGTAATTATATATTTTTTTAGGGAAGTAGTAATTATATTTTGTTATCATCAAAACATCAATTTGAATTTTACTTAGTTCAAGAAAGAATGTACCTCAAATCAATTTGCTTATTATATGACAAGGCTAAAATTAAGTTGAAACTCAAGACTCCCTACACTTTATAGTGAAATAGAGTTAGTAAAAAGAAAAATATAATCATCATGGAGAAAACTCATTGCTTGTTTTATAAAAAGGATTTACCTAAATATTTTAAATAGAAGCAGCCAATACTGCTACTTTTTTTGTTGCACTAGTTGCGAATAAGAGTGCTTCACAATTAGACACCTTAAGAAGCAAGGTTTGGTAAAGCCTTCTCTATTGAATTTGAAAGTATTTGGTTATTTTTGTTTTTCTCTTAAGAAAGATAAATTAGATAAAAAAAATTTTAAGCTTAAAATTTTCGTAAGTTATAACAAAAACTTCAAAACATATATAATATTTTAGCTTCAAATAGAGAAGATTATCATTAGTAGAGATATCATCTTCATAGAGGAAGAGCAGTCCGATTGGAAAGCAAATGGTGATGATCAACATTTTGGTTGACTAATGCCGATGATGAAATGTTGATAAGTAGTCAATTAGAGGCACTATATTACTTTATGATATTTATACAAGATGTAACGTAGTGCTATAACCAGTAAATCTTGAAGAAACAATATAAGAGTACAAATACATTATTTTCGTAGAGGAAGAGCTTTTAGTGATCTAAAAAGAATCAAACTTAGTAGCTTATTGAAATATACCTCAAGTCATAACATTGATTGGGGAAGATTGGGTTGTCAAGACTAAGTTTAATGATAAAGGATTAGTAAATAAACATAAAACAAGGCATGCAGTAAAAGGTTATGCATACGTATTCAATGTGGATTTCACTGAAACCTTCACTCCTGTGACGAGGTTCGACAACACAAAAAGGTTTGGAAGTGATACAACTTATATGTGAAGTTAGCATTTTTTAATGGTTTCTTGATTAAGATCTATTTTAAGCAATAAGAAGGCTTTGTTGTATAAGGGTAAGATGAAAAAGTGTATATAGTAAAGAAGATTTGAAGAGCATCAAATGGACTTTAAGGATCAGGTATAATTGCACAGATAAGCATCTACTAAGCTTAGAAATTGATAGAAGTCTAAGTGAAGAAAATCTTTATGTGAAAAAAGAAGGTATTGATCTAATTATTGTCTCAGTTTGTGTTATGATCTTTTGGTCATAGTTAGTAATCGGGAGCTCATAAATGTTGTCAAAGCTTAAATATCAAAGGAATATAAGATGGCTATCTTTGAATTAACGTTTTCCTTTCTTGGTTTGGCAATGTGGTCAAGTAAAATCTTCGTTAGTTAATGCAAATGTGCCAAAAAAATCTTGAAAAAAAGTTCATATGGAAGGTAGTAAATCCCGTGACACTCTTATATAGCTTAGAGTCTAAGTTCTATTAGGATGATGGTGTTGCTAATGTGGATAAGAATTACTATAGGAGCTCAATTGAGTGCCTATGTACCTCATTGCTTACAAGCCTGATATTGCACAAGCTATTTTTGTTTTATTGTCCAAGTTTATGCATTGTGTAAGTGAGAAACATATGAAAAGTTACCGTTCGTACCGCGAGATACCTAAAATGAATTGTTGACTATGGTGTTAAGTATGCAAATTGTCAAAATTTTAATTTAACAAGTTTTGCTGAAAACCATTCAACATGTTTAGTTAATACTATGAAATTTGCAATTAGCTATTATTTTAATTTTGATTTGGATGTAATGACAAACTAAATTTGATGTTACGACCACCATACTCGGGCCCTACTTAACTAGTGCAGGATTTCCTGATTTCATTGCTTCTTTTCATCAGTAGTGATAACAAATGCAAGATACGAAGAAACAAATGAACAGAAATCATTGTGAACGATTCAACATAAAACAATGATTACATTAGGATCATTCAAGTAAATACAGCAGGATCGTGATACACAACAAACCAAATTGGTATGTCATACAAGAAATATTCCTCATTCTAGTTAATATATTGTCCAAAGACACCTAAAGAAATAGAAAAGGTGAGACGTTAAGGAACACAAAGGAATGATTCATATACAGATCAGTACTCATTCCCAATACAACACACTTAACTTGATGCTTATGGAATTGCTCCTAGTTCTGTCAGTAAAGACTAAAGACTGCATCCTGATGTTTTCCGTATGGTGGGACCTTATGTGCCTTGTTTCCTCCCAGTGCTTCATCTCGTAATCACAATATGGAGCAGGCCTTTTGTGTCTTTCTCTTCTTTTTCTTCTTCTGTTTTGGTGGCTGGAGAACCACTTTAATGGCCGCATCAAAAACAGCTTTAATATTCTGTGTTTACAAACGGTAATTCAAATGACTCCTGTCAGTAGTTCAGCTTTATCTTAAGCTTGTAACAAGAGGACCAAAATACACATACCTGCTGTGTTTTAGAACTGCACTCAATGTAAACAGGAGCACCAATTATCTTCTTTAGGTCCTCTCCCTTTAGAAAGAAAATAAAAAATAAAAAATGAGAAACTGATATATGCCTCACGAGCAATAAAGCAAGATAACAGGAGCAAAGAAAGGAAGTCATACCTGAGATGTGGTAATGGGAGTTGCACCAGGGTGATCTAAAAGGTATTGCTTATCCTCACGAAGATCTACAAGAAGAAAATTTAGCTGCAATTAAAACTCGTTCATTCATGGCCTTAGAAAGTTCGCTTATTCTATAGTCAGGTATCATGTATTTGTAATAAAAAATATCTAACTTAACTAATTGCTCATAATATCCTGTATTAGTTATTCAGGTCAGCAAATTATTTGAGAAACAAGATTTCAGTCAAGGGATACATATAAGATAGAAAATTTGCAGATAAGAGGAGACTTTCTGAATTACGAGCGGACACTACTAAAGAAAGCAAGAAGCTGTCTTATATGACATTTAAGTTTGAGAATTCAAACCTTTCAATAATCTTATACAACCATCCATACATAGCAAAAATGATCGATTGCTGGCAAAGATTCTCACAATAATAACACCAATAAAGTTAGGAAATGGGGCAAGATGATTTTACCAAGCTTGGTTCCAACAAGAATGACCGGAATACCAGGTGCATAATGCCTCAATTCCGGAATCCACTAACCACTCAACATGAAGTAAATTAATTAGTACAACATCATATCAAACATCAGTTCGAAAAGAGACGTGAAAGCAGCTTGTAAAGTCAATAATGATCTTACTTTCTTAGAAACATTTTCATAGCTGGCCTTGCTAATGAGAGAGAAAGCAAGAAGAAAAACATCCGCTCCTCTATAGCTCAGAGGTCTTAACCTATTGTAATCTTCTTGGCCTGTTCCACAAAGTAAACACATAGAAGTCAATTACATAAAAATCTCAGAATAGATGGGAATCACCCAGAATCTACAACTTACTGGGAGCAGATTTTCTACTCCCATAACTCTGTTCCCCCTGTGCCCAAACATTTTCATCCATCCAATTTATTGCAATGAATGGATGGATGAGCTTGGGAACAAGGGGGAATAGAGCAGTGGGAACAGAAGATCTGTTCCCCAACTTACCAGCAGTATCCCACAACCCTAGGTTGACGGTGCTCCCATCCACAACCACGTTTGCACTGAAATTATCAAAAACAGTTGGTACATAGTCCTGTTCCATGGAAAAGCACAAAGAGAAAAGAATTATTGATGGTAAAATCAATGTCCCATATTAGACAAGTTTATAAGCAATTAGCAACACTACATGGCATTTATGAAACAAACTAAAACATTGTACACTGCAAAACAATTTCTGAAAGAAAGAATGATGTTCATACCCCATGCCGCAGTCAATCATCTAGTGCAAAACACAATTGGTTCAAAAATTTCAGATCAATAATCCTCAGGGGAATATTTTCCTACTATCATCTTCAACAACAATTATATCTCGCCTGTTCATAGAAAAAACTGTCTGTCTCAATATTAAAAATGAACTTGGCACAATTCATTGGCCTAACCAATGGAAGGTTTATCCATTACCTTAAACTGCATAATACAACCCACAGAAATGCCAAACAGAACAAAAAATGTTAACTGGATATGTATCAGAAACCCACATAGACAAGAGTCCTACTTTATTAAATTTTTAAATAGGAAATGAATGGATATCAACAGAGGCAACTAGATCATCTCTCTTTTAATGACGTAAACATCAGGACTGAGTTCTATTCCAGAACTCTTCTATTTAAATAGCAATTTGAAGCAAGTATATCTGCAGAAAAATGCATCATGGAACTTGAACATATCAAGGAGGCAACAAAAAAAAAAAAAGGTATACCAGTCACTCAACAAGAAAGAAGAACATGACCATGCAGTTGACCTGGCACCCAATCCTTGTGATCAAGTATGCAAGCCACAATAACACGACAAATTCACAGCAAGAGTATAGATTCAAGAATACTGCAGCTTATCTCACTGAACCACAAAAAAGACACTTTCATTTGGATTTTGGTTGCCAGGTTAAGAAAGGAAGACTACACACTCTTCCATATAAAACCTAAATAAATCCATAAGAATATGACGTTCAGCATAGACAATAGCTTCCTGTCTGAGTACAAGACAATCACAAATCACGCTTAAGAATGTGAATATGTTTCTGCTGTCCAAAATTCTGTAGAAAATTTACACAAGCAAAGCCCTCGAATTTAAACCCGAATTAGCTATTTTCAAGTGTATATACACAGATGCGCACAAACTGAGCTTCTAAAGCTAGCTGCTTTAACAAGAAACAAAAAGTTGACCAACCCACTAGCCAATGACATTCAACACAAGCAAGCAGAGATAAT
>JANKOE010000206.1:71249755-71261356 GCA_026284465.1 Erythroxylum citrifolium | reverse complement strand
TATTCACATGAAACATATTCCAAATATATATTCACATAGATACATATCATGTGTTAAACCAATTAACATAACCAATTGTAATGAAAAACATATTATTATTATTATTATTATTATTATTTATTTGACATAAAACAAATTTATATAACAAATAATAATTCATTTTATGTAAAACACATTCACATATCATTAATGAATTAAATGAATGTAAAAATAATAATAATAATTTACATAATTTGAAGTGAAAATTAAACAAATGAATAAATGGACATATCATTTAAAAATATTTCACATCAAATTAATTTAGTACAAACAAATTTACCAAAATTTTAAAATTAACCTTTTATGCCACAAAGTTCATTTTTTATGCCATAAATATATTACACAAATATATATATATAAAGCACCCATGATCCTAGCTTTAACCTTTAAAGAAAAACGTGTATTGTGTCTTGAAAAGAAGCAAACGTGTACACATATACATATAAAAAGCACCCACTGACAAATAGCATTTAATGTATTCCTACGCAGCAGACTTTCTTTTAAAGCCTTTAAAGCCTATCTCTACTTTATCTCTTGTCTTTAAAGAAACAAAAACTTTTATCTTCCTGCGCAGTTGCTTTTAACAAACATATGACAGAAACGATCTATCTTCTCTTAAAACGCTGTTATGGGTTCTGTCAAACAAAAACAAACCAGAGAAACACAACACCCATCCTTATCTTTGAGGCACTCCACCCTTCCCCACCTATTTGCGCTACCGCTGGGAGTCGAGGACGAAGGCGGACCAATGCCCAGCCACCAAGCTCGACGCCGAAAAGACACGACGCCGCACAGGAGTTGTCACAAGTTTTTCGATTTAAAACCGCCATCGCATAGATCGGTGTGCGTGACTCACACGCGCGGCCATGAGTGGCTGTTTCCATGGTGAGTTTTTGCAATACCGTGTAGATCAGCCAAAGAGATGACCGTCGGCGTCAAACACGCAGCCAACGCTCCTCATAATCGGTGGAGAAGTGCTTCAGATGGAGCGAGGTATGTTTGAATAGGTCTCTGAATGTAAATAATCTGACTCCATAAACTTGTCTTGCGATTGTATCAGAAAAAATTCATGTGTGTTTTTTAACAGATCATATACTTGATTACATAATCGTAATTCAATTATCAAACTAATTGTTAATAGCATAATAACAAACTAATTGTTTTAACAGATCATATACTTGATTACATAATCGTAATTCAATTAACAAACTAATTGTTAATAGCATAATAACAAATTGATTGTTAATAGAAAAATGAGGCAGAAGGTAAAACATGCCCTCGCTCTGATACCATTGTAGGATTAATTCAGGTTAGATCACTAACCTTGATGCGGAAGCGATTTAATCGTTATGTTGCCTTCTACCCACGTAATCTCAGACTCACGAACACTATCTCCTTAGTGGCTACTAGAGTCACCGTAAATATCACACCTTAAATCTTGCACACACCGATGGCTAATCTGTGAGAGGAAATGATATCTTGGGAGACTAGGATTTTCTGATTGTGATAATCGTTATATCATTTGAATCTCATTTAAACAAATTAAATAGAATGTTCCCTTACGGTTATTTTCTCAACTGCTCCCAAACGAAACACAACTCTTCAAGTTGATGTCGTGGCCGTTAAAGAAAATACAACATAAGACTTGTTTTTATATATTACCTAAGGCTTATTTATATTTTTATTATTGATATTTTTTGAGTATGTACCCTATAAGAATTGAAAATCAATTGATTTATCTAATTATTTGTTGTATGTTTGTCTTAAAGTTTATCATTTACATGTTCTATAAAGTGTTTATTTGTTTGATAATCAATTATTTACTATTATTAATATTGTTATAGACTGAATATTGTTGGGTCTCTTTTATGTGTACATGCTTAGTAAAAAGGACGCAATGGAAGTCTTAACATAGTAGTGAGGTCTCTTTATGAAAAAGAAAACATATATAAGTAATATATATTCAACTTGAAGTAAGAAGCACTTCATCAAAAAAGTTAAAGGTTAAACATTAAGTTTAAGTTAAGTTGAAAATTTATCTTAAAGAGAATAGGAAAAAAAATTGAAATAATGAAATGTAATAGTCCAAATAGCTCAAATTTTTAGCGTCAAACATTGTAAAATAGTTTAAAAGGGATAACTACTAGTTGCCTTTATTTAGCTTTGAGCCCTAATAAGTGGGCATCTTTTTCATTCCAATACTTAAGTGTTATCTACTTTTCTTATGTTTAGTCCATTTTTCCTTTGTTTTTTAAGATATTTATCATGTATTTTGTGCACATCTCTGTCATTCTAACATGAATAATTAGTAGGTTGAATGAAGTTTTCAATAGTTCTTATCTAAGTTTAGTTTATCCATATGTTTAAAATATGCAAAGTTTAAAATTTCTCAAATATACTTATTACTTGTAACTATTAATCAATTATATTTGTAATGCTTGATATTTTACCATGTTGAAGTGCCTTTTGCAAGTATTCATCAAAGAACCATTGTGTGGGATTGAAATTAAAAGTATATACATGTCATAAGCAATAGTTTACAAATTAAATATCAGAGTAGTATGCTCTCTGATGTTTTACACTTTCTATACAAGAGTTGATGGGCTTGTTTTCAATCCATATGTAGATTACAAATTGAGTCAAAAACTTGATGTTTGTCTTCAAAAGCACATTAGATGTTTTAACTTCAATCAATTTATAAAGTTTACTAGCTCTAACCTACTTACGAAGTTTACCAACTTCATCAATTAGATTTTGATTTTATCATGACTTTTGATACCTATTATTTTTATCTTTTATGTGCTAAATTAATTTTTAACTTTTGTTGTATATTTTTTTAATTTAAGAAATAAAACATTGATTCTTCAACTTTTACTTTATATTATTTTAATTGTGGATTTTTTGTTTTAACCTTTGGTTTTTCAAATAAATTCTTTCTTTAAATATAATGTATGAATCTTTTTGGGACTTGTCAATATGGTGACGAAAGATTAGTCAATGCACATATATTATGGTGGTGCTTTTAAGAGGAATCCAATTGATAAATATGTTGGTAAATAAAACGAAGTTATTAATTATATTGCTGATGTAGAAAGGTTTTGCCATTAGGATATTCAATAGTATGGAGGGATCAAGATATCCTTAAATATTTATACTATGGATATCGGGGAACGGCTTTAATGATTGTTGAATGCACATATTTTATGGTGGTATTTTTAAGAAGCACTCAATTGATAAATATGTTGATAAGCAAAACGAAGGTATTGATATTGTTGATGTAGAAAGGTTTTTCCATTCAGATGTTTTCGATGAAGTTAAAGTATGGAGGATCAAAATGATATTAAATATCTATATTATAGAATTTCAAGAAGGGCTTTAATAATAGTTAAAGACAATTTAATAATAGCCAACAAACCCTTGATATATTGTGTCATATATTGTCAGTTAAATGTAAAATAATATATATGTATGTAAAGCACAAAGAGATTGAAGAGTACAAAAAAGAAATTAGTGGTAAAGAAAATTATATAAAAGGAATTCAAATCTAGTTTTGAAGAAGAGATAGAAGATAATAGTGACAAAAAAGCTGAACCAAAGGAATTAACCCATAAGAGTCTTGGTGAAATGACATTGAAGAAGATAGTGATAAGGAATAATTCATATCAAAGGTGGTTTTAGAAAAGGATTATAATGATAATGAATTGTAAGATGCAAGAAAACCTAGGCAGGAATAATAAAAAAGGAGATTGGAAGATAACAAATTTAGTATTAAAGTTGAATCTATTAGTCCTAACTCAGAGTAACAATTAACTCGATTACCAGTAATTAAAGCTGAATTTGTTAGTTAATCTGGTTATGATACAAAATCTTTTTCTTCTAATAAAGTAGAGAGTTATTTTTCTAGGAGTGAAGATGGTAAAAGTAATAGAGAAGCTTTAAGATACAAGTCAAAGGTCCTTATATATGGTCCAAATTGTAGTTATCTAGAATTTAATTTTAGGAATAAAGTTTGATGATGAAGCATAATTCAAAGAGGTAGTTAGCAAGTACTTGATTGTTGAGAGGTATATGTTAAATTTGTTAAAATTACAAACTACAATTTGAATTAAGTGTGTAAATGTTGATTACCTATAGAAAAGTAGTGGAAACTTTAATAGGTAAAAGAATTTTTGATAGTTTGCTACATTGAAGGTCATATATGTAGTGAAGTGTATAAAAATAAAAGGATTAAGAAGCATTAGTTAATTAATAGTGTCTTTGATAATTTGAAGGATATAAGGTCAATTTCTCTTAGGGATATGCACAAAATGACATTAGAACAATGTGACATAGATGTTTATCTGTCATTATTGCATAAAGTGAAAGGTCATTTTGTTGAAAAGGTGAAGGAGTATGTAAAAGTCGAGTTTGCAAAATTGTGGGACTATAGAGACTTAAAGAGGTCTAATCTGGTAACTTTATTAAAATTAAGGTAAAGATGTTTATTTTCACTAGTGAGACCCTTATTTTTGAAAAAATTTATGTGGTTATTATAAGAAGAGAATGATCAATACTTGTAAAACAATTCTAAATGTTGGTGGAACATTCTTGAAAGGAAATTTAAAAAGAGTGTTACTTACTAATGTGGGTAAAATTGAAAATAACAAATATTTTTTGTATGTTGGGTTTCATTGACTTTTTCTAACATCCTCAAATAGAGATGGATGAATGTCAAATAAATATTTGATGGAGTTGCTAGTATACCTTATTGAGGAAAGGTAGGGAAAAACCTATAGAAAAGGCACTAAAATGATCCTAACCAGAAAAAGGAGTTTATATTCTAATACAAAACAATCAAGGTGTTAGCCATCCTATTTTATCTACTTAAGTAGTTACTTTTGTCTAAAGCAAGTTTTGAAAATTTATATACTTTTTAAAGGAAAATAAACTTAGGTGTGAGTTTGAAAGAAAAGAATGTTGAAGCAAAGAATTTTTGAATGCTTTGGAATTTTCATTTTTACTTAAGGCTTGAAATAAGATATACTAATGTCTAGGTGTTGAAATAAAATCTAAAATATATGAATGAATGTTTAGGACTTTATGGTTCGACCTAATACTTAAGAATAAAGTGTAGGAAGATGTCTGCATTATGTCATAGGCTTTAAATGCAAATAAATCTTGAACTTTGATTTTAAAAGGTAAAATTTGATTTGTATGAAAGTGCATGTTAAGAAAATGTTAATGAAATAAATAAACAGAAATTCTTAATGAAATGAAAGAAATAATGTAAAAGATTTATTTAAAATAAATTACCCTTAGAAGAAAAGGTTAAAGCTTTTAAAAAGATTTGATTAACTAAACTTTTAAAAATTGAAAACAAAATGATTGAGTTTAGTTAGTTGAGAAAAAGTATTTTAAGTTTTGAATTATTTAAAGAAAAGAGAAATGTGCACAAATGATTATTTATTTAAAAAGAGACTTTAAATTCTAAAAAATTTGGAGATTCAAAGTTAAAAAATTTGAAGACTCAAATGTAAAGGGCATAATAGTCCAAACTTAAAAAAAGATATAGAAATTAATCATGATGGATTTAGTGCCTAACCAAAAAATTGAAATTAAATTATGTAAAAAAAGAAAATTAATCTTCGGAACATAAATCTTAATTCAAACAAAATGCACAAAGTCAAATCTAATGGGTCATTAAGCCAACTAATTTATGATTCTTTATTAAAGAAAGAGTTTGAGTTCTAGAAATGAGCATCATTCTTATTAATATATTTTTAAACTCTCTCTCTCCACTCATTATATGAACAAACAAAGATAAAGATAAAGATAAAGATAAATAAATTTATAAATTTATATTAATTTTCAATTTTGGGCTCGAATATTGGGCATATTCATACTGAATATGAGATCTAATTGGACATTTTTAAATTGAAACCTAATTATGTTTCCTAAACATCCAGTCTAAGAAAACTATTATTGAATTAATGTTAAATAATAAAATAAAGTAAAATATTTGCATACACAGACAATTAATATCACTCAAAATTAGGCCTCAAACCCATTAATGGCCTCTTTTTTATTCCTTATATGATTGACTAGACCTATGAAAAATAGGCTTAGTATTTCATTTCCCGCTTATGTTGTTTTTGTGATTGCTATTTATTGTTACTCAATCACAATCCTTCCTATAAAACCATAGGTCAATCCCAAAAGTTAAATAAGTACAATGAAAAAGGAATTTGAGCCTTTAGGCCTAAAATTTAAAACTGATTACAACATTCCTCTTTTAAGATTTAATTTAAGTGTTATAAGAAATTAATGACTATAAATAAATTCTATGCAAATTACAATTGCAAAAGCTAAGAAAGAGGACATATTGTTCAAGAGAAGAGAAAGAAAAAAGTAACTAAAAGTTTAATCTCTTATTCTAATGACATCTTAATAACAAACTCCCATTTAATCTAACCTTTAGAACAAAAAATGGGGACATATAAACACAATCATATATTTTATTAGGATCATATTAAAGTAAAAAGCCAACATAAGGTGAAAACTAAATCAATATGAAACTTAGGAAGTGTATATCAAGATAACCAATATGAATAAAATGCAAATCATGAGCCAAACATCAAAACGGAACAAGATTAACAAATAAATGAAATAAATGTAGGGCATCTAAAAAATATATGCCAAACATATCAACCTTATAAAAGAAGAGGGACATCTTTCTACTTAACATACCTTACTTTATCACTTGATAATTTCAAAGAGTCTCATTCTTACAAATATGAGAAATGATGCTTAAATGATTGAAAATATTTAGAAATGTATGTAAAAGATACCCAAATACTTCTTGATGTAAGAACCAATGAAAAAACATGTATTTATAAGGTTTCAAAACTCCCAATAATCGGCGGAGCAAAAAAATAATCATTGTAATAGTCAACCAAAATAACATATTGGTCGACTAGTATGCATTTAATGTATATATTCACTATTCATTAAGACATTGGTCAACCAATAGGTACATTGGTTGACTAATACATCAATCAATATTAAAAACTCTTACTATATCAAATTTAACAACCTTAACCTATATTGGTCGATCACTATTAGATTGATCAATCCCCAAAAATACGATCTTAACAACTTTAAATATTCAAAATCAACTTATTTAATACAATTATGATTTAAAAAATTTTAAAACGTTCCCCAAAGAGTGTTTGAAAGATCAAAGGAATTTTATATTAAATCAAAAGCTTCAATGCCTCTTGATGAATGAAAATTCTCTCAATAAAATGATATGAAATATTTATGCATAGTGAGCATTTTGGAACATCAAAATGACTAAATGAGATTGTAATTAACATTACAAACAAAAAAATGACCTTGATATTTTTTTTTCTTAACTTGGTTTTCACTTTGTAAGCTGTAAACTTCATATTTTCTTTTATCAACTTTATGAACTATCTTCTTGAGTTTATGATTGCATTTTGTTTTCATATTCCTTCTCTTCAAAATAATAAACATTTAACTAGTTCTTATATTTTGTTATTATCAAACTATCGATTAGAACCTCCCTTTGTTCATCAATTTCAATGATATAATGCATACCTTATGGAAGGAATATATATTGTCTAAGTGAAGAAGGATCATAGAGGTATGATATTGTCCAAATTATTCTTGGGCATTGTTAAGTCAACTAATATTTCAATGTTTTAGGAAAATTGTTAAAGTTGAAGGCGAGGTATGATCAAGCATGAATGTTTTTAGGGAGGTGCTAGAGAAAAATGGTGTAGGTCATTTTTAAACACTCATATTAACTGTGATGTAGTTAACAACAAATTATGTGAAGCACTTATTAGAAAATTATGAATGCGAGGATTAAGGCTATAATTTCCATGTTTGAAGAAATAAGGACTTATGAAAAGACTATAATTCAATAGAAATTTAGCTGAGAAGTAGGGGATAATTTAGGGTGAAGGAATAATAAGAAAGTTTCCAAGAGCACGTATGTTGATTGTTATTGTTTTATTACATGGAATGAAAATAAAGGTAAAAAAGGATGATATTATACATGTTATGAACTTAAAAGACACAAGTTGTAGTTACATAGTAAGGAACATTTTCAAATTTCTTACTTTGCAATTTAAACAAATATGATGCTTCTAATGCAAGTAGAATTATTTTGACTAAATGATAGAAAACACACATATTTAACGACCACCAATTAAGGTTATTAAAAAGATCAAGGAAGAAAAGAATAAGATAATTAAGATAATCAATTTAAAGGTTGGCTTTATTCTCAAAGAAAGCAAGGTTGATGGCTTGTAAGTTATGTTTTCAAAATAGGCACAACAAACTAAAATGTCCCAATAAATCTACTACAGAGCCTAGGACACCTGGTCGGGACGGCCTTATTGGCTCTCCAAGGCCCAGCACCGAGCCCAGACGACGACAGCCCGACGTTCATGGCCCGTTCGGCCCGCCAGTTGTTAGACTCCCATGCAGACACGATGACTCACGTAAACCTAAACCTAATGATATCTCACAGGTATATAATGTACTATTCGGCTGAGATTCAGGTATGAGATAGAAAACCTACTTGACTCCGTTCTCTCGATTATCAAAACCCTCACAAAAACACTAACTTGAGCGTCGGAGGGGCCTCCCGGGAACCAACCCTCGGCGTGCCTTATCTGTTTTGCAGGTGTTCTCCAATCAAAGCTGTTCAAGGACATGGATCAGAATGATGGCAATCCAGTTCGGAAAAATCCAGCTGAACCAGTTGGCGCCCACCGTGGGGCCCATCATCAGGGTACCACGTCTAGAAATACACAAGTAAGCCAAGCGGCAGCGGCCAATCCTGATGTCGCTGCCGTCACGGCACTAGCAAGGCAACGGATGGGCTTGCAGCAACCTGTCGCACATTCGTCGCCACGCCCAGATTCTCGTCCTCAATCTTCCCGTCCGAACGATCAACCCTGTCCCCGTGACCAACACCAGGAGGAACAGAGCACAGCCCTGGAGGATGGCGCAGAGGTTAACTCGCATCCCAACTCCTAGCGCCACCCGGGCGCAGACCTCCCAGCACCGCCGCCGGTCTCTTTCACCAAGAAACAATTAGAAGAGGTGGCCGATCTGTTGATCCGTCAGGTTCTGCAGTCTCGGCCGGAGCAGCCGCAGCACCCAGCCCGGCATATTAACCTGCCACCTGATCCCCACTCTGCTGAAGCCATGGAGAGAATGGTGGATGATCGGACAAACTTGGCCATGGGCTCCCGCCCAGTTCGAGTGCCTGCGCAGTATAATTCGCCATTCACTCCGGAAATCCTGGATACCCTCCCTGCGTCCGAAACCAAAATACCGACCCCTGAGAAGTATACTGGAAAGACCGACCCCCTAGATTATCTGCAACACTTCCAATCGATGATGAATCTACATTGCGTCCCAGACGTCATTCAATGTAAGGCGTTTTGCACCGCCTTTCAGGAGGGAGCCCGCAGATGGTTTAATAGCTTACCTCTGAGCTGCATCGCCTGCTTTGAGGATTTCAAACTGCTGTTCCTCAATCAGTTCGCTACCAGTAAGCGGCCTCAGAAAACGGCCCTGAAAGTAATGCAGTTGACCCAAGGGAGAAAAGAAAGCTTGCGGGAATTCATTATCCGGTTCAACAATGAGGCCGTAGAGGTCCCCGATCTCACTTGTTCCTCCATGCTAGCCGCCGTCATGAGTAACACGAGAAACGAGGAATTTAAGAAGTCGTTGGCTCTTGATCAGCCCCGGTCTATTCAGGAGATTAGGAGCTGTGCGGATAAGTATATTCAACTGGAAGAAGTATTGAGAAGTACAAAGCGCAGAGCGGAGGACCGCGAGCCGAGTAGTAGAGGCGGTGATTCGCACAAACGGCAGAGGGATGGATCTAATTGGAGAAGACCAACCGATCGACGGGATCAACAGCTGGAGTCCTTCACTCCCCTTAACAGGCGATATGCAGAGGTGCTAGAGATTATGCGAGCTGAGGGCGAGCCCTTCAGAGAGCCCAATGCTATAAGAACCCCCCGAGACAGAAGGAATCCCTCGTTGTATTGCCACTTCCATAGAGATGTGGGTCATGATACGGAAAGTTGCTGGAACTTGAAGAACGAGATCGAACTTCTTATCTAGCGGGGGAAGCTGAGCAGATTCCTGAGGTATGGGCAAAATACCGGACGGGATAGTGAAGGTGGAACCAACCGGTCCGGCACCTGGCAAGGACATCAAAGGCAAAATGACAGACAGGGTGAAGACAGACGGAATAGGAATCCGGATGCCCGGCCTCACGCGAGGGCACAGTCCAGGCCGAGAGAGGATAGAAACGCTGAGCGTCAAGATGATTGACCAGTTAGGGTCATAAATATGATCTTCGGGGGCAACGCAACAGGCGGGTCGACCACTAAAGGGAGAAAAAGGTATGCCAGATAGATCGGAGAGAGCTCATCAGCAAAAATGAAAAAACCGAGTGATGGGGTGATATCCTTCGATGAGTCTAATTTAGATGGTGTTAGCTGTCTCCATGATGACGCGTTAGTACCTAGTTTGAACATAGATGGTAGCAACGTGAAGCGAGTGATGATTGATACGGGCAGCTCGATCGATCTGTTATATTACGACGCCTTCAGGCAAATGGAAATCCCTGAAGAGAGGCTATTGCCGATAGAGGGGCCTATCAAAGGGGTGACAGGAGCGTCGGCCTACCCGTTCGCTTGGGTAGCATTGAATGTCAAATTCAGTCAGAAGCCATGCCAGGTGGAAAAGAGTGTGGAATTCCTGGTCGTCAAGTTCGCGGGGGCGTACAATGCCATAATTGGGAGAGCCACCCAAAACGCCCTTAGAGCGGTCGTCTCTACTTATTATCAGGCAATGAAGTTTCCGACCCCGCGCGGAACCGGTGTTATCAGGAGTCAGCAGAAAATCGCCCGGGAGTGCTACCTAGCAGAGACGAGAGCCCTTGAGGGAGCGGTAGTGCTGACAGGCTCTCTAGACATAAGAGCTGAGGAGGAGAATGACAGTAGATAAGTTTTATTTCAGTACATCGTTTCTCTGTTAGCATTTTAAATATTTATGTTTCGGGTACCTTTTTCCTGACTCCGACAATCAGGTTTTTTAATGGCCCGCGTCTTTCGTCTCCAATAATAAAGAAATTCACATATTTTGCTAGCTTACCAAAATGCGCCGTAGTAAATAACAGGTCGCATGATGCCCCGACGTGGTGGTTTGTCGACGGTATTCTAGCTCACCCTTGAGCAAAGCTCGGGCTTCGACATTCGACAATCGACAAGTTTTCGACATGACTCGCCCTTGAGCAAAGCTCGGGCTTCGACAATCGACAATCGACAAGTTTTTGACACGACTCACCTTTGAGCAAAGCTCGGGCTTCGACATTCGACAATCAACAAGTTTTCGACACGACTCGCCCTGGAGCAAAGCTCGGGCTTCGACATTTGACAATCGACAAGTTTTTGACACGACTCACCCTGGAGCAAAGCTCGGGCTTCGACATTCGACAATCGATAAGTTTTCGACACGACCCGCCCT
>JANKOE010000206.1:71222510-71234645 GCA_026284465.1 Erythroxylum citrifolium | reverse complement strand
TTATTATTGTGATTATTAAATTCCTTATTATTATTAATTTTCTTCCTCTTCTTCTTCTATCATTATTATTATTATTATACGAAATTAATTTCATATTGTTATTGTTCTTATTATTATTTGTTTACTTTTTTGCTCATACAAATCATTCGTTTTAAAATAATCAAAGAATTACATATTTTCAATCATATGAAATTGCAGGGGTATTTTTGTCATTGACATTATTTTTATGTTTTGTCCACTGAAACAAACACATTTCTGTCCTTGAGACGGAGACAGTTTTTTCTGTTTTGTCCATCACAACCAAGCACTTTATTGTTTTCAATTTTTGTTCTATTCTATTTCTAAATTTTTGTCTCGTTTTGCCTCTATATATTGAAGACAGCAACCAAACGTAACGTTAATGAACTCAAACCAATGGTGAGGCCACCGCCAAGGGTTAAGATGGGTTCCATTGCTTCCTAAGCCTGTGAACGTGGCCATCAACTTTACATTACCACGTTGATATACTGATAAGTGATAAACAAAGCAAATATTTCATCTATCATTCAATATACACGTCACTTTTTTTTTATTTTAATACCATCTGGCCATATTTTATTGAAAAAATAAGAAACAAACAAAACTAAAAAGTGTTCAAAGCCACGCTATAAACAAAATAGAAAATAGGGGTTCCAAAAAAACAAAATGAAAAAGAACACAGGTCAAAAAGTTAGTCCATGAATCGAGCTTGAAGACAGAAAAATGACAACGGTAACGGTAAGATCTTCGGCGACTGATCATGTTTCAAAGGTTCCAATAAATCTTAGAATTTGGGTATCTTCAAAAAGAGGGATAATTCTTTACGGTAGTTCGCGGAGACGCTTCTCTTCATCAATCACCGCTTCAGCTTCCGATGGGGCTTTCTCCATGAAAAACATATCTTCATTCAAATTAATTCCAGCCCGAGCTATGACAACGGTAACTGTAAGATCTTCGGCGACTGATCATGTTTCAAAGGTCCCAATAAATCTTAGAATATGGGTATCTTTAAAAAGAGGGACAATTCTTTACGGTGGTTCGCGGAGGCGCTTCTCTTCATCAATCATCGCTTTGGCTTCCGATGGGGCTTTCTCCATGAAAAACATATCTTCATTCAAATTAATTCCAACCCGAGTTATGAGATGTGCTGCTCGATTTCCCTCCCTTCGTACATGTAAGAATTCGCAAGATAAGTAATTTTTTGCCATCTTTAATCCATCGCTAATAATTGGGCTAATTTTGAATTTATCATTTTGTTCCCGCTTTAATTTTTTGATGATTGTATGTTTCTGAAAAAAAAAAAACGTCACTCTCATGCCACGTGCCCAACATCTCTGTTCCTGTTTGTACAAGATCTTGTTGCCTTTCAAGTAAGGTGCTGACTTAAGGTAGAAACAAAGAACATTTTTTTTTTTATTAAAGGGAAACTGTTAGAGCAGATTACAAAATAAGTCTGGAAACAGATCCCCACAAGACAAAGAACATCTTCATAAAACGTGTCCTGGATACGCCTCAGTGTCTCTCTGAAGCAAGACACCTAACAAGCAACGAACCTTAAAGTCCACTGTCGTCATGATAACTAGAATGGCTCGAGGACAAGCGCGTCATTTCAGTTTTCGGCCATTTAAATGATGTGATCTGAAACTCCAGCTGTTTCTTATTCTTGCACCGTTTCCCGGGTTTTCGAGCGAGAGACACGGGGAGAAAGATTGCGACTCGGGGAGCGAATCGAGGATCGGAAACGGAAAACAAATGGGATTCGTAAGCACATTATTGGGTTTCTGTGGATTCAGCGTGGGGATTTCAATGGGACTCGTGATCGGTTACTATCTTTTCATCTATTTCCAGCCCACTGACGTTAAGGCAAAGTTTATACGTTTGCTTTTTGATCTGTTAATACGTATTACTGTTAAATTGTGAGGGAGATTTGGAAATGTGGACTCTACGGCAACTGAGAAGTTCAGTTTTTACATTAAAAAATGTGGGCAAATTTCGGGTTTTTGTCGTGGAACGGAAAAGTTGATGTCATTTTGCGGCAGGATCCAGAGATTCGATCGTTGGTAGAGCAGGATTCGGAGACTTTGCAACGGATGCTTCCAGAGATTCCGCTCTGGGTGAAGAATCCTGATTATGATCGCGTGAGCATCGTTTTTTTTTTTTGGTTGCTTTTGTGATCTTATTTTAATGGGTACTACTGGCTATGTACTCATTTTGATTTGGACATTTAGCTTATGTTTCTTTTGGTTTTGTTTTTAGATTGACTGGCTCAACAAGTTTCTTCAGTACATGTGGCCTTATCTGGACAAGGTTCAATCTTTATTTCCTTTTCATGGTTCTGTGTTATTGTTGTGGGCAGTTCACTGTGTCGTTAGTCTGTTTTTGGTGCTGAATATATGTGTAATTATGATTCCACAGGCCATTTGTAAGACTGCAAAGAACATTGCAACACCCATCATTGCCGAGCAGATACCCAAATATAAAATTGATGCGGTTGAATTCGAAACACTGACTCTAGGGTCACTACCACCAACTTTTCAAGGTAGACTTCTTTTATTCACTCTTTTGATGACTTTGAGTAATCATTCCTCTGTCTCTTAATTTCATGTATCCGGAAAATTTTGTGTGATCAGGTATGAAAGTTTATGTTACTGATGAAAAGGAGTTGATTATGGAGCCGTCTGTAAAATGGGCTGGAAACCCTAATATAACTGTTGTTGTTAAAGCTTTTGGGCTGAAAGCGACTGCTCAGGTTATCTATTTTATTGTTTGGATTCCATCATTTTTGTAGCAGTTTGTCTCTTGTTGAACTTTTTGTTACTTTGATACCTATAGGTGCTGGATCTGCAAGTTTTTGCCTCGCCCCGTATAACTCTGAAGCCGCTGGTCCCAACTTTTCCTTGCTTTGCTAAAATATATGTGTCCCTCATGGAAAAGGTTGATGCTTATATTTCATTGTTTTAGTGGAAGTAAAACATTTTAGTTCGTCCTACGTGATTGGATTTTTAGACATGTAATTATATAATCTATCCATCTAAAACACGACACATGTTCCGGTTGGTACTTATTATTCATCAGGAAATCTTCAAATGGATATATTGCTGCAAGGAAAACTATACTTCTCGTTTGCTCCTGCTCGCAAATGTTTGATCTGTATCTTCCTTTCCTGTGCTGCTGCATTCATATATTTGAGGACTGCTATTTTAGTGGTCTTTTGGGGTTATTAGATGACAATCTTGCAAAGAAATTTGAACTGTGTTTTATTGTCCTAATCCACCCTTGAGGATTAGAGAGCTGGGTTGCTGAATCTAGTCCTTATCATTGTTGAATAATTAAGTGCAGATGTTTTAAAGCCTTGCTTATCTTTATGGACGCTAATTTGATGACATCAATTAATTTGTTAATATTGGTGTTTGCATTAGTTCTTTCTATTAATTAATATGTTTTACCTTGCAGCCACATGTTGACTTTGGTCTCAAACTCCTTGGTGCTGATCTTATGGCAATACCTGGTCTGTACAGGTTTGTCCAGGTACTAACTGTTTTTTCTCCTTGTTCTACTCTGCTTTTCATGTACTTAAAAAGATCTGGCCAACCTGTTCAGGATATTAACTTCCATTCATTTATGTTAGTTATTGATTTTTAAGAGGTTATTCCTTGTCAATATTGTGGTAGTTATGTTTTTCTTTTTTTCTCTTTTGTTCTGCAGGAGATTATCAAAGATCAGGTTGCAAACATGTATTTATGGCCTAAACGACTAGAAGTGGCAATACTGGATCCTGCAAAGTATGATTGTGAACTATACTTACAAACTTTTTAGGGAGCGCTTTAACTACTTGAACTTTGTTTCTCTAGCTATCTCATACTTTTCTGAACGTGAACTTTGTTATTGGAAACTACAGGGCCTTGAAGAGGCCTGTTGGAATTCTCAATGTGAAGGTTCTGAGGGCACTGAAACTTAAGAAGAAAGATCTGCTGGGTGCTTCAGATCCATATGTGAAAGTAAAGCTCACTGAGGATAAGCTTACATCTAAGAAAACCACTGTGAAACATAAGAACTTGAACCCAGAATGGAATGAGGAATGTAATGTAGTCGTTAAAGATCCAGAGACACAGGCTGTAGAGTTTCATGTTTATGACTGGGAGCAGGTAAGAAGATTCCTTGTGTGCTGGGAACCTAACGTATCATGACATGTGTTCATCCCAATCTGTTTACTCCTTGCTTAGGTTGGCAAACATGACAAGATGGGTATGAATGTAGTTCCTCTGAAAGAACTCAGTCGAGAGGAGCCAAAGGTTTTGACACTTGATCTGCTGAAAAATATGGATAAGAATGATCCTCTAAATGAGAAGGCTCGGGGGCAGCTTGTGGTGGAATTGACGTATAAACCATTCAAAGTAGAGGAGTTGCCCAGTTTTGACGAAACAAAAGATTTGCAGAAGGCTCCTGAAGGAACTCCTGCTGGTGGAGGAGTGCTAGTAGTTATAGTTCATGAAGCTCAGGATGTTGAAGGAAAGTATCATACTAACCCATCTGTGCGGATTCTTTTTAGAGGGGAGGAGAAGAGGACAAAGGTATAAGTTTGAAACATCGACATATATATTTTGGTGAATTTAGCAGATAATATCTTTCATGGATTTCTGCTTTAGCTTTTAGTGACGTGCTCTTAAGAAAGAAACTGGATGGAATTTCTATTTAGTAAAAAGACTGGATTTCTCCAAAACTGTTTCTGAACATGTGAATAGAGAGTTGATGGGAGTCCTTTGATTGGTGCAGCGTGTAAAGAAGAACCGAGATCCAAGGTGGGAGGAGGAGTTCCAGTTTACACTGGAGGAGCCACCCACTCATGATAGGATGCATGTGGAAGTTGTGAGCATATCCTCAAGGAACCTATTGCATCCAAAGGTAATGCATATTCAGGTATGTAGCCAAAGAAGATATTGAAAAAGCAATTGATGATCTGAGTTACTCTTATTCTTGAACACAGGAGTCTCTGGGATATGTGGACATAAGTCTAGCTGATGTTTTAAGCAACAAAAGGATTAACCAAAAGTACCATCTCATAGACTCCAAGAGTGGAAGGCTACAAATTGAGTTGCAATGGCGAACGGCTTCATGATCATGCTGTTCACTTGTGGAGTTTCTGTTATTTCTTTTTATGCATCTTGATTTTCTTCAATTCAATTGCTATTGTATAAATTTTCCTTTTCAACACAACACTGATTGATCAAAATCTTTCTCTGTTACAAAATAACATAACAAACTTACGTCATCCTTATCGTCCAATTCCTAGGAATACCACGAACTTTTATATAGGCTATTGTCATGTTGCTAATAAAAATGAAGAGCAGAAGAGAAAAGGAGAAAGAGAAGAATCTATAAAGGAACAAGAGCCGTAGAGAGAGAGAGAGATGCCTATACACAAACATTAGCTAATTCATCTCTAATTCATCTTTGCTGCTTGTAAGAAAAAGGTTATAATTTTTATACTCGTTATAGTTGTGTAATAGTTATCATATTTTTATACGTAACAATTCTTTCTCCTTTAGAAAACCTTGTCGTCAAGGTTACGGAAGTTTACGGAATGGGCAAAAAATGAATAATCTGATTTTCTTTTCATCACCCATCTTTTTCACAACATCACCAGCAATTTCTTCTACAAAGCTCACAATCTGCTGATTTAATAGAACTCTAAAACTAGATGAAATATTTCACTCTAAAACTAGATGAAATACTTCTATACTTTGCATGGTCACTCTGCATGTTACTCTTAACGAAATCAAGAGGAGTAACGGTTATGTGGGTTAGACCATAGACGAGAAGACCACCAGTCGTACAAGCAGCGTAGAAAGTCGGAGAGTACATCCCGATCTTACTAGGCTCGCTACGAGAGGGGAAGAGTAAGGAATCATCAGAGGCGACATCTTTGTTATTCATGAGAGGGGTGGACTCTATAGCCAAAAACTTTATATAGTCCTTCTCTTGTATGGGTTGCTCGTTTTGATTTGTGAGTTTCGAAGTAATTGCAATAGTAGCTTCTGCTTCTGTCAGTCTCTTCAAACTACTCTGAGATGTCGGGTCTACTGCTCCATCCTCTCCTCCTATTTTTTGTAACGTTTTTATAATCATACTTCTCAACTCTGTCATTTCCTTTTTCACCTTTTCCGTTCTGGTATTCATTTCTGAAAACATTCTTTCCATCAATCATTTCAGATTATCCTCCATCTTACATAATTCAGCTCTTCTAGCACCTTCAACCATGCCATCTCCCATATTCGAATGCTCTGGTACCAATAAAAATGAAGAGCAAAAGAGAGAAGGAGAGAAGGAGGAAGAGAAGAGTCCAGAGAGAAGAATAGAGAGCCGTAGAGAGAGAGAGAGACACACATACACACAAACATTAGCTAAGTAATCTCTGCTGCTTGTGAGAGAAACGGTTACAATTTTTATATTCGTAACAGTTGTATAACAGCTATCATATTTCGATAAGCAACATGTCAACTCTAAGTTTAAGTAAATAAGAGATCAATTCACCCAACACAAATCTTCCACGTAGCGATCTCATCAAATCATTTCTTCACCTGCAATCCAATCCATGACTCACTCGCAAAAATGGAATCTCTCTACGTGTCTCCCCGTTTTCTCAACTTATCAAATTGTATTTGCACACATCTAAAATTTGTCACACTGGTGTGATGCTTAAAGGTTGGTACATCCAAACAGATCAGGTTTTGATTGGCCTTGGAATGTAGAACCACTCAAGTTTGACAACTCAGAGTCTCTGTAAGATGCAAACCAAGATCAGTAGAGTATTGTCTTTGTATTGACTTATGAATTCCAATTAACACATTTTCATATGGTTAGTTCTAGTGTAAGGGGAGACAGAGGAGTAATTAAAACTTCCGACAAGGCTTTACTTGATGATCCTGAATTGCGTTCTTTTGTTGAGCTGTGTTCAAAAGTAAAATGAATTTCCTATCATGTACAACGACATCATAATTAATCTTAGGTTTTAGCTGCCGTAGAATCCTGGTGCTGGGTTGGATTTTAAACGTACCTTGTTTTGGAACAAGTTAATTAGAAACTTAAGATGAGTCATCAGTCATCTCCTTGTTACTCTAGGTTACCTTTTTCTCTTAAAAGCTTGTAGGATCTGCTCTACATCCATTAGATGTTGGAACTTGGAAATTTGTTATACCTTGGTTGCTCATTTTCAGGGTTGTTATATACAAAGAACTTTTGGGTTCACTAAATTGTTTTTTCGGTTCATTTGAACTGGCTTTTAGTTTATTTTACATAGTAATTTTTGTTTTGAAAAACCATGATGAATTGGGCTGTAGACTGTTGTACATTTTTGCTTGTCTAAGATCCTGTTCGCTTCCGTAAATTGGCCACCATAAGACTAAGAATTGCTGAGCTCAACACTTCTTTGCTTTGCTGCTAGAACTAGAATCACTCTTGAGCTGTTATCACTGCTTGATCCCCATATTGGATGAATTGGATATTTGGATTTGTGGCTGTAGCGGGATGATCTTGTTTGTTGCTTTAATTAATGTTGCCCTAACGGTTACGTAATACATAGTATGCAAATTTTAATGCATTTCAGGATGAAGAAGAAAGTGTCAGAATTAGGGTTCACTCCCAAGTTTCCAGTGGATCCAAGAAAAGCTGCTATGGAGAGCACTGTATCGGCACAAGGAGCTGTTGGGGTGGTTATTGCTGCAGCAGCTTTTGTTGTGCTTAGCTACTTGTACGAAATCCGCAAAAGAACCAAGTAGTCGCATTATGCCCTTTCGAGTCAATGACAACTTTTTGCGGTATTTGTTACGGGCAAGTAGAAGGAGGTGATCACACGTAATAATAATAATAATAGATGCTACACTGTAGGCTGAATAGGTTAACGTGCGCCCATGACCTTTTTTTTTTTTTTTCTGATTGCCTTCATAATCGCTCAACGTTGACTAAATGATGAATATTAGCTTTTATGTCTCATTTTGTAATGGGCTGAGTTTTTTGGGTTTTTAACGGGCCGACCAAACCCGAATTGTAATGCTCATACGTTAATCAAATCAGACTGTGATCTGTCTCTAGAGTTTACTAGGAATACGATTGATACACGTGTGCAAATCAAAAAATGCATCAGAAACAGCGCATGAATTTCTCAGAATTAAAGGTGGGCACCGGCTCCTCTGAATATGCAAAGTTAAGGTAAATCCAGTATGTTCTTTTACAAATATTGAGAGAAGTAAAAGGGACAGGAGGGTGGGGGTGGGGACACGGGGGTTGGCTTTGTACTTAATTATCCTAAATGAATGTGTGGGACATATATATATATAGAGAGAGAGAGAGAGAGACCTGCACTATTACTATTGTTATTAGTTATAAAAAATACAGTTTTCTCGGGTTGATGAGGAGAGGACAGAGGTAGGTGAGGTGAGGAGACTTTACTTTTTAGGACAGCCCCACGTCCCCACCCTCCTTCCTAAGCACATCACGTGCTTGCTTTGCCGGTTCTCAACACCCTAATCAATCTCTTCTTATTTAATCATGTACACTAAAAAATTCAGGTGTATATGTTGCAGGACAATTTATTTGCATATTAGAGTGGTTGTTTGATGTATCAATCAATTTAGTGGTAGAATATTAGAGAACAAGACAAACCTGTTTGAACGTGTTTTCAGCATTAGCCCATCTCCAATCCCAATCACTTCATAAATGTAATCGATTTATTGTTGTCATTTTATTATCAAACTCCGCATTGGTGCGACTGCTGTAAGGATGATGATGTTTTTACTGGCTTAAGAGTAGTCATGGGCAGTTGTAGGAAAAAGGCCGGTTGGGAAAGAGACACTTGTTCCAACTATAGACAGAAAACTACCTAACTGGTTGTGATGATCACTTCCTTCCTTCCCATCCAAACCATTAAATCTCTTTCCTTTTCCCCTTTTATATTATTTTTCTGCAATTACCGATTGATTGAAATTCAATGGATAAAATTGGGTACAAAATACCTAAGAAAATAAAAAAAAATACGTTGTGAAATGAAATATAAAGAGTAAGTTTCAACATCAAAGGAGGCCAAGGGCGCCAGGACAGTCAGAAAGGGTTAAAAAGTTGGTGAAATGCATAGAGATTATTACACAAGTGGACCTCTTCCTCTCACTGTCACTCACTTCCCATTTGATGGCAACTTCTACCCATGATCCTTACCTTAACCCCTTCCATCCACTTGAAGATAATGATACTGTGAGAGACAGAGGGTGCACTTGTAGTGGTGGTTAACAAAGTAATATGCAAAACAAAAAGGATAGTATAGTATGAGTACTGGCACTCAACCTTCCCGTACTCCCCCCTCACCCCTCCCCTTCAATTACCCCCTTTGTTGCCTAAACTTGCAATACAAGGGTTGTGCAAACGTGGAAAAAGTGGAAGGTGAACCTAAGCCCACATACAACCACAACCACACTCATTAACTTATATATCTTTTCCTATGCACTCTCTCTTTTTCTTTCGTCACAGTCTTCTCTTCAACCTCCAAGTCTTCTAGAACCCCCTCCTTTCCCCTTCCTCTCTTACCTGATACTGTACTACTGCACCAATAGAATAAAGAATCACAACTACCGTCTATACTTGAGCACAGGAATAGCCGAACCACTAGGCCTTTTTCAAATTCCCAAATGCTCTCACCAGTCACCACAACCATTTTAGCTTACTAAACCAACAAACGCCATCAAGCTAAGGGGATTTAAGAAGCAAAAAAGAATATTCATGGCGTGGACCTGCCTCCCCATGAGGCCCACACTAATTGGTGTTAGTTCCAACAACATGATATAATACGAGGCTAAGCATGAATTCTGGCGCCTGTTGTCTAGTGAGTTGGGGATGATTTTGAGAGTAACTAAAGAAAAATGATTGAGCAAAAGTTTGTCCAGAGTTTAAGACAGGAAACTTGTATGCATATGATTTTTTTATTTATTTAAAAAAAACAAAGAAAGATCAAAAGGAAGGGAAATATTACATCACACTTGTCTTGCATATACTTTACACCTACCTAAAGGTTAGCTATAGTTAATGTTTCTTGTGCTTATAATATGAATGATGCTAATATCATCAAGATAGAAGCCAGGCCACCCCACAAACCTGTCTCACCAACTCACATCTAGAAGCTAAGAGAGTCACTGCTCTCTCTCTCTCACTCTCTCTTGCAGGTCAAAAGCCTATAAAACCACATCTCAAGTCCTCTCAAGGGCCGGCCTTGATCTTCCAGCAAACGCTAAGTACAAAGGCTTCTTGATCTTCCATAGTTACTGCTAAAACAAGAGGAAAGAGACAAACACCAAGCACTAACTATAGGTTACTAGTTCGTTTCACTTGTAATCGCGCTCAAATGGGAAGGTCTCCTTGTTGTGAAAAAGCTCATACGAACAAAGGTGCATGGACCAAAGAAGAAGATGATCGTCTTATTGCTTATATCAGAGCTCACGGTGAAGGTTGCTGGCGCTCACTCCCTAAAGCTGCTGGCCTTCTTCGATGTGGTAAAAGTTGCAGACTTCGCTGGATCAACTATCTAAGACCTGACCTCAAGCGTGGCAATTTCACTGAAGAAGAAGATGAGCTCATTATTAAGCTGCATAGTCTCCTTGGTAACAAGTAAGACCGATCATGACCCAGACAAAAGTTGAAATCTTTATGCTAGGATAAACGCAAAGTTGAGAACTTTAAATGCCTTTAGACGACTGATTGGTTTCTTTTTTGAATTGGTTACAGATGGTCTCTTATAGCCGGAAGATTACCAGGCAGAACAGACAATGAAATAAAGAATTATTGGAACACGCATATAAGGAGAAAGCTGATGAATAGAGGCATAGATCCTACAACTCACAGGCCACTCAACGAGCCAGCACAAGAAGCCATAACGTCAATATCTTTCACAAACGTTAAAGAGGAAAAAGATATGGTTAACGCTAGTGCCTTTGTGTGTAAAGAAGAGAAAATCCCACTTGAAGAAAGATGTCCAGACTTGAACCTTGAGCTCAGAATCAGCCCTCCTTATCAACATCATTCAGAGTCCGAGCCATTGAAACCAGAAGTGAAGATTTCTCCATGTTTCGTCTGCAGCTTGGGACTACAAAACAGTAAAGACTGCAGTTGCAATTTGGGCATCAGTAATGGTACCAGTAGCAGAAGCAACAGCTCTGGTTATGACTTCTTAGGCTTGAAGGTCACGGATACTTCCGTTGATTACATAAGCTCCGAGACGAAGTGAAGATGAGGGGCTGGGCAAGTCTAGTTGATCTTGTAGCTGAACAGAATTAAGATAAAATTGATGAGAGAGAGGTTTTCTTTAGATTATTTCAAATCTCTCTTTTCCTCTAGTTTGTATCATCATCAGTTCATAATAGTATATACTACACTAGTACAGCTGACTGTAATTGTTGAACATTAATTGCTTTTCATTAAGCATAATTTGTTGCGTTTCATGATTTTCTTGTTCTTTTCGGTGTCTTGCCTTTTTTTATCCGCGAAACTAGGGAAAGTCACGACAGACCCCTACCAGATCTTTTTAAAAGGAGTAGTCTTGTTCCAGTTATTGTCATGCAACCAGCAGAACAGGTAAAGATGGAATCTTTTTAACTAATTAGTTATGTAATCCTGGATTATGTTTTATTTATTTAGCTGAGCTTTACACTGTTGTTTTGATTGACTCTTACATATTTCCCCTGGCTATCATTTGCATGAAAAATGTTTTAGCTTTGTAAGTTTTGTGATTATTCTGGAAGCTGCTATACTCCTCTAATTGAAAATACCAGAGCGACTACTTAATATCCCAATTGACGGGTCTTCTTAATTAAGTGTTTGTCATTTAGAAGCACTTACATAACAATCAATTAAACCATGATTAAGAAAGGCTCATCTGTCTTGTGAGGACTTTGACGATCACATTTCCCCCTATGTCTACAGTTGTGTTTTGGTTTCACACATTATCTGGTGTACATTGTTATTTCTAATTATGGTATATATATATATGAAAATTGTATTAAGGTGGTCGGGTCGACCGTGCCAGGCCCGGACCCATTCAAGACAATCCCCGGGCCGGTTGGTCCATCTTCTACACAACAA
>JANKOE010000206.1:71199922-71214180 GCA_026284465.1 Erythroxylum citrifolium | reverse complement strand
TATCCATTTCATTTCAATCTCACCATTTCTTTTCTTATTTACACATGACTAATTGCCCATAGTTCCTCGATAAATAATCTTAGCTTGCAAAAAGGCTCGGGGTCTAATATGTCCACTCCCTGTTACTGTTTATTTCGCACAAGACCCAACTACACTAAACTTAGAATCTTTGGTTACTTATGTTATCCATGGTTAAAGCCCTACACATATAACAAATTGGACCTAAAGTCAAAACCATGTGTGTTTTTAGGATACTCACCTTCCCAGAGCAGCTATCATTTCCTTGATCCAACCACATCTCGCCTTTACACCTCTCGTCATGTCACATTTGTGGAATAAGTGTTTCCCTTTGCAACCTCATTACTTACTTCAACCCCTCCTTCAGCTGATCTCACAGCTACTTGGCTTCCACCTCCACTGCATCTTCCACCATCTAATCCTTCTTCTCCTACTGACTCCTCCCCTCTTCTTGATGCTGCCCCTGAGAATGTGGCAATTCCTGCTGATAGTTCCTCCTTAAGAGAAGATAGTGGACCAGTCCAAGTGCAACATCCTCCTACAGTCTCCAATCATCCGATGATCACTAGAGGAAAGAATAACATTCGCAAGCCTATTCAAAAGCTAAGTCTCACAGCACAGTTACAAGGTAATGCACACTTTGAACCAACATGTATATCACAGGCTCAAAAGGATTGCAATTGGCGCAAAGCTTGCTCAGAAGAATTCAATGCATTAGTCAAGAATGGTACCTAGGAGTTAGTTCCACCTGAGGCCACACAAAACGTTGTAGGCTGCAAATGGATCTTCATAATAAAGCGCCACTCGAATGGGTCAATTGAAAAGTATAAAGCCCGCCTCGTTGCCAAAGGATTTCATCAATGTCCTGGCATTGACTATGTTGAAACCTTCAGCCCTGTTGTCAAACCAACAACTATTAGACTAATTCTCAGCATAGCTGTCTCAAATGGATGGGAATTACGTCAACTAGATGTGAATAATGCATTTTTACAAGGTCTACTAACAGATACAATATTCATGGCACAACCTAAGGGATTCATTGATTCTGACAAACCACATCATGTATGTCAACTGAAGAAAGCTATCTACGGCCTTAAACAAGCACCAAGAGCATGGTACCAAGCACTCAAACAGTTTCTACTTCAATCTGGTTTCACCAATTCACACTCAGATACTTCTCTTCTCCTCAATCACACATCGCATGGTATAGTTATCCTTATTGTCTATGTAGATGATATTATTGTCACATGTAACAATATCACTCTACTTAATCAATATATCAGTCTTTTAGCTGCAAAGTTCTCCATTAAGGACTTAGGCTGACTGTCCTATTTCCTCGGCATTGAGGTTCCCCGAAATGACCAAGGACTCTTACTGTCTCAACGAAAGTACATCACTGATTTACTATATGACACAAAAATGCATGAAGCCAAACCAGTACTCACACCTATGGCAAGCCATTCGACTCTGACTTTACATTCAGGCACACAATTACAAGATGCAAGTGAATATCGCAAAATAATCGGAAGTCTACAGTACCTGGAACTCACCAGACCGGATATTGCCTTTGCTGTGAATAGACTATCTCAGTTCAATCATTGTCCCACTGTTGAGCACTGGCTGGCTGTTAAAAGACTCCTTCGGTATCTCGCCGGCACTATTGATGAAGGTATTCAACTTTTCCGAAGCTCCAATTTGAATCTTCATGCCTTCTCTGACGCTGATTGGGGAGGAGACAAGGATACCTATCGCTCTACTAGTGCCTTTATTGTTTTTCTAGGACAAAACCTAGTGTCCTGGAGCTCCAGAAAGCAGAGATCTGTAGCTAGGTCATCCACGGAGTCCGAATACAAAGTAGTCGCCAATACGGCTGCTGAGCTAACCTGGATTCGCAATCTTCTTACTGAACTACGAATCGGGTTGCCGCATCCTCCGATGATCTATTGCGACAACATCGACGCTACCCAACTTAGTTCCAATCCGATCTTCCATTCTCGGATGAAACACGTCGTAATCGACTTCCATTTCATTCAGGATCTAGTCCAAACTGGGGCTCTCCGTGTCTCTCACGTATCTTCTGCCAATCAGACGGCCGACTGTCTCACCAAACCCCTCTCCAAATAACCCTTTCTTTGACAAAAGATCAAGCTTGTTGTTCGTCGACGCCCACCAGCTTGAGGGGTCGTATTAGGTTACTTCTTCACATCTCAAGCTACCGCAAGCCACATCTCAAGCTACCGTAAGCTCATTCTATGTACAGCCCAAGTCCATAAATATAATGTAGCTATTCAGATAAGATAAAGCAAATTTGTTTAAATAGATCTAGTGTTATCACAATCTTCTGTATATAGGATCAGATAATATCAATTTTGAATACTCACATACACTGCTGTACGTGTATATAAATTGACATATCAAACATGAATAAAGTCATTCATCAACCTATACAACTTTACCTCTTATAACGATGACTTAACACCGTTAGTAGTCAGGGTTCAATTTGAACATTTTTCAAATGTTAAGATTTAGTTTGAACATTTTCCAAACATTAGAGTTTATTTTGATTACTCTAAAACGTTAGGGTCCATTTTAGACACCCGTGTAAACTTTTGGATTTATTTGGCCCTTTTGGCCTTTAGTGCTATAAATACAGCACACGTTGTATAACATTAAACACTAAAATACAACACAACTTCTTTACATTACACTGTTCTTCGCAACTTAAAAAACCAACTGGAACCACAGGAATAAAGATTCAATGGATAATACAAGAACCTAGTTCTGGAGCTTGGCGTATTCAACGGCAGCATTGCCTTCTGAAAACTTCGAGGGCGTATTCAACTTGGAACAAGGGGCCGTCCGGAGAGAATACGGCATGGTCGTGAAAGGCCATGCCGCTGACGTGTGCTGTGGTTTCTTCGATGGCTTCTTGAACTTGGCAGTATAAAGGAAAAGTACATGAGCTCGAACTTACGAACAAGATACGTTAGCATGAGTTCATTGCTAGCTCATGAGGAAGACATATATGATTAATAATGAGTTCATTGCTAGCTCATGAACAAGGCATATATGATTAATCATCACCAGTTTCGTTTTAGTTTTCTTAGACCATGATATCCAGTTAAAACATTCATAATACTTTCCTCTTCCTGGTCCGTAAGACGTACATAAACAAGACCTCCCGCACCATACTCGCAAACTCGTACCTCGCCTTAATGACTCAGGTCATTAATCAATCACTTCACAAAGTCTTTATTTAATACGGTCTAAAAGTGAGTGTTTAAACTACATTGACAATAAGGCCACTATTACACGTACAAGATGTTCTCATTCCATCCAGGCTAGTTTCCTGCCCGATTGGGGTCATATATCTGGCTTTTGACACTAAAAATTTGAATCCCAGGTCAAGAAAATGTTTAATGACTGCATATCAGTCAGGCAAGTTCATCAGATAGCGTAAGATAAATTCGCAAAAATCTAACGCTTTGGAGTTGCTAACGAAAGGCATAAAACCTGCATTGGACCGTGCAGGACTTCTACAAGACTTTAAAGTGAAGCAGAAAACGATTAAATAAACTCGTTGTCTAAAAAACATCATTCCTCAATTTGATGGAAAAGAAGACAAATACTCCCTTATACTAAAACCAGAAATCTCAAAACTTTTATCCAACAACTTCCCAAACTTAGTTCATTCTCCTAATTAGCTCATTGATATAATTTTCACGGTTTCCAGCATCACCCCCCTCAACATAATGGTTTCTCTTCTTCTTCAATCCTCCCAGTGGTGCCTTTAGCTGGAATGGCCACAGGAAGTTGTTTGCCTCCTTGAAGTGGGGTCCAACAGTCATAATTTCATGGATCAAATCTTCAATGCAGATGATTCCATACTTACCCAAAACCTGTAACCATGAGGAAAGTTGTCATTCACTGCATGAATCAACGAGTTTTAACCAAAACAAGATTACATACCTGTTCGATAATTGAATTGTCAGTCAAGGCAATTCTCTGACCATTCACTTTCCCATAACCCCTCTTGTAAATCAATTCCTTGACACTCTTCAAGTTAGGATAACTGAAACCATTTGCATAGTATCCTCGTCTGGTTATTATGCATGAGAGAATATATATCCACATAAGAATTTGAAAAATCAATAAATACCCGTAAGTTACGTATGGTTCAATCCTGTGCAGCATATTCAATGTTGCTTTGTTAACCTTCAAAAACACGCCATTGAATATCTGCAACAAAACAGCATAATTTAAGTAAGGTTGCAGACTTCTAGAGTGATGGGAATATTTCCAGAAGGAACTTTGAAAAAAGATCTTATTCATTGTATTTGGCTGTGAAATATAAGTAACATCTTATTAGCCTAATAAGTAAACATTTACTAAAGACATTTCCATATAATTCCAGCTCGCCAGCATAATTTGTACATTACAACATATTTACCTCAAGCAACCATCCTTGCTTTTGTGCAAATCTCTCCTCACATCACTTGACATAATTCAATCAAATATCAACCCTAAATAATACCACAAGAAGATGACCACACCAAATGGCCGATCAATGTCTAATTGATAGACCAACTCCAATATCCACAAAAAATAAAAAATCACAATCAAAATCAATCCCAAATATGAAAAGTATTGAAATCGAGCCTATTCTTTGAAACAATTAAGAAACTCTTGGATATCATGGCATTACAATTAAACAGAAGCAGGAACTGTCAGAGAATAAAGGATAAGGAAAATCCTATATCACCAAAATTTGGTGAACCACCAAGCACAAATCCATCCCTTTTTGCAATTATTTATTTACATCATATAACCGAATCAAACAAAGAAGAATTACAAAGAAACACCTCAAACTATCTGCAACGGAGGCAAAGAATCCAATTAGCATTTCTACATCACATACTTATACCCACTAGTATACAACAACAATTAGCAGCGAATCGAAATGTGAGTAGCAGTAAATCAGCTAAATTTCGATAAAACCAAGGTTATTTACCTGTCTTAGACGCAGAAGCTGCAAAATTTTTCTGGTCCTTGGGTGCATAGCGTTGATACTGACAAAAATCAAAATGGACAAACCCCATAAATACAACACAAGAAAAAATCACAAAAATCATCAACAATTACATTAAATTAACTCATTGTACCCTCGGATCCTGATAATGAACAACAGCTTCGTTTCTGGGTCGGCATAAAAGCCTCCCTTTAGCTTCGCTTCACGTTTCAAGCTAATCAATTCTTTAGCTTGCTCCTCGTATTCCTTTGCATACTCTTTTGCTCTGCTGTGAATCAACTTGCGATTCTCAGCTCTCTTCTTCTTTAAAGCTTCAGCGCCTTCCTTCTTTGCCAAAGCCCATTGCTCCTCTCTTTTTCTCTTCTTCAATACCGACTCAGGAACCACTATGCTTCCTTTCACTTCCTCTCCCATCTCTGTGAAATATTTCCCTGAAATCAACAAAAACCGAAATGAGCAATTGAGAGATCGACAGAAATAGATAAAGGGTGATGATAGTCCCCAATAATGTTGGTGAAATGAGAAAACTTTACCTCGATCTCGCAGCGTGTCTTAGAGAGCTCAAAGAGGTGGCTCGTAGTCGGAGAGTGCGAGATATATAGGGATGCGAAATTAGGGTTTTACTAGGTTTTATTTTTGACGAATCCTATTTACTCCAACGGCTGAGATTTTGTGACTTTTGTCGTAATGATGATCTAATAGACGGTTGTGATGGATAGTGATGATCGGGGACTTGAAAGATGGGCTTCTACCCTGGAGGTCCAAGTGCTAATTTTAGACGACTATTTGGGCTACAAAGTGAAAGCTGTTGAAAAGAAATATCAATTACGATGCAAATAACATACTGAAAAAGAGGAAATCACTTATTATCAGGCTTTTCACTTTCTTTTCTTCGATAACGTATACAAAAGAGGTATTTTACTCCACTCAAATCACGTAGAAAAAGCAAGTTTTCTATGTAAAAATAGGCTGTTCAAAATTTTTACTTACTAGTTCATGGCATCTTCATAATCACTACATAAAGTTACAGTGGGTGAACTTTAGGAAGAAGAAGTCATATAGCATGCATTTATACACAAAGACGTGTGAGAAAGATAAATAAAATATGAAATCGAAATCGAAAGTATTTTTGGAAGCATGGAACTTAAGGATATTTGTTAATGGCAAGCAGAAGTGTTAGTGTGTAATACGCAAGGTACCTTAGTTCCATATCTTGGATCAAAAATAAAAGGGTAAGAAACGAAGAAATGCGGAAAATACTTTATTTCGGTCTCTGTAACTTTAAACGAGTTTTTCGAAGCCGAAACAAACACGAATTCACCGTCATCTTCACGGAAACTACTCACTGGGACGCAGGTAAAGTCTTTTTATAATTTTCTCAAAGCGTAAGTCCTCTTAACGGGTCAGAGAATCTTTATGCTTACAACTGATATATGAGCAATTACAGGAGATCTTAACTTTTATATATATAGCATCCATATCGGGGTTCTTCATCACAAGACTGATATGAGTCTGATTCACACTGATTGGGATCCACTTTCCACACGAATTTTGACCCATTGATTTAAATCATTTATTGAGTCACTTTATTATCTTTATCTGGATCAAATTACGTAACTTAACCGATAAGTTATTAAAAAATCAAAAATGCAATTAATAGTTGTCCAACTTTATGAGAAAGGACAAAATTGTCCAACATTCTCCCTTTTGGACAAGTTTTAATTGCAGTTTTGACTTTAGTTTAAAAACTCGATTAAGCCACGCTACTTAACTAGTCAACTAGGTTTAAAAACAAAACATTTGATCCAAAAATAACGAAAGTCCATCATTTCGTTCTGCAAGGCTATACGGAAAAGTATCAAACGCATGTGTCATACGCGACACAGATCCAATACAATCATGTATACCTAATATCTCAGTAACATGAATGAAAAAATGGAGTGTGGCAAACTAGGATGATACCTTTATGATCTAAATTATATCATCTTCATTTGCAGGCCTCGATTTCTCCAGCTTTACGCTAAACTGCGTTAGAGAAATCTTGTTTTCTCTCACTGAATGCTAAACATCATTAGAGAAAACTTGTTTCCTCTCACCAAATGTTAAATTGCATTAAAAAAAAACCTTTATGTTCTTCAATTGAATGCTAAACTGCATTAGAGAATCTTTATGGGATTAAAAAAAACTTATATCCCCCTATGTCATGTCAAACTTCACGAATATCTGTTTAAAATTGTATGCGTCTAAATGACATAGGCACAAGGTCAATTTGTATATATGCCCAATGACCTTTAAATGCTTAAAATCAACAAAAATCTTAAGACTTTCATATGTATTATGACAATATACGATAACACATATTATTGAGGATAAATGATGATCACCTTTATTGATGAACGATCATATTGTCATAATACATCAAATGTGTAAATGTACATGGAGCAAATATAACGATCTCCTAACGAATAGTGTCCAAAGACTTCAAAACACCCATACTGTATACTTGTATTTCAAACACAAGTGGGTGAAGTCCTTTAGTTAAAGAAACGACTAACTTTTCCTTAGTTTTTAAATGCTCCAAACCTTAATGTCACCTTTTCATATAAACTCCTTTATAGTCAAATAATTGACCTCAAAATGCTAAGACCCTGTGATATTCTTAGTTGTTATTAAACAACACAGCATCAAGAATATCACAGTACAACCTAATGGGTCTAGCTACTGAATCAGCCATAGACAACTCAGAAATTAAGTTTCTGAGCTAAACCATTTATGAAGCAGCCCTATAGCATACACTCTGCATGCATAGTCAAGGAAGTTACCCGTGTCTACTTGACACACTTCCACAATATTGTATCATCTGTAAACTTAAAACTGTAACCTTAAGTGGATTTTCGATCATCCGGATACATGGCTAAAATCTGAATCTGAATTTCCTACGAGGTTTAGTCTGTTGACTGTGTTATATGTCAATATATAATCCTTAGTTACTTTAAGTATCTCAATACTCGCTAGACTGCATTCCAATGCTCTACACCCGGGTTAACCAGATATTAACTAAACAGTCAAATGGTGAATGCAATGTCTTGCCTAATGCATAGCCAAGCATACATCAGGCTATCAACCATATTAGAATACAGAATATTTCTCATGACCTCTCTCTTGACTTTATTCTTTGGATATTGTGCCAAAGGTTATCTCTCATAATGAGAGATAAGTGCTACGACAGGTTTACTATTAACCATATTAAACCTTTGTAACATATACTTAATGTATGCATTCTATGAAAGTCCTGATGAGTGTTGAGATTTGTCCTAGTGAATCTGAATACCTAGGATAGAAGATGCTACACCAAGGTCCTTTATTTCCAAAGTTCTTGAACAAAAGTTGCTTAACATCATACAACATGGTTAAGAAATTTTACGTGACCAATATATCATCCACATGCAGTAGTAGGAAGATAACTTTGGTCCCCCTGACCTCATAGTACAAGCATCTTTTTTTAAACTTTATTTTTCATGAAGTCGAAAGAGGCCAAACCTTATCAAATATAAGGTACCACTTTTAAGAGGTTTGATATAAACCATATATTGATCTGCTTAACGCGTAAACCATGTCAGTTTCATCTGGATCCTGAAATTTTTTAGGTTGTACCATATAGACCTCTTTATAAAGGTCTTTATTCAGGAAAGCGATTTTGACAGCCATATGATGTAACTCTATATCATCATGAGTTACAATTTTCATAATTACTCAAAATGTATCCTACATGTATACGGGGGAAAAAGTAACATTAAAGTTAACCTTTCTCCCTTAGTGAACATTTGGCAACTAAGTGAGCCCATAAACCGCTGAACTTTATCTCGAAATCCTTTAGGTCTAATCTTCATTTACAACTGTGAGTTTGCACTTCCACTGTAAATCAATTAGCTCTCAAACCTTACTATGCTTCATGGATTGCATCTTGTCATTCATTGCATCTCACCACAAATTCGCATTGTGTCCAGAAACATCTTATGTAAAAGTAAATGGATCAGTAACATGTCTAATAGCATAGTTATGTTTACCTGATAGACTATGAAATCAGATCAGATAGCAGGTTGTCTTACTCTAGTGGATTTACCTAACTGAATGAGATCTTGTACCTCCAAGAACCACTGTGTGTATAAGTATGGATTCCTGTTCCTATAAAGGCACGGTACAGAGACCTAGATCCACCGGATCTAACTGTATAAGTAATGAGTATATGATAATTGTAGCATCTGCCCTACTATCATCTGAAGGTTCAAGGAGTCCATCATCATCATAGACATTGTATTCTAAAAACTTAGCTGTTTTTGATTCCACTATTCTAGTCCCTCATTCTCTACAGTAAAATATGTAGCTTTAAAGTGGTCAGGATATCTTACTAAATAGCAATGAGCACAACAAGTATGCAATTTATCTTTATAAGGATTATACCACCTCAGTAGGGTAGCCCCGTACACGAATGTGTGCAAAGTTAGGTTTCCACATTTCTAAATAATCAGTAGAATGGCCCTGTTCTGCATCGATTTCTTCAAGTCGTTTAAGGTGCAGTTATGCCTTTCGACAACACACTATTTTGCTCAGAACTACTCGACATAGTGAATTAAGTCACTATTTCAACTGATTCCAAATATCTGGCAAACAGACCTCTTAAAGTCCTAAAACAACATGTTTGCCATGATATTCTCCTACACGGTCAAATCTAACTATCTTGATAAATTTTTTCAATTGGTTCTTAGCCTTCATTCTTTAAGCAAGAACACATAATTGTAAAGGGAATAATTATTAATAAATGGCAGAATACATTTGGAATTGCACAATACAACTGTATAAGGTTTACTGATATCTTTATGCATCAGACTCAACAAGTCAAAAGCAAGAGTTGACATCAATATCCTTATTAGTCAACTTATCCCTGCAACAGTCAGCACATATTCTCAGATCATCATAATCTAGAACTGAGAAATGCTTTCCTTGATCAATCTCTTAACCTTAGCTCTGGAAATGTGGCTTAAACTTTTATGCCACACCATGTATGACTTCTTATTCATCTGGGTCCTACATTTCATAACTTATTTGGCAAGAAATGAAGAACCATATATCTAATTCGGGGTAAGACACATTATATACTAACCATATGATAAGAAAGTTGTACTATTATATTTTGTATTAAACACAACTGTACAACAAAAGTATTAAACACAAAACGTCAACCTTCTTTGTCCAAAAATTAATCAAAAGATCACATATAAAATGTGTCATGTAAAAAATCAAAATGAACCTTACAACAAGGTTCAGTACATACATCCCTTATATATATTACTTCCACTTCTTCATTGTTGTGAACCATCAGTTCCTCATTCCTTTTATTTGGCTTTATCCTAGATATAAACCACTGCATCGTGGAAGCATCGTGATTAGATGTTCCATTATATAGCCACCAAATATTTAATGTGACTATCACAAATTAGATTCATTAATTGATAAGCCAAGGAGTTACCTAATGGTCTCAATCTTTCCTTTTAAACCTCATATTACTAGTTTCTTTATGTCATGCGGACCTTTACCAGCACTAGATTCCAGCATCAAATATGGAGAAGATTTAGTCTTTCTATCTTTGATCTTAGTGGGCTTCATCTTTGCTTTCCCTTTAGTTGTTTCGAGGGTTGTAGAAGTAACAAGCTAGAGTTTCTTTTCTTCAGCAACGCAATGGGCAATCAAAGCATTGAAGTCCCATTCCTCATCCAGCGAATAATATGTCATCACCAGATTACTAAACTCTGAAAGGAGTGTGTTCAGGGTCTGGTGAACAATGAAGACATCAGGAAGAGGAATATTCAACATCTTCATTCTACTGTAAAGATGAATCTTTTTTATATGTACTCCATTATTCCCCCTTCACCTGTATACCTCTTAGAGAATAATTCTTTCATCAAGACACTGGTCTCAAAATTAGGCGAGACTGTGTACCTCTGGAAGACATTACCAAGAAACTCCTTCGCTATGTCTATGTCTAGAAGTCCACTTAGCATATGGTCAAGTATGGATCTCTTAATGGTCATTAGACTTAATCTGTTAGACCGATCCCAAGCTTCACAGGCTGCTTTATGAGCTCTCGACCTCATGGATGTAGGTAGAGATGGCCTATCCGTCTGTACGACCATATCAACCTCAGTTATCTCCATAGTATTCAATACATCCTCTGTCTGTTAAGTCAAAATGACTTCACGATTAATAATTTTGATGAAAATCAAATAATAATAATATTAAAAGTAAGACAAAGCGGAGATAAAAGTAAGACGAAGCGGAGACAAAAGTAAGACGAAGCGGAGAAACAAAACTAAGATGAAGTGAAAACTAAGACGAAGCGGAAGCGAAAATGAGATGATAGAAAGTAAGACGAAGCTGAAGCAAAACTAAGACGAAGACCCGATACCACGTCGGGAAGTTAATAAGTTGAGTTAGTTACAGAACTCAACTGAATAACTATTTCTTCAAAGATCAAGATTCAAGAAGAAAGAAGCGGTTATCAAGAAGTAGTTGAAGACGAAGGCTATAGATACGAGTCGGAGTCGAAGGCTGAAGAAGTTAGTGATTTTGAAAGAGCTAGAGATTTTAAGAAAGCTAATGACTTTGAGAAACACTGTATTCATTGTGCTAAACTCTAGAGCTATTATTCTTTGTAACAAAGCTCACAAACATCTTTCTGTAAAAAAGAAGAAAAGCTGAGAGCCTGAAGAGGCTAAGTGGGAAAAACAATACTTGCTGTAAGAGACCTGAAGAGGCTCAGTGAAAAGAATACTTGTATTTTTGAGAAGTATAGTGAAATCTTAGAAAGGATTCTGAGGACTGGACGTAGCCCACGGTTTGGGGTGAACTGGGATAAAATTGTTGTGTCAACTTTTACTCTCTAACTCTCAACTTTGAATTTCTATTATTCATACAAATACTTAGAAGTTAACTGCCATACATAGTGATATTCTTACTTAATAGTTTTGAAAAAGCAAGTTTTCAAAAATATATAAGGGGATTGTATTCATCGAAAAGGATACACAATTCAACCCCCCTTCTTGTGCATTTTGTATATTAAATATAAAGTCTATACTAACTGTGATTTACTTCAAATGGTATCAGAGCTTGGTGTCTAAGAACCACCGTCACAATGTGTGTATAAATATCCATGGCAGAATCACACATATATATAGCTGAAGGTACCTCCGTCACTAGACCACCTGCATTCAATGGTGAAGATTACCATTATTGGAAAGACAGGATGCGGCTCTTCATTGAATTTTATTTTCATATATGCTTAGCACTTAATTTAGAGTCGTTTACGTTCATTTTATGTTCATTTATAGCTGGTTTATCATGTTTTAGCATTAATCAAAGTTCGTTGACGTAAAATGCATAAAGAAAACAAATAGAGTCGAATTGCACTGTTGTTGGGTTTCTGGCAAACTTGACTTTTAGTCATTGTGGGATTTTTATCTCGATATTGGTTTAGCCAAAAATTCTAAAATTTCATACATAAATTCTTGACTCATTGACGGATTTTTTGGTGCCAATTGCAGATTTTTCTGAGCTGGAATTTAGGATAAATAAATTCCCGAAATTCGAGTCAGATTTTGGATCGCCAGAATGACCTTTCGAATTTTTTTCGACCATAACTTTTGACTCAGATGGAGAAATCCGGTGATTCAAGTCTCAAATCGAAGCTAACTTAAAGACAAAGACACTGATAAAATTTGAGCTCCTAAGTTGTCACTGCTTATTTTTTATGCACTGTCAAAATTAACCTTGAAAAATTGGCAGCTCCCCCTTGGCTCCACTCCCCACTCACTCTCCAACGTATCACTCACCAGCCTCCATACCTACTCCACACATGCAGCAGCCCCCACCAAGTTGCCCCATTCCTTCACTTACCAGCTCCATCATTCATTAAAAATAGCTATCATTCACTCACCAAAAACATGAAGCAGCGATGTCATCCAAAGCACAACCCCACATGCCACTCCTCCACTTACAAGCTCCATACCACATCCATGTAGCTGCTCCCATTCAACCCCACACACATAACAACACTTTTCACTCTTTGATTCCTCTCCAGCACCCACTCACCTCTAAACAAACAACAAGCCTCCAAGCATCAATCGTCATTTTTTCTCTCCAATCTCCAATCTTCCACGCCATCACCTAGCCTCCACCAACCAACGCAAGAAAACTCTCTCCATTCTTCAAGGAATCAACCACCGAAACTCTTCAATTTATCCACTTTCATGCATCAGCCATCATATACAAACAACCATCCAAGCTCCAGCCCACACTCACATATAAGAATTCATGCTCATCACTTCACAAGCCAATCTTGAAGCTCCTCCCATATTACACTAACACAACACCACCAGCCCTCCAACCTTGCATTTCAGCATCCTATATTCACGTGGATGCTCTCCAACTTCAATTCTTCCACTTCACCAATGCATATAAGTCCTCTCCTTGCCACACTTGTCATCCCCTCACCAGCCTCTTTAGGCACAAGCGTTGATTTTCCTTTCCAATCTTCCATATCTTCAACATAGCCTCCATCCAAAAGCCAAAGACATAAGCCATCCACAGAAACAACCAAGCTTCCTCTCATCTTCCAACCAACCATGGCGAACATTAAATAAAGCATTTACATCGAGGTGGAAGAAAAGAAACATGAGTAGCTAGTAGAGGAGACACCCAGTGGAGACCTTTATGTTGAAGTAGCTGGGCAAGGAGAATAACATTACACCACTCAAGAAGAGAGCACATTATTCTGCTACAATTTGGAGACTTGTTTTTAATTTTTATTTGATTCTGTCATGATTTTATGCATGGTTTTTGCTTATTGATTGTTGGGCATGATGATTTGTGGCTAGAACATTAATTTCTCTCAGGGATTTGATATTTTTGTTGATGCTTTAATTTTGAATTGTGCTAGAATCCAAGACTGAAATTTTGTATACTTGTTGATTTTCCTTGGATTTAAATGTGCTTTCCTTTGGATTATTGGAAATTGTCTTGGTATAAATTCGCCTTTGAAAAAAGGGAGTTTTTGCTAGAAGATTAAAGGAAATTTTGACTAAAATTTTCTTGTGAGTTGGGAGACCCAAGAAACTTAGGAGGTGAAAATTGAAGGTTTGGGACTTAAGAAACTCTA
>JANKOE010000206.1:71165793-71182055 GCA_026284465.1 Erythroxylum citrifolium | reverse complement strand
GAACCCCGGCCAAAGCGGACAATACTAATTTGAGTGGTTGCGGTTCAGCGTACAAGATACCGTACCCAACCACACCAGAACTTAAAGAAAATATTCTGATAATATTTTTGACTTTTTCAAAGTCACATGTTCAACACTCCTTCTTGACTTTGATACTGCAAACTCCAAGCAGGCTAGACATGATGCTTCATTTTGTGATTTGTTTTTTTTAATGTGGGCATGGTGGATATGAATCGTCATTGTTTCTGTTGTTGTTGTTGTCGATCTTGTTGGAATTCTTGTTTTTGTCTCCTCTTGAATTTCTTTTCTTTTCTTTGTGCATCTTGATTTGAGTCATTGTAGGATTTGTTGGCAAATCCAAAACGTCGTAGTCTTCATCTACAGCTTCACACAAGTCATTTGCTTCAAGAAAGGCCTGCATTCAATCAGCCCAACTTAGATAATTTCTACCATCAAACACTGGCAAAGTAATGGCAGTGAACGATGGTTCTGAATCCATTGTCGTGTGGTTTTTGATTTGTGGTGTTGAAAAGCGTAGAATGAGTTATGAGTTATAGGTTTGTAAGTTTAGAGGTCCCTTAAGATTAACCTATCTTTGATACCAATTGTTGGTTTTTTTATGTGGAGAAGACTCTCTCAAATTTTATTGAATTGAAGCTTGTCAATTTATACAGTTTTTCTTTAACAAAAATTTGAAAAACAGATAACATTTAATCTAAATCAGCATAAAATAAAATCTGAACTTAAAGAAAATATTCTGATAATATTTTTGACTGTTTCAAAGTCACATGTTCAACAGCACTTCATAGTCTTCCTCCACAACTTCTCAAATATCCATAGTATCAAGATGCGCTTTCATTCGAACAGTCCAAACTTGATAGTTTTCACCATCAAAAATTGGTGGCGCACCTTGAGACAGTTGTGATTCAATCTCTAGTTCTTGAAAATGGTTATAATTCTTGTTGTAATTCTGGGTTGTAAATCAGGTTTGTGTTTTGGTTTTGCTCATCTCACAGGTCTCTCAAGACAAATGCTCTGATACCATGTTTTTATAGAGCTGAAGTATAATAAGTGAAAGAGAAGAGAAAGCAAACATTACACTTCTGCTTCGTAAAAAAGCGGAAATACCATTTCTCATTAACTGACATCTTGCTTACTAGCCGATCATATAAACCTTGATTATTCAAAGTTTGAAGCTATATATGTGGTGATAAACTGTTTTAACACTCGCGTTATTTAACAAAATAAGGCTGAACAATAAGACCAAAATGTTCCCTTTCTTTTTTCATTTCATACAAATGTCTAATATATAAGATGGAAGTGTGTTACAAATTACGTGGTCTGCTATGATCTAAAGTATCTAATAAATCAGGGTTACAAGAAATGAAAACCAAACAAACATCCTGGAAATGGTGATGAATTTATGTACTTACAAGCCCTTGTCATCGGCATCAGTATCTTCTCCTTTGACTTGGTTGATAATTGACCAAAGTGTCATCTGTTAGCCGTTTCCAAGTTCTCATAAAATATCTGAATAACAATCTGAGTAACTTTTTCCTGCAGAGTCACACCGTGATACAAGCCCGCCAAGGTGTCCTGACAGAGCGAGCTACATCCACAAACGTATCATCTTGCTTACGTCAGAGGCCATTTTGTTAGTGGAATAGCGGTAGAGTTGGGCCTTAACCCAATAATTGTAAGAAGTAATTACAAGCATGCAAAAGTACACCAAAAGTTACTGACTCAATGGAATGGAAATGCTTCTTTCTACTGGCGGACTGATCAGAGATTGGCAAGGTCAGTAGTATGGGGATTTTCTGTATCACAATCGCCGGAGCTTCTCCCTTGCTGTGGAACTACGGGGAGTTCACTCTGGCCTTCACTTAACCTGGACTCTTGGCTTCTAATGGGTTATTCTTGAAGTGGATTTATTGGAGGTGATAAATCTCCTTTCTTCGGCTAATTTAACGTTGACTGAGTATTCTCTTTTAGTGATAGGTATCCGTGGGATCCTGCGTCGAGCTTGGGAGGTGAAGATACAACATGTTCATCGGAAAGGAAACCAGTGTGCGGACAATCTTGCCGCTCTTACTGCTTAGTCTAGCCCCGGAGTCTAGACTTTTCAGAAGGCTCCGCCGCTTATCATGACCTATATGTACCGTGATACTCACGGCGTCCTGTACCGCAAATCAGTTAGGACCTAGTGTTTTGGTTGTTTCTTTTCCTTTGTAATAAAAAAAAAAAGGTTAAGTAATATACCATCTTTTTCCCTTAGATTCTGTTATATTTCATAGGCATTACCTAACTTCTTCTGCCTTCTTGTTTGGCCTGTCATATGATATGACTGCATATCTCCTCATCGAGTAGCGATTAAACAGGATTACCCCATAAACTGTTTAGTCTGTTAATAATTACAACAGGTGAATACTGTACGACTTGGCTAATTGTTTTGTAGGATGCACCATTAAGAAGAAGCTTGCATCACGCTTGATTACTATTCGTGCAACCACCCTTCGTGTTATCTCTATTACAGGTCTAGTGGTCTACTAAGGTCATTATCTTCTTCTATAAAAGCTCAGCGCTCTATCTTCAGGAAGTTTATACAACCATCGCCTTCTTTTTTCCTTCTCTGAATGTTCCACCTGCCTACATTCTGAAACATCAAGCACCAACCTCCTTGGTACTTGCTCCAATTTTATTCGTCTTCTCTAGCATTTCTCTGTACTTTCTTCCATTTCAAAGCCATGTTGCCGAGAAGTCGAACTCTTCCAAGTAGAATACACCATGGAGTTGTAAGATCAATCTGAGCTTCATGGTTCCTATTGTTTTTGTTTTTTTTCATGGAAGTGCTAATTTCTTTTCCCTTCTTATAGTCCTTTTCTTTTCCATGTTTTAGATAGAAGAAAGGCATGATATCAGGCATTACTTACAAGTGGAAGGTCAACCAAGAGCTCATATCGAGAGTGAAGCTATCAATCCTCAAGCCAATTACTCCAAGTGCTTTGACGATGATGGACGCTTGAAAAGAACCGGTAAATGATTATTTTGATATCACACTTGTCATGTTTTACCAAGGCGAAATTAGATTTTACTTTTGGTTAGCTATTTGAAGAAGTTAGTCACATTGTAGAGCAGGTTCACAAAATTATTGAACGACTAGCCTCTTCGTATTCTTAATCTGAAGTGGTGGGATTTGTGGCTTCAACATATGCTAGTTATTCAATGTAATATTAGCTAGTTATTGATTTGGAGCCTTATCACTTATTAGCCCAAACTTGCAGTAGAAATCCCTCTTCTTTATATCGTGCAATCAATAGTGTCCTTAGGTATCCTAATCTACTAAGTTTCTATTAGTGATGCGGATGCTGTATACAGAAGATGGTTATGACTATTGTATGTGTGTAGGAAAATATTATGTTAACGGGAGATTGATTACGCAGGAACTTTCTGGACAGCGAGCTCCCATATTATTACTGCTGTTATAGGATCAGGAGTTCTATCATTGGCCTGGGCCACAGCACAGCTTGGTTGGGTTGCAGGTCCAACAGTAATGGTCCTCTTTGCAATTGTGAATCTGTACACTTCCAGCTTACTGGCACAGTGCTATAGGACAGGTGATCTTGTGACTGGACAGAGAAATTATACCTATATGGATGCGGTCAAAGCTTACTTAGGTAAGTTTTTCTATCAGGTTTAACTGGTTAAATTTGTTCATGAAGATCATGGGAACTTATATTCTGCCCTGCAGGAGGATGGAAAGTCAGTCTATGCGGGTTGATTCAGTACGTGAATTTGTTTGGCGTAGCAATTGGATATACTATTGCAGCATCAGTCAGCATGATGTTGAGTTCCTTTCTTTCTACCATTTCTAAATTCAATTCAACTTGGATTTCCCCTCTCGAGTCTCCTAATCTCTTTTTTGTCTGTTGACTCTAACTTCAGGGCCATAAAGAGAGCAAACTGCTTTTATAAGAGTGGAGGAAAGAATCCATGCCACATGTCAAGCAATGGGTACATGATAGCATTTGGAATCATAGAGGTGATATTCTCTCAGATGCCAGACTTTGATCAAGTATGGTGGCTTTCTATAGTTGCAGCTGTTATGTCCTTCACATACTCTACAGTTGGTCTGGGTCTTGGCATTGGCAAAGTTGCAGGTACATAAAAGTTGGTTTTTCACGATGAGAAACATATTAGATTAGGCACTTCATCATCAGGTTTCTTCTTTGTAATGATATCAAAGTCCATTCCTTTCCTGAGAATCAAGAAAGGGGATCCCCACAGGATTAGGTTAGATAGGATTCTTGAACTTCAAGTCTGATTACTGAAAATGTATTCTAATCATCAGAACTAGGAACAAGTTCACTCGCATGATCTATCTCTTCTGCTGCATGTTTATCAGAAAATGCAAAGTTCAAAGGAAGCTTGACCGGCATCAGTATAGGGACAGTAACTCATGCTGGAACAGTTACATCAACTCAGAAAATATGGAGAAGTTTGCAGGCTTTGGGAGCTATTGCCTTTGCATACTCCTTTTCAATTGTCCTTATTGAAATCCAGGTATTTGTTTCCGATTTGACAACCTTTCCACAAGATGAAATTCATTGAACTAACGATTCAATGCTTCTTCTTGCCCTTATGATGGTAGGATACCATAAAATCCCCTCCTGCTGAGCACAAAACAATGAAGAAAGCAACAATGTTCAGCATAGTCGTAACAACAGTGTTTTACATACTCTGTGGATGCATGGGCTACGCTGCCTTTGGAGATAATGCGCCTGGAAATCTTTTGACTGGCTTTGGATTTTACAACCCATACTGGCTATTAGACATAGCAAATGCTGCAATTGTAGTGCACCTTGTTGGTGCGTACCAGGTAATACAATTCCACCAACTTTTAATGTACAGGCTGAGTATAGAGTTCAGGACAGGATTAAAAATTGAGATCCTATGCTAAGTTGCGAACTCATGTGAGCTTGCAGGTCTTTTGCCAGCCTTTATTTGCATTTGTGGAGAAATGGAGCGCTCGTAAGTGGCCAAAGAGTGATTTTGTGATAGCAGAATATGAGATATCCGTGCCCTTCTGTGGTGTTTACCAGTTTAACTTATTCAGGCTAGTGTGGAGAACCATATTTGTTCTGTTGACCACTCTCATTGCCATGCTCATGCCCTTCTTCAATGATGTTGTGGGAATACTCGGTGCCATGGGATTCTGGCCGTTGACAGTATATTTCCCTATTGAGATGTACATTTCCCAGAAGAAGATTGGAAGGTGGACAACTCGGTGGTTTGCACTTCAGATTCTCAGTGCAACCTGCCTCTTTGTCACAATTGCAGCAGGAGTTGGCTCCATGGCTGGGGTAGTGCTGGACCTCAAGACATACAAGCCATTTAAAACTAGTTATTGAGAGGGAGCACCAGATTGAGGCAAGTGTTAGCTTTCCTGTAGCTCCCAAAGTCATAGTATTATGTCTTATCTCATTGTTGCCCTTAAGATACTTTAACAAATTCCACTAAGCTTGGAATAGTTCAATAAATACCACTAAGCTTGGAACTTATGGGTTTGAATCAGACAATCATTTACATATTTTATCAACCTTCTATATACAAGCCAAGAGTGAATTGATCTTAGCATGATCGATAGTGTTAATGGCCGCCAGGTGAGATCTTCATAGATTGAATTGCCTGTATAAAGCAATGGACCTTTTGGTAACTTAGTGGCATAAGATACAAGATAAGCTTCTGCACACGCCTAGAGCCAACGAATCTGAAAATTGACGAGCGATCTTGGAGAAACAGGAAGAACCCAATAGAAAGGAGTGGAAATAGCAATTCCTACTTACCAGGCAAATGACAGTGTCTTATGAATATGCGTGCTTTGTAATATGAAATGTGCTAACCACTAATGGCAATGATTCAACCGAAGAATCATCCGATGAGAGATAAGTCCAGTTGACACAACTGACTAGGTTGACGAAACAGCCTTTTCACACAAACTCTTTGCATAAACAAAAAACCACCACAGTTCTTCAAGTGTCCAAAAATGGGAAAGCAACCGAAACTAAACGTAATGAATGCTCCAATAGCTCGAATATCCATGTCTTATGTTCTATCTATCTCAGAAATTTCATAAAGCCAGTCTTTTGACTCGTGGTTGAGAATAATTTTAAAACAAATGCTTCACTACTCGATAATTTACAGCTACAAGAAATGAAGAAAGAAAGAATTCTCCAAGCAACAGAATGAAAATGTTCAAGTCAGAAATTTTAACAGCCCCAGAATGGATTTTGTTGGCTCCTTTCTGTTGACATTCTTGCAATCTCTTAAGCATGAGAATTAAGAAAATAGACAGTAGAACAATTGCTAAAGTGGGCGAAGCAGTCCCAAATGAAAACATGAACAAGATGTCTTAAAGTAACCGACCTCGGAACGTCTCCTGTCAGACTAGTGCGCAAGTGGGTGGAACAAGTAAGTCGTGCTCGATAGAATCGACTTCCATAAATCTGTGCGATCTAAGTACCACTTAAAACCACATGTTGATATTTCTTCAAGATGAACATTTTTGGCAAAAAATTCTGGTTCACAAAGAGATTCCTGCGAGTCTGTCAAAACATGATCAGAAATCAAGACAGAGGAAAAAGAGAAGGGGACGAAAGCAAGTTTTGGGAGCAGATCAATGCTCTTCTGGACTTTTCTTTATTTCTATATATTGTACAAAAAAAAAAACACAATTGGGCTATATATACAAAAGCCCAAATACCAACGACTAACAAGCTAGTAACTGCTACTAACAACAAATTAAGTTACTGATAACATTTCTTCACTCCCCCTCAAGAAATCGTGCCATGCTCCTATACTCAGCTTCTGCTGAGGATCGAGAAATCGTGCTCTGCTTTTTTGATTTCCATGAAATCAATGAGTCTCCCAATTTTACAAAGAATCCTGTAATAGACTTTCTAGTCATGGGACAAGATGCCCAGTCAGAATCACAGTAAGCAGACAATGCCAAATGTCCATTGGCAGATAAAAAAATACCTTGCCCTGGACATTTCTTAACATAGCGCACAATTCGCAAAGCTGCCTCATAATGTGAGCATTTCGGTTTCTGCAAGAACTGACTTAAGTGCTGGACTCCATAAGCTATATCAGGTCTTGTGTGCGTTAAATATAAGAGTCTCCCTATCAACCGTTGATACACAGCTACATCTGTCAGTTCTTCATCAACAAGTGTCAACTTTGTACTTTTATCATATTCAACAGAAGTCAATTTCTGATTCTGCTCCAAAGGTGTGCATGCAGGTTTTGCTCCCCCTAACCCTGCATCTTCAATTAACTCAAGAGCATACTTTCTCTTATTCAGAATAATACCAGACTTGGATCGAAGCACTTCAATACCAAGAAAGAACTTCAAATCGCCCAAATCCTTCATTTTGAAGTTCTTATGCAAAATCTGTTTCAAGTCTTCAATCATCACAACATTACTCCCAGTTATCAACAAATCATCCACATAGATTAACAGAATAACAATATCACTTCCTATCTTTTTTGTAAACAATGAATAATCATGTTTACTCTGAACATATCCATTGGCAACCAAAGCATCACATAACTTCAAATTCCACTGTCTAGAGGCTTGCTTCAAACCATACAAAGATTTGAGCAACCTACAGACCATGTTCTCCCCCTGGTTGCCAAATCCCTCAGGAAGTGTCATGTAAACCTCCTCTGACAAGTCACCCTGCAAAAACGCATTATACACATCCATCTGATATAAAGGCCAATCATGCACAGCAGCAAGAGCAATAATAGTCCGAACAGTAACCATTTTGGCCACAGGAGAAAAAGTCTCCTGAAAATCAACACCCTCTGTCTGGTTGTAGCCTTTGGCTACCAAGCGAGCCTTAAACCGTTCAACTGTACCATCAGAGTTATACTTAACACGATACACCCACTTACAGCCAATAGGGTGCTTACCAGGTGGAAGGGGAACCACTTCCCAAGTGACATTAGCTTCCAAAGCTTGAATTTCCTGTTGCATAGCAACTACCCAACGCTTGTCCAAAATTGCCTCATGGTAAGCAGTGGGTTCAACTATGCTGGAGAGAGAATTGGCAAAAAAAACAGTATGTGGAGGCAAGTGTGAATAAGAAAGGGAAGCATGAAGGGGATACGGAGTGGTGATAGCAAGCGAGGAAGAGGATGAAGGTTTATGGGAACAAACAAAATTGTGTAACCAACCTGGAGGTTTAGAAACTCGGGTAGATCTCCGTAAAGGTTCAGGTGGACCAAATGGAGGAGATGAAATAGTGGATGCAGGTGGAGTAGGAATTAAAGTTGGAGGCTCAGGAATAGACTGTGAAGAATGTGAGTCAGCTAAAGCATGGTGAGGTGGTGGAGGTACAAGTTGTAAGAAATCTGGATCAAGAATAGCATTAGAATCGGGAACAGGAAATAAATGAGAAGGATTGGAGGTAAATTTGAAAGGGAAGATAGTTTCATGGAAGACTACATCCCTGTTGACAAAAAATTGATTGGTGGAAAGATTGAAAAGAATATAACCCTTTTGAACAGCAGAATAACCCATAAAAACGGAAGGAATAGCTTTAGGGGACAGTTTATCAACATAGGGAGAGACTGTAGCATAACAAAGACAACCAAAAACTTTAAAATGATCAAAGGATGGTGGTTTAAGATATAAGGCTTCATAAGGTGAAATCCATTTAAGGACAGAGGTAGGTAGACGATTAATGATGTAACAGGCCGTAGAAATACACTCTCCCCAGAATTTAGAAGGCATGTTGGAATGAAATTTAATGGCCCTGGCAACCTCTAAAAGATGTCGGTGTTTTCTCTCAGCAATTCCATTTTGCTGAGGAGTATAGGTACAAGTACTTTGGTGTATAATACCAAGAGATGTGAACAAAGTGTGACTAACTTCATTGAAAAATTCAGTGCCATTGTCACTTCGGACAATTTGAATGATACTAGAGAATTGAGTTTTGACCAAGGTAAAGAAATTTTGTAAGGTTAAAATGGCATCACTTTTGAGTTTAAGGAGATAAATCCAGGTCATGCGGGTAAAATCATCAACAATGGTAAGAAAATATCGGTGGCCACTATGTGTAGATATCCGATAGGGTCCCCAAAGGTCAATGTGTATAAGGGAAAAGGGTTTAGGTGCTCGGGTAGTACTTAAAGGAAATGGAAGTCTTGGTTGTTTAGCTAATGGACAGATATGACAAGAATGAATATCATCACAATTATGCAAATTGAAATGCAAATCTGGAATTTTATTCATAACAGAAACAGAAGAATGGCCAAGTCTAGCATGCCATGTACAAGGTTGAGTTTTTACATCTTTGACAAACAAACAAGAAGGAATGCCAGTACGAGAGATACTAGCATCAAAAACACAAGACAAAGACTTCGGTTGACATGATAATGGTTGTAGAATGTAAAGACCAGCTCGCTCTTTACCAATCCCCAATATCAGTCCACTGCAAAGGTCCTGTAGGAGACAAAATTTAGGATAAAAAATGACAAGACAATTGAGGTCTCGGGTTAACTTGGAAACAGAAATGAGATTTAAGTTAAAGTCAGGTACATAAAGAACATTAGTGATGGTGTGAATAGGTGACAGGGAATGTGAGCCTAAGTGTGTAACAGTAGTAGAATTACCATTCGGCAATTGAACACAAGCATGTTTAGAAACACAAGCAACAGTAGAATGCAAGCATTGAAAGTTAAAAGTCATATGATTTGAAGCACCAGTATCTAGTATCCATTCAACAGATCTACACGGTGATGAAGAAGCCATACCTGCCATGTGAGCCACAGCAGGAACCGAAGGAGAAGAATCCTTGCTCAACAGATTCAGAAGCTGTTGATATTGCTCTGGAGTAAAAACCGGAGCAGGAGAAGATGGAGGTGCAACCGATTGAACGACTGACTTAGCATCTGAGTCATCTTCATCATCTACTGAGCAAGTAACATTATTAGCCCTCTTCTTAGTAAACTTGAAATCAGCAGGAAAACCAATAAGCTTGTAACAAGACTCCCTCTTGTGTCCCTTAATCCCACAGTGATCACAAGTTCCCTAAAATCTCCTGCGAGTAATTGATGAATAAAGAGCAGTAGGTTCAGTCATTGTAACTAAGGAGGACTGCTGGCGTTGAGCTTCATCCTGAAGAAGCATCGAATAGGCTTGATTCACTGAAGGCAAAGGCTGCATGAGGAGCACTTGACTACGCACGGCTGAGTAAGTCTCATTAAGACCCATAAGAAATTGAAATAAACGTTGTTGCAAAACATTCTGAGAATTTTTCCGAGACATATCACAATCACATGTGGCTAATGGAACCAAAGCATCGTATTCATCCCAGAGAAGACGCAATTTTGTGAAATAAGCAGAGACTGAAGCAGTACCTTGAGAATGTGATGCTATTTCACGATGAAGAAAAAAAATACGAGACCCGTCCACCTTATCATACCTTTCCTTCAGATCTTGCCAAACAAGAGCCGCACTTGAGGCAAAGACAATGCCAGCAGAAAGATCTTTACAAACCGTATTAAGGATCCATGAAAGAACAGTGGCGTTACAACGCTCCCACTGTGAATGAAGAGCCAGCTCTAAATCATCCCGTGAGCAAGTTCCATCAACAAAACCAATTTTATTCTTTGCCAGCAATGCAATTCGCATTGACCTACTCCATACACTATAATTCTCAATTCCAGTGAGCTGATGCGAAACAAGTAAGGTGCCCGGAGTATCTGAAGGATGAAGATACAAAGGATGATTAAAATCTATCTTAATACCCGTGTTAAGAGAAGCTTGCGACGATTCTGGATAATCAATCGCCATGAAGACAAAACAAAGAATGAACAAATTAGGGTTTATACAATTGGGGAAAACACAAATTGAACGAATAGGATGTCAAACAATAGAGAAACTGCAAAGAATGGAAGAACAAATGTGAAGGAAGAAAGAATGCTCGCTGATTGCCGGTGGCTCTGATACCATGTCAATATGATCAGATATCAAAACAGAGGAAAAATGAAGGGGACGAAAGCAAGTTTTGGGAGCCAGATAAAATGCTCTTCTGGACTTTTCTTTATTTCTATATTGTACAAAAAAACATAATTGGGCTATATATACAAAAGCCCAAATACCAACAACTAACAAGCTAGTAACTGCTACTAACAACAAATTAAGTTACTGATAACATTTCTTCAAATATCAACAGTCTTCATGGGACCAGTCAGTTTCCACATTGTGTTCAGTCTGGTTTTGAGCATATTGAATCCTAGCTTTCTTCCTAGCAACTTTACAACAACAACCTTCTCCCATTTTTTGTCTAGTCGTCCTCTAAAGGTACTGGATAATTCTATGCCCATGCCAAATTCGCCTTGCACCATATTGATATCCCCCTCTGCTATCTCAATAGGATCCTCTTCAGGCCATTCTAACTCCCTTTCTTCGTTGTCAGGGACTGGGCGGCCTGTGACTACTACACAATAGCTGGGTTGAATGGTAGGTGGTACAGGCGAGTGAGGAGGAGGGTCTTCGTCTCGTTCATGTATTCGAACCTTTTTTGCAACATGGTCATCGTATCCAATGGAGTTGAGTGCAGAATCGTAGGCCCAAAATACACACTCGTTAAGGGCCCACTTTCACTTGTATTTTATCATCGTTCATTCTTTTAATAGTTGGAGGCTATTAAATGTCATTTAATAATTGTCGAGAAGGGAAGGAGACAATTTTGGGTTGATATAATTCCCATATTACTAGATAATCCTTTCACCTTTCAAAGACTACGGTTAATTTGTAGCTTCTTATACTTATAAATTGATTTGAAGTTTCTTCCACTCTAATTTTTTTATGACCATCAATATATGAATCTAAAATACTCCAACTCAAAATTTGTAACAAAGGATTTTCACATTATGACTTATGAGCTTTAAATGATAATTTAAAGGTAAAGTTTTTAATTTTCAATGTATTTTTAGCTTACTAAATATTTAAATATATTATAATTAATTTGACACTATATTAGCATTTTAAATCAAAACATTAATATTAAATAATATTGTGTTTATTTGTATTAATATTAAATGATATTGTGTTTATTTGTGTTTCTTCTTTTTTATTTTTAAATTACTTATTATTTATAAAAGTATAATTACACATTAATAAATAATGTAATTTTTGTAACTGTAATTTTCATTATACTTTGCCTCAAGCATCGTAATAATTGTTGGATTTGTGTTCTTGTAGAGATTCACGTAAGTTTAGTAATAATATGACTAAAGTCAAATTTAAGGATTTGATAAGTTAGTGTATGAATAATTAATAATATAGTAAATAAAATCTAAATAATATTCTTAATCATTAGAACAATGATGTAAAAGTTCAATACATAAAGATAAAACAGAAAATAGTAAAAATATTGAAAATGGTATTTAAGATTTTTAAGATCGTGATTTAGGAAAGGTCGTTCTTAAGTATGTCAATTTCTTGTATTTTTAGAAGTTAGTTTCTCTATAATTAAAATTTGCTCTTTTGTTATTTCTTTTTAATATAGGATATTCAATTTTACTCTTTATTTTTTTCTCCTGTCATAAATATAATATCATTGATATATCATTGTAATATATTGTCAAGCTATAGTTGTTCTGTTGTGGTAACAGCTTAGCATTGCAAGCCTCCTTTGTTTAATTACGGTAATACAAATTGACATGCTTTATCTCAATATATCACTTCTAAACTTGGGGCCAGAGTTTTACCTCCCGTAAGGGATTTATCCGGTTCGATTAGTCTGAATATGAATGGCTTAAAAGTGTCTTTCTATAATTGGAACCTGCCTAGGATACCTCGTGGACAAAAAAAAAAAAAAATCACTTTTAAACCACGCCTTAAATAGTGTTTTGCTTAGCTCCTAGTCCTATTACGTAGACTAGTAGACGGTCAGACTTGAGACTCTGACAGGTAGATTTATATACATAGCAAAAATTCACGAGTCAAATCTCCCATTTGACACGGCAATAGCTTTGTTAGATAAAGGTACATAAAGAAATGGAATTGACTAAAAAATAGAGACTTGGATACTTGGGGAAAGAAAACGACTAGGTAGGAAACATCAATATAAGTTTAATAAAAAGTTAATTATTAAAAAAATTTCTTAAACTTTACATTATTTTGTAATTATAATTATAATTTCAAAAAATAATAACAAAATATTTATATTTTAAAAAATAACTTGATATTAGCTTTTAATAATTAACCCTTTGACTTCAACAACCAGTCGACCACGTCATATTTGTATTTGTTCTATGTAACTATCATATATTGTATTTATGCAAAGAATAAATTTTATTATTTAATTAAAATAATTACAAATCCTAAAATAGTTATATGGTTCTTCTTATATTTTATTTCATAACTATTTTAAGATTTATGATATTTTTAATTTATTAAATACTAAAATTTATCGATAATACAAATGCAATATGTGCCGTTCAATTTTGAGTCTTGCCAAATATAGTGCTTTCAACTTTTTCAGTAGTGGTGGTCCTATAATAAAAGGGAGGGGCAAAAAAACATAAAATGCTATCAACTTTTAGAAAGTTGTTTTTTAACAAAAATCAGAATATTTAAAATAATTTATCAAATATATTTATTAGTCAAAATCTCTTGTTAGGCACAGTATCTTGTTGATAGGACCGTTTGTGACCGCCCAATTACGATTACGATTTACGACTCTTTCCACGTCAACTACTAACTTTTGAACTTGAAAAGCATGGCCGATTTGGAACGGGTGCCATGTTTGGTTGAAAAAGGATGTAAGGACGACGCGTGGGTCCCGCACTGAAAAGAAGTGGGCCCACCATACTGCTAATGCAAGAAATAGGCGCAGGTGATTTATAATTCAGATGGCATTAGTCCAAGAATTTACCAAACAGCATCTTCGTTGTTTCCTTGCCCTTGGTGGTCCATCTTATAATGACACAGCTCACACTGGCGTTCACGTGTCTTGAGAATTATCATCAACTTTTCTAGTTTATTTTACACTCTTTCTACATAATTTTGGTCACAAGCAGAAGGACTAAATCTATATATTTTCAAAATGTACATTACAAATACATTTTATAAACATGATGTATTATTTATTTTCATTTTTTTTTCAAAATATAAATTATCATTTTGACTGAAATAATAATTTTCATTTGTTATATTACAAAATTAGTAAATTCTTATGTATTTATTAGATAAGCAAGTTAAAGTAATTATATATCTATAGTCTATTATTTTTCAAACATATTGATCATTTTGATAATTTGGAAATTTTAAAGAAAAAATAGATAATAATCTTAGACCCTCCAATTAAGATGTTTAATGTTCTTGACCATCCATATTTTGGCATCAATGGTCAACAAAAGTTGGCCTTTTTTTATTCTTTTTTATCTATATTTGTTCCACGTGATTGACACGTTACGTGTTGATCACTTTGGCAATAACTCGGTGGATAAAGATGCATAAAGAAATGTACTTACAGGAAAAAGAATACTTGAAAATTTAGGAAAAGAAATAAATAATCGTTGTACCGTGTGTGACCCTCCAATAAGTAATCTTGAGAGAAACATGAAAAAGAAAATGACTCGGTAGTATAGGAAACAACAATACATGTTTAATAAAAAAGTTAATTATTAAAAATTCTCAAAATTTACACAATTTTATAATTATAATTCAAAATTTATATAATTTTATAATTATATTTTATTTCATAACTATTTTAGGAGTTATGATATTTTTAATTTGTTAAATACTAAAATTCATATGTAATACAAATATGATATGTGACATTCACGTGATGAAAATATTAGCCTGACATGATTCATTACGTCATTCATATTATTAACAGAAAATTTAACATTAGACTATTTTTGCTAAAAATTAAATTTATTTTAACATGATTTTTAAAGTTTGAACTATTATTATAAAATTAACTAAAATTTTAAATTTTTATAATTAACCCTTATAATTATATAGTTCAAAAATTCAAGAGTCAAAATCATCAATTTGACACGTTACCGTGTTGATCACTTTGGCAATAATTCATTAAAAAAAGGTATATTAAAAAATGGATTTACAGGAAAAGGAAACAAACAATCGTTGCACTGTTTGTGACCCTCCAATAAGTAGCCATGAGTGTAACACGAAAAGAAAAGCTTGGATAAGGTAGGAAACAGAGAGTATTATGTTTAATAAATAGTTAATTATTAAAAAGTCTAATTTTTACAGAGAAAATTATGTTTAATGAAGAGTTAATTGTTAAAATGTCTAATTTTTACATAATTTTATAATTATAATTCAAAATTTAAAAATGGTAATAAAATACTCAAATTTTTTATGATTTAGAAAAATAACTTGCCAAATTATGAACATCATATGGACATGTATATTTTTTCGTGGAAAATTGAAATGAATGTTTTTTCTCCCAATGATATGTTCCTGTGTAATAAATAATCAGTGAAATGAAATATGTAGAAAAAAATAGTAACCTTGTATAGATATATTTATGTAAATATTAATATTAATATATTTTTATATATATACACACATATAAATGAAAAAATAAATTTTATATATATATATATATATAACGCAAATTGGTAAGAACCTTTTCTTAAATGCCAGCTGCCTTTTTTGCCCAAAAGAAAAAACGTGGCTTTAAACCTGTCCTAATTCAAATTTATTACATAACCTAACAATCAAAGGAATGCTTTCTCAAAAGCAAGACCCTATTATATCTAATGGAAGTCTCAATCTGAATTCAACAAGTTTTACTCTTCAATTTCCTCAAAAAGTCATATCCTCCACATATCACAATTATAGGATTGAACATACAACATAGACCAAAACAATTTGTCCCGTTCTTCGGTAGCCAAATGAAGTCAATTCCCAGATAGAATGGTATTAACGTTGTAGAAGCTTATAATTTTCCAAGATTTTCCATTGACTATGCATATAGATCCTTTTGTTAAAGTTCGTGGAAGTTCGTTAAAAGAGTCACACTTGTTATCTCATTATTTCTAAACATAAAAGAATGTGTCAATTTTGCGTGTCTTAAAGTCAATAATGAAGGCTTGAGTTGATTGGGCCTCTAAATAACCCAATTTCCACCGTAAAATAATTTTGTCCCTAAAATGATATTTGCTTCATATTATTTTTTAAGGTTTCACTTTAATTTTCATAATTTGATATT
>JANKOE010000206.1:71128480-71140532 GCA_026284465.1 Erythroxylum citrifolium | reverse complement strand
TAATGTCAACTTAATTAGTGCTAACTCAATTTACTTAATTTAATCTAATCATGCTTAATTAATCATAAAAAAAAATTTCGGGGCTAACACAACTTCTATTTGACCATCCGTCTGAGGATAGTAAACAAAAGAAAGCAGCAATGAAACATCTTGTAATTTAAATAATTCATTTTAAAAAGTGCTGAGAAAGATAGTGTCCCAATCACTGACTATAGAATGAGGGAGATCATGAAGTTTATAGACATGATCTAAGACATTCTGAGCTACAGTGATAACTGTGAAAGGATGAGTTAATCGTATAAAATGAGCATACTTTGTTAATCTATCAACTATTACCATAATAACATCTTTACCTGCTGCTTTAGGAAGTCCCTCCACAAAATCCATGTTGATATCTGTAAAAACACTAGGAGGGATTAAAAGAGGCTATAATGATCCAGAAGTAGCTGTAGTTTCTGTTCACATGTTTGACAAACAGGGCAAAGTCGAATGTACTCTCTCACTAATTTCCATAATCCTTTCCAATATAATATGGCTGAAATTCTCTGATAGGTCCTTTTGCACTCCGGAGTGACCGCCAACTGCTAAAGAATGGTAGATCTATAAGATGTACTGCTATAACTCTTTGTCATTGCCCATAACTAACCTCCCTTTCCTTCTTAATTGGTCATCCTTGCATGTGTAGTGAGGATGATTAGTTGGTTGGTGTAACAAATTTTTTGTCTTTTGTACATTTAAATCTCCCTCACTAGAAGCTTGAATTCTAGTCAATAAGTCATAAGAAACCACAGATAGTGCCATATATTGAAGCTGCTAACCACTAACTCTAGATAATGCATCAGTTACCAAATTATCTTTCCCCTGTTTATATTTGATTTCATAGTCATAACCAGCTAACATAGCTAGCCAAATAGACTAAGTACATGTAGTAATCTTCTGTTCTAGCAGATATTTTAGACTTTTATGATCATTCTGAAGTACAAAATGCCTGTCAGCTAGATAATGAATTTTTAACAGCAAAGAGAATAACATACAACTCTTTATCATATGCTGGAAGTTTTTGATGAAATAGGAACAAGGACTTATTGATATAAGCAATAGGATGACCTCTCTACATAAGAACAACTCCTATATCTATCCTTGAAGCATCAGTTTCCATAATAAAGGTAGTAGAAAAGTCAGGTAAAGATAACACTGGGATTGTTACCATAGCCTACTTAAGTTAGTTGAATGCAAGATTTGCCTTTGATGACCACACAAACTTTACCTGCTTCTTTAGTAAATTAGTGAGTGGTGCTGCAATTACTCCATACCCTTTTACAAACCTTCTATAGTAGCCAGTTAATCCTAGAAACTCGTCAATTCTTTAGTATTTTTAAGAACTGACCACTGTGCTACAACTTCCACTTTCTTCTGGTCAGTAAATACCCCTTCAGCTGATATAAAGTGCCCCAAATACTCTATCACTGCATCTCCCAAACCTACAGTTACTTCTCTTTGCTACTAGAAAGTTCTATCTCATTAGCTAAAAAGTAATCCTTAAGTGTTCTAGATGATCCTCAAGTGTTCTACTATACACTAAGATATCATCAAAGAAAAATAAAATGAATTTCCTTAGATAGGGCCTGAATACATCATTCATAAGGCTTTGGAATGTGGAGGGTGCATTTGTTAACCCAAATGGCATAACTACAAACTCGTAGTGGCCATCATATTTCTCAAAAGTTGTTTTGTGGATGTCAGGCTCATACATCCTTATTTGATAGTTTCCTGGCCTAAGATTAATTTTAGAGAACACTGCAGCACCATAAAGTTCATCTAATAATTTCTTAATGAGAAGAATTGGATACTTATCCTTGACAGTCATTTCATTCAATGAGAAGAATTGGATACTTATCCTTGACAGTCATTTCATTCAATGCCCTACATCCTCCATATATTGTCCTTATTCTTAACTAAGACTATAGGAGAGGCAATAGGGCTTACACTGTGATAAATAACTCTTAAAGCTAGCAAGTCCTTAGTAATCGGTTCTATATCATCTTTTTGTAAAGACCCATATCTATAGGGCCTCTTATTGACTGGATCAACACCTTCCTTATGAATAATTCTGTGATCGTGAGCTCTGTGAGGAGGTAAACTTGTGGGTTCTTGGAATAGCTCTTCAGACTCACTCAATAAACCTTGCATTATCTCTGATAGCTGAGAGTCATGCAACTCCTCCATCCTTGTAGTTGGTTGATTGACATGTTCACACCACATGACCTGCAGTTGATACATCTGCATTGAAGCTAAATGGTTGGGGCTGGCCATTAAATTTTGCAACTAGCCTTCAAACATATTTGATACAGTCTGTTTGTTTCCCTGTAAAGTATACATGTTATCCCCTTTTTGAAGCTCGTCTTTAAGTTACTAAAATCCCATCTTATTTCACCCAATGTAGTCAACCATTGAATTCCTAAGACCATCTCATAACAATCGACTGGAATAATAATAACATCAATTGTAAACTATATTCCTTGTATTTTCCATTGGAATTATTTGCAAATACTGTTACTAGTGAGCTTACTTTCAGCTGCAACTATCTTAATCAAAGGTATGGGTTCTAACTGACACCTTAATTCTGTTGCACGCCTCTCACTCATAAAGTTATGAGTATTTCCAGAATCAATAAGAATATACGGTTGCCTCTTTCCCGCTGAGCCATTAATGACCATGGTCTAAAAGTTAGGAACACCAGTGAGTGCATTTGGTGAGATTTGATGTTCTGTAATCCCAACTAATTACTCACCTATTGATACTTCATCTATCTCTTCTTCTATTTGATCCCTTATCTCCTGTACTGTTATCATGTAGGACTGCTTCCTCTTACATTTATGACCAAATGTATATCTTTCATCACACTTGAAACAAAGGCCTTTAGTTCTTCTATCATCCATTTCCTTGTCTGTAAGATTGAATTTAGTGGGTTTATTTATTGTATTTCGAATAGGTGTGTTAATATTTGGAATTTCGATCAAAGTGTTTGGTTTATTAAAGTGGCTAATTGAATTGACAAAGTTGGTTTTAACTGTGGCGTTTTGAATTGGATAGGTATTAGTTTTGTTTGGAAGGAAGTTGGGTCTGTAGGAGCTTTTATTTACTATTTGGCTAGATAAGACAGCTTCCTATAATTTGACAAAGGAATACACCTCCACCATGGACTTAGGGTTAAACACCCTCACTAGCATTTGGATCTCATCTTTCAACCCAGCAAGAAAATAACTCACAATATAATTTTCACTTAAATCTACCTTAGTAATAGATCAAACCTATTAAGATACTCTTGTACTGACCCCAATTGTTTCAGATTTTTAAGCTCAGTCATGGGATTTGAGAATACTTGATCACCAAATCTAGCACTAAGAGCCTCCACATACTCTGTCCAATTGTATGAATTTCACTGGTCTCTTGATTCACAACAGTTTTATTCCTCGAAGCCTTCATAAGAGCCCTTGACTAACTTACTTGAAAAGTCAGGCCAGTTACGAGCTCCCTTAGCTCCAATATCTCCTTCTCCCTTTTCTGATCACTGCTTTTAATCATAGCCTCTAAGTTTGCTTCTACCCTCTTCAACTCTTGAGATCTATTTTTTATCATGGGTTTAAACTTTATAGGTCTAAGGATCAGTACTCTGATACGAAATACTGTGTGAAAAGAATAAAGAGTACAAAAAGAATGGAAATAGAAAAGGAAATATGATGCAAAAGTGCAAGTAACGAATATATTGCTATTCTTTCATTTTAAAAAGGAAAGTAATACGGCTCTCCTCTATTTATATCTTATACACTTAGCTGCCCCCAATAACAACTTACGTAATACCCGATATCCCATTTCTTCACAACAGATTTTGATGCAATTTCTGAGAAACCCACGTGGTCATTTATGGTCTTTTCCAGTATTAGTCCTTTTTAAGTCATCAAAATCTTAAGCAACTACTTTCAAGTTCATTAATACAGGTAAAGAAGTTGTTAGATGAAATGTCTTGTAGGAACAAAGTCTTGTGGTCCATTGTAATTCACAAGTATCCGATAAACGGTTATCATGAAAATTCTATAAAATCGTATTCCTAGATGCGTGCATCTGGTTTAGTGCCTGATTTTTTTCACTTTGGATGGACTTCTTGTTTACATTGTATCTATTGGTAGTATTAAGTGTTATGCTTACGATGTCTGTCCATAGACTTATTTCTAAGACTGGGTTTGGTTCTGATTCAATTGTGAGTACTGCATTAGTTGAAACATATAATGTGGAAATCTATTAGATCCTTGTAAAGTATTCAAAGAACTAGAGGGCTCAAGTTTGGTTTCTTACAGTGCTATTATCTCTGGGTTTGTTTACAATGGATTGTATGAAGAGGGTGTTTTGATTTTTGCGAATTTCAGTAAGTTCGGTTTAGTACCTAATGTGGCTATAATGCTATCACTTATACATGATTTTGCTTCTCTAAAAAGAAGGGATCTTGCTGAATGTATCCATATATTGATCATTATGCTCGGTCTTGATGCATTCATATAAGTTAATAATGCAGTTCTTCTCTTATATTAGGTTTCAAGGATTTGAGTGCTGCTCTCAGGGTTTTTGTTAGGATAGAGTATAAAGATATTATTGGTTAGACAATAGTAACAGGTTTATTGGTTAACCTTAAACAAGCCTATGGTATTCTTCTGCTATTCCCCGTGATGAAGAAAGGTAGGGTCAATCTTGATTCAATAGCTCACTTGCATCTCATTTTAGCTAATGCGAACTTGGATGATCTGAAAAGAGGAAGACAGATCCATGCTCAAGCTAATAAAAACGAGCAAAACTGAAATAATAAAAATACCAAAAATTTGATAATACAGTTCGACACACCTTGTCTACGTATGCGAGGCCCTCACTTAGATTAATAACTATCACTGAAGTATAACAGATTTATACAAGATCACTCTAGAGCCACACCGCTCAATTCTTGCAACTATCTCTCAACCTCACTACCCGTGAAAGATTTTCACACCCGATAACATGACTAACTCGTGTTAACCTCGTCAGAGAATTTTTCTAGCTACTTTCACTCAAAACAATAATAAATAAAAATAGCTCAAGTATTTAATCAACTAATAATTGAACAATAAAATACTTGAGACATGACAAAGACTTCCCTATGGCTTTTATCTTCTTGAAATAACCCAGCTGAAACTCTCTACCATAGCTCACCCTTTCTACACAGAAAAACAACTCACGGTGTTTCTTCAATTAAAAGCCAAAAACCACTTCACCGAAGATGAAGTTCACTGTATCATAAAATCCAAACATGTGCAACGCTTCGCTCATAAAAACAACTTCACCGTGGTTCATACAAAGGACATGTTAATCACTGTATCGATGAAAACACTAAGCCTCTACCAAGTTGTCTCATGTACGCACACCCGATGCTCTGTAAGTCTGATTCAAGATGCGTTATTAAGCTCTCAACAATATGTGCACAACTAGCAGTCCCCAATCATCGACACGCAACCCCAACTTCAGTAACTCCCACACTATCTTCAGTTGCCACACCACCTCGACTAGGATACTTCACATTCGGGTTTTGATAGAATTCAACAACAACCAATAGATCACATGTTTTAATATCTTTTAAGATTCCACCGTGAATAGGAGATCTATATAGCATTTATATTTAAGATGGACTTCTATTATAAATCAAGGATCTATGCAACACCAACTCAGGAGATTTATGCCAGTTGCCTATAGACGTGTACGATACCAACTCAACCAAGTCAAAAGAGCCCAATTCCAAAACTCAACATCCAATTTATGCACATATTCATCAATCCATATAACAATTTCAATTTTCTTATATGTCAAATTTAAAATGCCAAAACTAAATAAGGAATATATAAAATATATCCTAACAATCATGTATTCAAAGTGTGGTGAATTTGAGTCTTCAAACTTTGTGTTTGATCAAACAACTAAGAAAAGTTTAGTTTCTTAGGCTGTAGTGATTTTAGGGTATTTGTAGAATGGCTTGACAAAGGAGGCATTAAAATTTATGATTAAGGCAAGACAAGGAAACTTCTCCTATGATGCAATAATGTTAGTTTGTGCATGGACAATTTTTGGAGAGCTTGTTGCTTTAGATTTCACTCACCACTTCCATTGTTATGTTATTGGGGTTGATTTCTGTCAATAGGGATCAATTCTAACTACTCTTATATCTACATACTCAAAATGTGGTAACGTAAACCTTGCCCATGTTGTTTTAAGGAGGGAGACCTCAAATAAATGTGATCTCTTGGAATGCAATTATCAATGGCTATGAGATCAATGGACACGAAGAAAATGTTGTTGCTCTCTATTATGAAATGAGGAACAGTGAGGAAGATCCTGATAGTGCAGCCGACTTGTCCATTTCGAGTGCTTGTAGTCATTTAGGCTTGGTAAAGGCAGGTTTGATGATTTTCAGTTAGATAATCGAAGAAGACGAAATAAGGCCTAGGTGTGAGCACTATGGATATATCATTGACTAGCTTGTGTAAGGAGGCGACCTATATGAATGGGTTTGTTAGTGAAGGTTGGGAAGAAATTCATCAAAATGTTGGAAGGGTGTAGAGAGTGAGACAGAAGCTTTGGAAGAGGAAACTCTCTTACTTTTTGCATTAATACTGTGGTGTTTATATACATAAACTGTACAATGAAAAGGAATAAAAATTGTACGTAACAAATATTCTAACTAACTACTGACAAGTATAAGGACGCAAAGGCATCGTGTGAATTTACAAAGTGGAAAAATGATGGTACGGGTGAGAGTGCAGCAGTTGTCTGTGGGTGCTGTTGTTGTCGGTGAAAAACGTGGATGCTACAGCCCCTCCTCAAGTTGGAGGGTGAGTAACCCCAACTTGGCAAGAATAGTAGAGAGGGAGTGCCTGGGGAGAGCTTTGGTTAAGGCATCTGCTAATTGATGTTTGGAGGATAGGTGGGTCGTTTGAATGAAACCTTCACGAACGGCATTGCGAACTAAATGGCAGTTGATGTCGAGATGCTTTGTGCATTCGTGAAAGACGGGATTGTTGGAGACATGTACTGTAACCATGTTGTCGTATTGGAGAGGAATAGGGAACGGGAGAGAAACTTGTAGGTCACGTAGAAGAAAGCTGATCCATTTGATTTCGCAGAAGGTGCTAGCCATGCTCCGGTATTTAACTTCGGTGGAAGATCTGCTCACCGTGGCTTGTTTCTTGGTTTTCCATGAAATTAGGGAGGAACCTAAGAATATGCAAAAGCCAGTCAGATATTTGCAGGTAAACTTGCAGCCAGCCCAGTCAGCATCGGAGAAAGCATGTAGAGAAGGGGTGGCTATGAATGAGTAGAGCAGAGCCTTGTGGATGGTGCCCGATAAGTATCGTATGACATGTAAGAGGGCTTTCCAGTGAAAATGGCGTGGTGTGGCAGTAAATTGGCTGAGCTGTTGGGTATCAAAGGTGATGTGGGGACGAGTGAAATTCAAGTAAAGGAGTTGACTAACAACTCGTCTATAATTTTCAGGATCAGTCAACAATGGGCTATCGTCAATGTTGAGTTTAGAATTTGGAGTCATGGGAACCTCGGTGGGTTGTAAGTCTGTCAATTTGAGATCTGCTAAAATATCACATACGTATTTCTGATGAGAGAGTAACATACCAGTAAGTGATTTGGCGATTTCGATGCTAATAAAGTACTTGAAATTGCCCATGTCTTTAATAGTGAAAGCACGATTGAGGGGTTGTTTGACATCACAAATCAATTCTTCAGAAGGACTGGTGATTAATATATCGTCAACGTAAATAACCAAAGCAACAAAGTGATGGTGAGCACCTTTCGTGAAGAGACAGTGGTCTGATTCCTTCTGAGTGAAACCAAAAGTTGTGAGAGTTGAGGTTAGTTTCTTGTTCCATTACCACCCTGCTTGTTTAAGACCGTAAAGCGATTTCTGTAGTCGTAAAACTTCTCCCGTTTGAGTTTTATGGTACCCTTGTGGTAGAGTGATGTAGATTTCTTCGTCGATGCACCCATGTAAGTATGCGTTATTGATGTCGCAATGGTGAACTGGCCACTAGTGGGTGACGGCTACTGCAAAGACTATGCGGATGGTTGTGATTTTAGCCACTAGAGAGAAGACGTCGAAGTAATCAACGCCTACAGTTTGCTTGAAACCTTTCACCACGAGGCATGCCTTTCGTCAATCGATTGAGCCATTGGAATGGCGTTTGATGTGGTAGACTCACTTTGTCGTCAACAATTTCTTCCCTGTGGGCAGAAAAGCTAGAACTCAGGTCTCATTATTTTCAAGTGATTCAATCTTTACCTGCATGGACTCAAGCCATAATGGGTCATATTTAGCAGTGTCGTATGAAAATGGTTCATAGTCAGTGGATATATTTTCCAGAAAAGTGGTATGGGGTTTAGAAAAATGGAGCTGAGTTGTGTCTATGGGGGGTTCTGGTGTGGTAACGTTGAAGGAGTTATTGGGAAGGTTGGTGACATAATCGTTGAGGTAAGAGGGTTGTTTGCATTGTCTTGTGCTAAAACGTGCTGGGTAGATGGGAGTTGGCGGTGGTAAAGAGGAAGATGGAGGGGAGGAAGATAGGAGATTTGGGTTTTCGGGTATGGGTGGTGGATCTGGTGAGGTGGGGTCAGGTAGGTTGGGGTAGTATGTGTTTGGGCTTTTGGTTAAAAGTAATATGTGGGTCTTGGGTTTCAAAAAGGAGTTTTTCTTTTGGTATTTCTGGTTGGATGTAAGAAAAAATTTGTTCATAGAAGGTAACATCTCGACTAAATATTATTTGTCGTGTATCAATCACAAATAGTTTATAAGCTTTCCTATTGGTCGCGTATCCAAGTAGTAAACATTTCATGGCTCTAGCTTCTAATTTTTCTTTGTGAGGTTTTGTGTTTGTTGCATAGCATAAACATCCAAAAGTCCTAAAGTGGTCATAAGTGGGTGGCTTGGAATATAATTTTTCATATGATGTTTCCAAAGATAGAATTTTTGTTGGTAGTCAATTTATGATGTGGGCTGTTAAGATTGCATCCCCCCAAAATTCTTTTGGTAAGTTGGCTTTAAATATAAGAGCTCGGGTTATTTGAAGTAGGTGTTTATGCTTACGTTCCACAACATCATTTTGTTAGGGTGTATAAGCACAAGTTTTTTGGTGAATAATCCCCTTTGACTCAAAGAATTGTTGGTTAGAAGCGTTGACAAATTCGGTTCCATTATCGGTTTGTATTTTTGTGATTTTGTGGAAAAATTAGGTTTCAATCATGGAGATAAAAAGACTAATTGTATGGTGGACTTAGGCTTTGCTACTCAAAAGGAAAGTCCAAGTAGCTCTACTAAATTCATCCAAAATGGTTAAAAAATACGTGGAGTCGTCAAGGGCTTTTGTTTCGTATGGGCCCCAAAGATCCATGTGAATTAGGTCAAAAGGTCTATTAGCTGTTATAATATGTTTTCCGAATGATTTCCGGGCTTGTTTTACTAAGGGGCATGTTTCTCAAAAGAAATCATTTGGTGGCTTAATATGTCGAAAATGTAAATGTCCTAAAACCTTAGTGGATAGGTGACCAAGTCGAAAATGCCATGAACTAAAAGTATCAATAGCATTACAAATAAAATGTTCATTGAGATAAAATTGCAAAGATGGACCTTTTTTCGAATTTGGTGGTAGGAAGTGATGAGGTTTGAGCATGTAAATGCCCCCAACTTCTTCACAACTTGCTACAATGGAATTATTCTTCGGGTCCTGCAATATAACTTTGTTTGATATAAATACGACAGCTAAGTGATTTTCCTTAGCAAGTTTGCAGACTGAAAAGAGGTTATGGTGGAAGGTAGGAAAAATCAGGTGTGGGATCAATGTGTTTGAGTAATTTTTGGTTATGGGTCATATGGGTTGATGTACCTGAATCCACTATCCATGGAACACATTCATACTTAGAACTAACATTATCATTATGGTTAAAGTGCATACCAGCGTAGCTGTTAAGAGCTACGTGATTCACTTCATTAATACCTTTTCCCTTGACTAGGCACATCAACTCCTAGGTCTATTTGTTTAAAACACTAAATTGTGACTCTTGCTCGATGCCTTCACTGTTTAAGTTCCTTTGCCCAATGTCGATGGGACTTTCAGCCACTGCTCCAGCATAGCCATTTCTTTCCCTTGTGCGCTTTTGTTTTAATTCCTTGAACCATTCGGGCTCTCCATGGATCCTAAAACACGTATCCACTGTGTGTCCCCTCTCATGGCAGTGGGTACAATATTTATCTTCCTTCCTTACGTAGCTCCTTTTTCGGTTCATCGAGAAAGCTTCTCTATTCTCTATTTTCCTGTTTCTGATGGGTTTTGCTATGAGAGCTACATTCATTGTGGTCAGTCCAGCAACATTTCTCTATTTTTCAACGATAAGAATCATGGAGTAAGCTTTATTCACAGCTGGTAAAAGATCATTCAACATCACTTAGCTTACTACACTTCCGTACTCCGCTCTAAGCCCCATCAAAAATTGGACTAACCTTGTGTTATCTTCCACTGTGCTGTTAAGTTTACCAACCTCACACGGACAACTCCTATAAAGCATGACGCATCTGAGATCATCCCAAAGTCTTTTTAGTTTTGTGAAGTAGTTCGTCACATACTTATTTCCTTGCCTTAGGTTGCTGATTTCTTGCATTAGTTGGTAGATTTGAGGTCCATTGCTTTCACCGTACCTGGATCTTAGCTCTTCCCACAAATCTCTAGCAGTGGTCACAACAAGAAACGATTTTGCTAAGTCCTTAACCATAGGGTTTAAGAGCCACGAGATTACCATATTATCAGTTGTTCTCCATTTTTTCTATAAGGTTGGATTGTTCTCTAGCTCCTTGCAGCAGCCATTCACGAAGCCTATTTTTTCTTTTGCTTTTAGAGCAATGATCATCGCTATACTCCAAGAGAGGTAGTTTGTTTCGTCCAGCAGTGTTGTTACTAGGACAGCACCTGGGTTTTCCGAAGCAGACAACTCATACGATTCTTTTTCATCATCATTTACATCAGGTTGTATTTGGAAGGTGCTGAAATCTCCTTCACATTCGGTGGTCATTATCTATTAAGAGCCTTTGGCTCTGATACCATGTAGAGAGTGAGACAGAAGCTTTGGAAGAGGAAACTCTCTTGCTTTTTTCATTAATATTATGGTGTTTATATACACAAACTGTACAATGAAAAGGAATAAAAACTGTACGTAACAAATATTCTAACTAACTACTGACAAGTATGAGGATGCAAGGGTGTCGTGTGAATTTACAGAGTGAAAAAATGATGGTACAGGTGAGAGTGCAGCGGTTGTCTGGGGTGCTGTTGCTGTCGGTGAAAAACGTGGATGCTGCAAAGGGTTTGGTCGCTAGATGTGTTCTTCGTGATAAATGTAGTGCTAGCTGAATTTGCTGCAAAGCACATATCTGAACAGGAACCAGAAGAATCAGACCATCTCATGGTGTTCTCAAATATCTATGCATCCGTGGGTAGGTTCTAGGATAGTGAAGCATAAAGAGCGAGTATCCAGAATAAGGGGTTAATCCAAATGTTGGGAAATCTGGACCGGATCTGATCCGACCGTAGCGGAATAATCACAAAACTTTTCTGTGACTTTTGATTTCTCGAAAATCAAGATCTATTTAATTCTATAAAATGATTAACATGAATCAAAATAAAGTGAAAATTTAATTCGTACTTTATTCCGAAGCCTGATCTGTATCTTGTCGTATCCCTCGAACCGTTTCCGAAATCGATCCGCCTCAACTATCGTAGCTGCACAAGTGTCCGGCCTCTAACGGTATCCACAGAATAGGTCGAGAGAACTTTGTAACTCTTACAGAGAGGGTTAAGCATGAAGTGCTAGCTACATAAAGCTTAAGCCTATTTATAATAAGCTTAGGACATTTTAGTAATTTAATTGAAATTAAATATTAATTTCAATTAAACTTTAATTAGAATTACAAATAACTCTAATT
>JANKOE010000206.1:71091909-71114763 GCA_026284465.1 Erythroxylum citrifolium | reverse complement strand
AAGGTCCTTTGTGAGTCAGCGCTGTCTCTACATGTTTATAGCCTTCTCCCGGCTGCCCGCTAGTGGCATAGGAGTTCTGATTTCGGACTCCCCTCCGTTTACTGCTGCATAGAACCGCTATGCGGGAATGTGCAGTCCGTCCTATTCTGGACCAAACCAAACCAAACCATTTGATGTGTTAAGTGATTTATGTTGGATGCCGCGGTATAATCCGCAAACACACGCCGCAGTATAACCTGCAAACACCTACGGGTGGGGTGTGGGGTCCAACATCAAACCACCTGATATGTGATTATGTGTTTTTGTATTATCTTTGTTGAAATCTTTGTTGACTTTGTAAATGTTGTGTTTTATTGGAAAATGAAAATTGTAACTATTGACTTGAAAATGATCATTTAATACACTTTTGGACACTTATGCTTGGATATTAAATTATTACCCACGGAGCCGTCATGCTCACCCCCCATTTTCCCCTCCTCAGGTAGCAAGCGAGATTTGCGTAACCGCATCGGGATTAAGGCAACTTCGATGCAGTGTGTTTTTAAAGTCATGTTTGAGAAAACAAGGCATTAGTTTATTCTTTGTAATTGTTTTTATCTTTTTGGGTGTCATTGGGCTCAAATGCCTCTAAAGCATTGTATTAACGATTTCCATGAAAATGTAAGAGTTTTGAAGTTAAAGTGTATTGTATATGTTTCCTTTAATTTTTGAAGTGTCAAATGAAAAATGTATTAAGCATGTATGGTTGTAAGATTGAAAATGATAAAAACAATGATGAGATGGTATTTCTTTAGGAATTCAAATGATAGAAATGCCTAGAATTGTGATGTTGCCTTTTGAGTTGGTGCTTGAGATGATTGTAGTTGGATGATTGAATAAGGAAGATTGAAGTGGTCTTATGCAGGTTTTGAAGTTTGGATGAATAAAATTGAAGTTTGGCTAGAGCACTTTTAGGGGAGGTGCTGTCCATTTTTTTTAAAAATGGGCAGTAACTTGTTTTGAGTTTTAGACCATGTTAAGGTTTGAATTTGAATGGGAAGTCTTCTTGGAGTTCGTAGAGAATGTTAGGATCTTTAAAATGGTATAAAATGGGTCATTTTTCGACTTAAGATGAAAAAGTTATGAACGTTTAAAGTTTGCTGCCCACTATGCATTTTGGTTCTCGAATTACTATTCATATGGTAATTTGGGCTGAACCTTCAGAAGAGTTTTTCGCCCCTTTAGAGCGATACTTTTCCATCCTTCATGAAAGATGTAGAGGATCTTTTCATCTTTCCATGGAGGTATGATATGTCCTGATCGGAGTTTGGAGTAAGAAGTTATGAGGGTCGAAAATTGACTTTTTACTATTCATTTGGTAATTTACTATTCATATGGTCATTTCCGATTTTCCTCATATAACTTTTGCAATTGACGTCCGATTCTCTCGATTTTCGAAGCATTAGTTTTCTAAAAACATTGTCCACTTTTTTTATGCAAATTTGAGAGTTTTAGGAATTAAATTGAAATTATGGATTCAATCAAAGTGAAGCAATTGGTTGAAAATTTTAGAACATGAGTCCGCATTTTGGTCTAGGAAGCCCCAATTAGGAATTTGATTCTATTTTGGGCCCTAAATCATTTATTTTTATTAACGGAAATTAAGATGAATATTACAAGATTTATTCTGAGGACTTTAATTGAGTTTATAGTCATGTATAAGTATGAAGGTTGGATATCCGGTAATGGGTTCCAACAGAGTCAGTACTGAGGATACAAGGTCACTTACATAGATGTGTATGTGATCGTAAAAGTGAGGAAAAAAAGATAGAGGACAAGTAGAGTTGGATTCTCATCCTCTTTTTATTGTTTTTGGGATTGGTTTGAGTGTTTGTTGATTGTTACATCAACTTAGTTTCAATCCTGAAACTTTGTGAGATAACTTATTTTTGTAAGGTGTGAGATAACTTTAGTGGATTTGCTTGTTGGTTTGGCCCATGTTTTTTTTTCCTTTACACTGAAGAGTTTTTCACGCAAATTACAACATCCCATTACCATAGAGTATATACCTAAACATCCAAGGACATTCAAGTACATAACCTATGATAATGGTATGTTAGAGCAAAAACAAATCCAACTTAAATATGGCATCAACTAACATCATTTAAAAGTCAGCAAATTTTAAAACCATTCATTGTATTCATTCACAAAGTTTACACTATTTCCATTAGACAAATATTTACAAAACCTCATACAGGTTCTAGCAAAACTACAAAATAAAAGCTATAACTCTATGACGTCAGCTGACAGACTTCTGAGCCATAACTTAGTCCAAAACATTCTTCTAATCCAGAATAAACACTAAGTCTCGTGTCTCGTATTTGAAAATCACGTTGCAATTTTTATGAGTTTTGCGAACTCAATGAGTGAATCATCATTAATGATTTCACTGGATTCATATACACAAATCACATATTTCGCAATTATTCATACAAAACATGTATATTCCAAATACTCACACTATCATGGCACATCATTTAATCATTGCGAATCAGATCATATATAAACAAGTACAGATGCATATGAGACTCCACATTCGTTATTATTGTTATGATCGAGTGCCTATCACATATACAAATACTGGCTCATTGGGCTCAGTCAGAAACATATATCACAGAGCATAGCTCTACATGCAGAATCATATATCACGGAGCAAAGCTCTACATGCAAGCGCTTTCATACTGGCTACTCCGATCACAACGCCTTTATTTGAGCATGCATTTTATGAAATGCATCAATTCAGAATTTATCATGTATCACAATCATTTATAAAGCATAACCAAAATTTCATAATCATCGGACCTAAGTCCGGCATTCAACTTTCGTTGAGAATTCACATAGCATAATACAATCAAAATTTCATAATCTTCGGACCTAAGTCCGGCGTTCAACTTTCGTTGAGAATCCACTTTTCATACAGAATTATCAAACAAATTAAAGCACTTTCAATATAGTTCCAAATATATACTCCTCAAACTTTAAGCCCAGAATTCATAAACAAATCGCAACAGTTCAATAATTGGAAGCTTAACAAATCAAATCAAATCAATCTTAGGAAATTCATCTAGGTTGACTCACAGTATGCTCCAAGAAGCTATTGCCTGAATGGTCCGACAATATTGCCTGGATGGTCCGGCAATATCCGACTGGCGTCCGATGTGGTCCTCTATAACATACACAACACATTTACAAATATCACATTTTTGCACAAATGTATAAGTATTTCTTTATGCACATGCACTTATATAAAATATGCTCAATGCATGTTCAATGACAATTCTGAGTATCTTATTGTGATCCTTATCATCAAATCAATCAGATATCAAAGTCCTCATTAAACTCATTTGTACTTATAATTTGGACCAAATAAAATAATGTGAAATCAATTTCATAACCTAATTGACCACTTCAGATTTTTCTATCAACATGCTTTCGGATCAACTTTGTATAATTAATTTGATATGGTAAATGACAAAATGAGGCAGCACTTCCTTCTATAAAGTTGTACTCCAATGTCTTAAGTTTTCAATGATACCAAGTTCATCCAATTTGGTTTAGTATACTGAAAGTTATACTTAATTTTCTTGTACTGTTCTAAAGCTTTAGCAGAATTCTTATTTCAACTTTCAATCAGATTTTGAAATTCTTAGAGGCCAAATTAGAATTTAATCTCTTCATACAACTTGTATACTTATGTCTCTAGTGTAATCAAAATTAATAATCATCTCATTCTGAGGTCCACATATCAAGGTATAGTCTAATTATCAAAGTATGTTCAGTAAAAATCATTCTAATTATCATACTTCAGCATAGTCACATTTCTATCTTAAATTCTTCAATCAATCCATTTTAGAAAGCTATGATTTTTGGTGGAGATGTAGATGAATGTCTTATGAAGCTATTGGTTCAAGAACCAAGTCATTTGGATATTGGATGAAGAAGTTATAACAAAAAGATTGAAGGCTATTCAGAAATAAAAGTTTCAGAAAAATCAATTGAAAGTCGCGATTGTGCATTTACATGATAGTGACTTTCACTAATCCTCGAGGTCGCTGTTGTGCAAAAGCACGATAGTGATTTTCATTCATCCTGTGAAGTCGCTATCGTGCTTGCTGAATGATTTTCAGAAATCACCGTCGTTCAAAAGCACGACGGTGCTTTTCTTTCTTCTTCTTCACCGAATCTATCTTCTTCTTCTCCTTCCATTTTCCTTATTTTTCCAGCAAAACATAATCCTAATTCATCTTTTCCACATTTCTAACTCTAAATAAAAACTCTACACAAATCAAAGTCAATTTTACACTTCAAAAATCACAAATCTGAAACTCCAACTATTCTTCCTCTCTCTATTGTAACTTTTTCAGAAACTCAATCTCACATCAATTAACTCCAATAACTTGCAAACAATTCCTCTAACTCATTTTTAGCTCATCAGTACACATACACAATTTATAAATCCAAACTTCACACTTAACATCAAAATCTGATTCTCACCCATGCAGCTTTAAATTTTCAGCTTTCAAATCCTCATCTGAGTCATTTAGGACATGTATTCCCCGAACTCTAATGCTATACCTTCACATACATATAATCATCTCTAACATTAACCATCATCAAAATCATGGTTCAACAAAATTTCTAGCACATTTTAAACAACTCCACATTAACACCGAAACTACTCAACTTTTCCAATTCATGCATGAACTCATTTTCAACCATCAAAACATCATTCACAACATCCACAAACAAACTTAAAAGAACTTACTTGATGTTTTAGCAAAATTTCCAGCAGTAATATTAAAGACCAAGTTTCTGTGGATGAGCAAGGAAAACAGTTATGAAACACAATGTTCTTTCGGTGAAGGAAACAACAAATGAAGGAAAGAAAGCTACAGATAATTTCCTTCTCTAAAACACCTGCTACGTGTCCACTTTGCATGTATTACATTTGTCATCCAATTAATCTGCCACATGTCACCACATATACAAGCCATTTGTCATATACATATGTTGCCAAGTGTCACACTATAATTGGTCCAAATTTCAATATTTTTCTAAAAATTTACCAAAAAATACCCGAGTATACAAAAAGTACAGAATCACATTTAATACACTCCAATTTAATCCACAATTTCCATTTATTAACCAATTTACCCGGAAATGCTAATGAATGCATGTACAATCATATGAATGTGCAAAAAAAAATGTGTATGTCACTATTAATTTATGCATGATGTGCATTTTCCTAATTTTCTCATAAATTTCTCATAAGTTATTATTCTAGCCTTAATATAGGTAACAGGATGTTACACAAATCTTAGTGTTTGTTTCAACGTTTAAGTTTCTTATTCTCATACTAATTTGTTTGTGCAAGTTAAAAAGTATTTTTATTATCAATATTTGGTTAATCTTTTAGAGAGTTGTTTTATTGTCTCCCGACAAGTGATAGTAGATCCTTTGTAATGGAAGTTGGAAACAACTTTATGGTCAAGTTGACATCATCAAACTACTTTATTTGGAGGCCTATGATGGATCTATATTGCAAAGATCTCTTTGATCCTATTTGAAAAACCGTAGGGGGTAGTAGTTTCCCAAACTTTTCAATCTTTCGTAGACGTCTCTAGGACAGATGAAAAATGCAAACAATCAAAATGAAATAATAAGAACACCAAAAATTTGGTAACATAGTTCGGCACACTTTGCTTACATCTGCAGGGCCCTCACCTAGATTAATACTTTCAAGAGAATGTAATAGATTTACTCAAGGTCACACTTAAGCAACATCGCTCAATCCTTATAACTATCTCTCAACCTCACCTCCCGTGAAAGATTTTCACATCTAATAGCACGACTGACTCGTGTTAACCTCGTCAGATGATTTTTCTAACTACTTTCACTCAAGGAACAATTAATAAAAAATAACTCAAATTAACCTATGGTGTTTTTTCTCACAAAGAGCATCTCACAACCCCAAATGAAGAAGTCTAGAAAAGTAACATGCTGACCCATTGAATCTCTTCACCGTAGCTAACCCTTTCTTCACCGAAGCATGTTGTATTGTTTCTTCAATTAATAACTAATGCCCACTCCACCGTAGCTAACATTCGCTGTTCCATTTACTTTTCTCACTCAACACACAATTCTTATTCAGCTATATTCCTATGTAATATTGCATCCGTATATTTTTCTCCCTTCACCCTTCACTCACACACCGCTGCAACAATTTCCCAATGCAAGAGATTCACTTCAGCTGTGTTAGAAACGTGTACGACACCAACACCTTCAAGTAAGAAGAGTCCAACATCAATTACACAATTACCATGTCAAATTCAAAACACGCAGCAACCACTTCCTTCTGATTTTACTTATCCACAATGTCCCCACAATCTAGTGTTAATAGTATCCAATTGCCAACATGTCCAACATAAAACACTTCAATTAGCAGCATGATAATGGATTCCATTATAGTGTAGAATTCTTTCATAAACACAAGTGTGACAACCACTACAATTAAGATTTTATATGTCCAATTAAGATGCCAAAACTAAATAAAAGATATATATATATATATATATAAAATATCTTAACATTATTTATTTGGACAAAGGTGTGAAGGATGATATTACTTTAAAACCTGAAAAGATGTCAGATATAGAATGAGAAAAGATCAAGCGGAAAAAACTCAACACAATTAGACAATGGGTTGATATGAACATATTTAACCATATGTCTTGAGAAACAGATTCTTTTGAGCTGTGGAAAAAGCTAGAAGGACTTTATGAAAGGAAGACTGCCCATAACAAGAACTCTTTAGTTAAAAAGCTTGTGAACTTGAAGCTGAAAGCCAAGAAATTAGTGTTTGAGCATCTAAGTGATTTATAAGATATAATCAACAAGCTCACTACAATAAAGATCATTCTTGATGATGAGCTTCAAGCTTTGTTTTTGTTGAGTTTGCTATCAAATAGTTGGAAAACGCTAGTGGTGATGATTAGCAACTCAACTCCTGAAGGTGTACTCTTTTTGGATGTAATTAAAGAGAGTATGTTCAATGAAGAAATAAGAAGAAAGGAGATGGGAGTTAACAACATGCAAACTTTCGTGACAGAAAGTAAGGGAAGGAACAAGAGTAGGGGTCCTAAAGGGTGTGGCAAGTCTAAGAATCGTTCCAAGTCTAGAGGTAACAAAGATGTGAAAATATGCTGCTATTGCGATAATTTATGACAGATTAAGAGGTTCTGTTATAAGTGAAAGAGGGATCAGAGAAAGCAAGATCATTAGAATGATTGAGATGATAAGAATACAACTGCAACAACTTGAAGTGTAGATGATGAGGTGTCCTTTGTTTGAGTGATAAGTGAATGCTTCGATACTAGTAATTCAAGTTCTGAGTGAATGATTAACACAAAAGCTTCTTATTAGTATGTTCCAAAGGTGGAGTGCTTCTCAAACTGCAAGAGTAGAGACTTTGGGAGCATAAAGTTGGGAAGTCAAAGTTCTGCCAAGATTATCAGTATGAGTGATACCTGAGTTCAAAAAAATGCCAGATGCTTACTAACCTTGAGAGATGTACGACACATCTTGATCTAAGGCTTAATTTGATATTGGCTAATGTGTTAGATTAAGAAGGATTTTAGCATGGGATAGGAATTGGAAGTTGTTCAAAGGTGCAATGGCTGTTGTTCGAAGAGAGTTATATTGCTCATTACACAAGACACAATTAAAGGTGTGTAGTGGTGGAGAAGTATACATAGTCGAAGAGGAAACTTCTTCATACATGTGACATCGAAGATTGGGACACATGAGTGAGAAGGTATTAAAGTTATTGGCTGGTAAATCCCTTATCCTAGTTAAGAACACATTACCGTTTAATCCTTATGATCATTATTTGGCTAGAAAGTAGCATATATTATCTTTCAAGAGAAGATCTACAAGGAAGTCAAAGATATTGGAGTAGGTGCATTCAGATGTCTCTGACCCTATTGAGGAGAAGTCACTAAAAGGTGACAAATATTTTATTATATTTATTGATGATATTTTAAGAAATACTTGAGTGTACATGTTGAACTTAAGTGTACATGTTGAACTTAAACAGTCAAGTATTTGAAAGTTTCCAAAAGTTTCATGTAATGATAGAGAGGGAAGCCGAGAGGAAATTGAAGTGCCTGCGAACAAATAATAAAGGTTAGTATACTTCCAAGGTGTTTGAAGATTACTATACATAACATGACATTAAACATGAAAAGACAGAACCAGGACTCCACAACATAATAGTGTTGTTGAGAAGATAAACAAAACAATTGTGGAGAAGGTTTGTTTCATACTCAGAATGTCTATGTTGCCATACATCTTGGGATGAAGCAGTCTGAACTACAATCTACTTGATTAATTAAGCTTCCTCAATTCCATTGGATTTTGAGATTCTCGAGAGAGCTTGGACTGGTAAAGATCTCACATATCATCATCTGAGAGTTTTTGGCTACAAGGTATTCAAATATATACCCAAGGATCAGAGAAAGAGGCTTGGCTCAAAGGTGATATGTTGCATCTTCGTTAGATATGGTGGTGATCAGTTTGGCTTCAGGCTCTATGATTTAGAGAATCACAAGGTGGTCCGGAGTAGGGATGTGGTATTTTAGGGGCAAGAGAGAGATGTTGATCTTCTAAGAGAAGATAAGTTATCACACAGCAACTCATCATCTAGCATTGTTAATTTATTGTCAAATTTTCCATTATTAAGTAGTCTACAGGTGAAGGAGATAGAGTGTGTCACCAAACACATGAAGATGATGATCAAATATAGCCTGGTAATGATGAGCTATATAAACCACATTTGGATAATGCTGAAGATGAAGTTGTTGAGGATAATAAGTAGCAGGAGCAATAGGATACAACAACTAGTGATATAAAACTTTGAAGGTCTACAAGAGAGATAAGGCCTTCTACAAGGTATCCAAGTTCAAAATACTTGTTAATTACCACTGAGAGGGAGCATGAGAATGTGCCAGTTGTTGCATTTGCAAGATGTTGGATCTTATGAAGACAAAGATCTCTAGCTCACATCTATAAAGGAAGAGATGAATTCTCTAACAAAGAATAGTACATTTAAGCTTATGAAGCTTTCAAAAGGCAAAAAGGCTCTAAAGAATAAATAGGTGTTCAAGATAAAGAAAGATGGTGACAAGATGGAAAAGCACAAGGTAAGACTAGTGGTGAAAGCGTTTAATCAAAAGAAGGATATAAATTTTGATAAAATCTTGTCACTAATAGTCAATATGACCACAATTCGAACAGTTTTGGGTCTAACTACCTATATGGATCTTAAACTAGAATAATTGAATGTTAAAAACAATCTTTTGGTATGGAGATTTGGAAGAAGAGATATACATAGAGTAGCCAGAAGGTTTCAAAGGTAAAGATAAGAAAAATATAGTTTGCAAGTTGAAGAAAAGCCTATCTGGGTTAAAACAAACTCCAAGGAAGTGGTATCAGAAGTTCGATTCTTTTATGACATATTATGGTTACAAACGAACTTATACCAATGCTTGTGTGTATTACAAGAAGTTCTCGGGTGATAACTTCGTTATTCTTCTTCTATATATTAATGATATGTTGATTGTGGGGACGTTGGTAGAATCCAAAAGTTGAAGGAGGATTTGTCTAAATATTTTGATATGAAATATTTGGGACCTACAAAGCAGATTTAAGCATGGAGATAACTCGGGACAGGAAGAGTAGAAGATTGTAGTTATCTTAGAAGAGATATATTGAATAGGTGCTTGAAAGGTTCAACATGAAGCATGCCAAGTTAGTTAGCATGCTATTGACACCTTACTTCAAGCTGAGTAAGTGTACATGTCCCTCAATAGAAAATGATAAAGATGGTATGTTCTTTGTTTCATACGCATCTGTATTAGGGTCTTTGATGTATGAAATGGTGTGCACAAGGCCAAATATTGCACAGACTATTAAGACGGTGAACATAATTATGAAATTCATATTATATTTTTTTCCTTAAATTGTTTATATTCATTACTTTATTAAGACATGATATTAATAGAGCGTAAAAAGACTAACACACTTTGTGCTTCTTTCTTATGAAGTAAGTAGTCAATCTCTTAGACTAATGTATGAAGATATTTAAATAAAGGTGTAGATACTTGTTAGAGAACAATGAAAAATTAATTTAGAGCATTACTTGTATATTTATGGAAATTCCCATTTTGATTATTGTATAGGTGATCCTTTCACTTGAGATCTCTAAAGTTATCTCAAATTAGGATTGACATATTTTAATACTACTTAGGATCTATTCTAACCAAGGGTAACTCAGTCATTAGTCATTTGATGTAGCATAAGCAATATGAAGATAGTTGAGTGATTAATATAAGATTCATCACCTTAAAGCGATTAGGGAGAATGTTCTATTATTTTCGATTAGTATTGATTTGAAAAATTATTGACTGAGGTAGAATAACATTTTGAAAATAGGTTTTTAATTCCATTCATTGAATCAATTACTAATGATAGAGAACTAATACGATAGACTAAAATAGAGTATATATTAATTTCATACTCTATGTGTAATTGAAACATCGTATGATAAAATGATTAAATTATACAGAAAAATTAGCACGGAAAAGGTAGTCAAACAACTTTGACAATCCTAATTATTTAGATAGTTATGATACCTTTTTAGACTTCAATCTTAATCTATGTATATAAATTATTCAATTAGGTCATTAAAGATAAATTAAAAGAATTTAATTTATTAATCCTAAAAATGATTTAGGGTAATATTTTATATCCATCTCCATCGTATTTAGGAACATGTCACACACAAAGAATGAACTAAAAAGAAAAATTGTTTTAATTAAGTTGGACTTGATTGTAAAGTTTGAAAAATTTTATGATTATGTATGAGATGTTTAATAAATAAAAATCAATATAAGATATTATATTTTATTTGGGCCAAATTAGTATTTAATTAGGAATAATTGTAATTCTAAATAAAGTTAAATTGAAATTTAAAATTAAATTAAATTAAATTATTAAAATTTCTGAAACTAATTACAAATAGGCTTAAACTCTAAAAGAGCTATTATTTTTTGCCTAACCCTCTCTGTAATAGTTATATAGTTATCGTTGTTGATATTGTTAATTTAAGAAACTGCTTGAGTAAAATCAATTTTTAAAATAAAGTATAAACTAAGATTTATATTTATATTTATATTATGATTTATGTATTAATAATTTTTATATAATTTAAGTGATTTTAAATTTGAAAAATGATACAAAAAAATTTTGTATTTATTTTTCCGCACCTAGGATTAAATTCCACTCTAATTTTGAAGTGTTTCAGAAATCGAGAGAATGGAACGAGCAAGAATGTGGAGTTGGTTACGGGAAGTCGTTCAAGAATATGTACGATACTTGAAACTTCTAAACGTAGTACTTCTCGTATAGATACAACAAATAATCTCTCGTCTCTCTCTTTCTTTCTCTCTTTTTTTAAAAATTGATTTTAATATCGAAGTAATTAGGCTAGATGCTGTTATACAGAAACACGTGAGATATTGACAAGAAACAAGTCTCAATCAAATTAGAAAGAAGTTCAGTCGAAGAATTATGCAGGAACGCACTTATAACTACTCAACTCTACAAGAAGTGATAAGTTGATCATATATACCATCTTGTCAATGAGTAATTAGATTTGAGATGATTGGTTACAGGGCGTCAATTAGGCTCGTCCAGAACTATTGCTTGGTCTGAACTTCAACTCTGTTTATTGGACCATTATATGAATGGTTTATGTTGCCATGTTAGGGACTGAAATGGATTATCCTGCCAGTGGGCTAAGTACCTCCACTAATAGAGGCCTAGAGCAATTTTCCTATGTTTCTTTTTAATGGACCGTTGCTCAAACTGCACTTAACAAAGGACCAAAAGCTAAAGGCACTAAAATGACGGAAAAATCTGTTGTGCTTATTAACTAGTTTCAATTATGTGTTCAGCAGATTTTATCCGTTTAATTTTAATAGGCAAAGCATATTTCATCCCCTAAAATGAAGCTCAAATTGTAGAACTAGGTGGTAGAGAGCGGTCAGAGACCTCAAACATAGCTACTAGCCATCAGTTTCAGGTTTTTTGTCCATCATCTTGAAATGATCAATGCTTTCATATGAGTTTCTAAATATGTAGGAAACACCTGGCACCGAAGGATCGTCCCACTAGTGACACTTGGATCCTTAGTTTCATTCTTCTAAAAGCCCTATATAGTATATACTAGAGACTATTGGTGACTAGACTAAGCTATGGAAATGGAACATTTAATTGCATCTTTATTAAAAATAACCAACATCTATCCACATATGCTCCATTTGTGATGCAAGTGAAAGAGGGATTAATCCGATTTGGATTAATTAGATAGGGAGCTCAATGATGTCGAGCTAGTAGGTGTGATCAAAAGAAGAAGAAGAAAGAGAAAAATAACATAAAGAATTGGAGAGAAGGAGGAGAATCATATTCTGTTATTCATTGTTGTCCTTCACAGACTCTGCCACTCAAGCTATAACAATACCAGCCCGACATTCCCGAATCATGTAACAAAATCATCATTAATCTAACCCTTACACGTGTCCTTACTAACTACCACAACTAGTTGATTATTTTGTACTATTACTATTGGACTGGACAAACATCCATTAACTATACCCACTACTATCTTCTTTCAAGCCTCTTGATTCTTCTTCTTTACTGTCGTGACTTTGATATCTTGAATTGTTTCCTGCAACAATGCCTCTTTCTGTAGATCATCCTTGTCCTCAAGGGCAAAGTCAGGAAACTGTAATTTGAAGTCATTATCCATCTCCCAAGTAGCATCGGCAGGAGAGAAACCTTTCCAATGCACTAACCATTGTGCCACAGCCTTCCTCTTTCATTGAACCATGCACTTATCTAGTATAGCTACTAGTTGTGGAGCTAAAAAATTAGATAAGGCAAGTATAACAGACTCGAAGGGGTGCTTACCTCACGATTTCTTCAATTAAGACACATGAAAAATGGAGTGCACATCAGCGGATGAAGGCAATTGAAGTCGGTAAGCCACTGATCCCACTTTCTCTTCAATTACGAAAAGGCCATAGTATCTAAGGGATAATTTGTGATTGTCTCTGGTTGCTACTGTCTTTTGTCGATAAGGTTGTAGTTTTAAGTACACGACATCACCCACTTCAAATGTTCTCTCTGTGCACTTCTTATCTATAAATTGTTTCATACAATTCTGTGCACGTTGGAGATGAAACTTCAGGTTCTTAAGCATGTCTTCCTTATCAGTAAGGAATTGATCCATGGCAGCCATCGGAGAATCCTTAGGGAAGTATGGAATGTGTAGTGGAGGAGGGACCCCATAGAGAACTTCAAACGGGGTGATTTGTATCGCCGTGTGATAGTTTGTATTGAACCTCCATTTGGCGAGAGATAACCATTCGTTCCACTTCTTATGATTGTCTCCAGTCATACAATCGAGATATGTAGCTAAGCACCTATTTACTTGCTCCATTTGTCCATCGTTTTGAGGGTGGTAAGAGGTAGAGTAGTGTAATTCCACCCTTTGTAATGAGAATAATTCCTTCCAAAACTAGCTTAGAAACACTGACCCCCTGTCGCTGATGATGGTAGCAGGCATTCTATGCAGTTTGAAGGCATTGTCGAGGAACAACTTAGCAGTTTGATGAGCAGCGTAGGGGTGAGATAGACTCATGAAGTGAGAGCACTTAGTTAACCTGTCAACTACCACAAATATAACATCTTTTGCTTGAGATTTTGGTAAGCCTTCAAGAAAATCCATACTGATGTCAGAAAATATGGTTTAAGGAATGGGTAGGGGCTGTAGAAGACTAGGATAGGCCATTGATTCAACTTTGTTGCATTGGCATACCGCGCACTCTCGCACATATTGCCGAACTGCTCTTTGTAACCCTTTCCAATAGAATAGACTACTGACTTTTTGAAGAGTCACACTCATACCTAAGTGACCGCCTACTGTAGAGTTATGAAAGTAGGATATAAGCTGTTTTTGTAAAGTTGGAACATTGCCCACCACGAGTCTGCCCTTCTGTATTAAAGACCCATTTTTCCAACAAAAATTTGAATGAGAGATAGGATCAGCAGCAAGTTCAGATATGAGCTTCTGAATTCTAGGATCAAATTGCCAATTGTCGTGCATATGTTGTAGAGCATTTGTAGAATAGGTAGAAACAGCTAATTGATTAGATTATGCACTGTGCATTCTAGAGAGAGAATCTGTTGCCACATTATCCTTTCCTTGTTTGTAAATGATTTCATAGTCTAGCCCTATTAGCTTTGCAACCTAAGTATGTTGAATGCTTGTCGTAACTCGTTGATCTAATAGGAACTTCAAGCTATGATGGTCTGTTTTAATCTCGAAATGTCTGTCCTACAAATAATGCTTCTAAGCTGCTACAGCTTGTAAAATAACTATCATCTCACGTTCGTAGGCTGATAAGGCTGGATGCTTAGGTGACAATGCTTTGCAAAATATAGGCTATTGGGTGACCTTGTTGAGTGAGGACAACACCAATCCCCAAGCCACTAGTGTCAACTTCGATAGTGAATTCTTTGGACAAATCAGGTAAAGCAAGCACAGGGGCAGTAACCATCGCATGCTTAAGCTTGTTAAAGGCATCTGTCACTATTGGAGTCCATAGAAATGCATCCTTTTGCAAGAGGGTAGTAAGCAACTTGCTGATACTGTCGTAATTCTTTACAAAGCGTCTATAGTAGCCTGTGAGCCCAAAGAAGCCTCGAAGTTATCGGACAGTAGTGGGAGTAGGTCAATTGAGAACAACCTCTATCTTTTGGGGTCAGTGGAGACTCCATCACTGGAAATGAAATGTCCCAAGTACTCTACCTTGTCAACCCCGAACTCGCGCTTAGATTGTTTAGCAAATAACTTTTTCTGTCTCAAAATCTCTAGCACCATTTGTAAGTGTTGAACATGATTACTACAAGTATGACTATAGACCAAAATGTCATCAAAGAAAACCAAAACAAATTTTCTAAGATATTATTTAAAAATAATGTTCATGTGGCTTTGGAAGGTAGCAGGGGCAATAGTGAGGCTAAACGGCATAGCTAAGAACTCGAAGTGCCCATCATGGGTTTTAAAAGCTGTTTTGTGGACATCTAGCGGGGACATCCAAATTTGATGGTATCCTGATCGAAGGTCTATCTTAGAATAAATACTAGACCCATATAATTCTTCTAACAATTCGTCTACCAACGGAATGGGAAATCTAAATTTTATGGTAATGTTGTTTAGTGCCCTATAATCAACACAAAACCTCCAGGAGTTATCTTTTTTTAACCAAAACAACTGGTGAAGCAAAGGATCTTGTGCTAGGTTGTATAATACCTGCTTGTATCATTTCTTCTACCAATCCTTCCATGACGTCTTTCTGAATTCTTGAGTACTTGTATGGCCTTTTATTTATTGGTTGCAAACCAAGAAGCAGGGGAATCTTGTGATCATGCCCTCGGACAGGAGGGAGTCGTTTTGGAGCCTCAAACATGTCAGAGAATGCCTTCAGAACCTATTGAATTCTAACATCAGTAGTGCTATTTGATGTTGATCGGTTGGCCTCCTTGTAATTCAAGGTACCTCACTCAGCAATAGTGATGTGCTAATGCCATATAGTAGCACTTGTTGATCCTGCCACTTGAAGGCCATCCATAACTCCTTATAGTTAAACATTATGTTTCCTAAGGTAGAAAGCCATTGTACCCCAAGGACCATATCACTACTACCGAGCTCTAGGATTAATACATCAGCTATAAAATGGACCCCTTGTATTCTCCATTGAAATTGCAGGTTGCCTTACAAGCCATGCATTCTCCATTGGCATCCTTTACAGTCATAGACTTTACTGGAGTTAGAGCACACCCTAGTCTCTTAGCAGCACTGGAACTAAGAAAATTGTGAGTGCTCCCCGAATCAATAAGCACTTGCAGTGTCTTCAATCATACACTACTCTTGACCTTCATTGTCTGATATCCAGTAGTGCCTAGGAGGACATTTAAAGAAATATAGGGTATAGCATCCTCCTCTACTATTTCTCCTAATGGACCCACATCATGGAATTCATCACTGGAATCATCATCCACATCTTCTGTGACAGTAATATAGTAGATATTTTTACTCTTGCATTGGTGCCCTGGAGTGAATTTTTCAAGGCACCAAAAACAAATATTTTTAACCCTTCGTGCATCTAAATCAGAACTTCTGAAATTTTTGCCAAGAATAATAGGTGTAGAGTTTTTGTTTGGAATATAGCTTGATGGTTTAAGCGTGGAGGAATGGGTTGGAAAACACTCCTCAGATGTAGCAGGAGGGTAGGTCTTAATGTTGTAGGGTAGTTTGATTGATTCCATCTCAGGTTCATTGTCTCTGGCAATTTCGTAGGCATGGGGTAGGGATTGAGGTTTCATAATCTTCAACAATTTCCTGGTTTCACCCTTTAGACCAGTGATAAACATAGTAAGGGCTTGTGCTTCACTCAAGTCCACAAGATTCCAATAAATATCAAACTCAGATATATAGGATTCCAAATCAACTGTTTGAGTCAAGTTTTTCAGAACAGCTAATGGGTGTTGTCCCACAAACCTCTTGCAAACTGCTGTGACATACTCATCCCAAGTGAGGTTGTGTAGCCCTACTGTCTTTGTGTAAGCCTGATGCCAATACAGTGCTGGTTTTTCCATATGATAAGCTGCGTATTTGATTTTCTTTGTTGGACCCCACACCTCACCCGTAGGTGTTTGGGGGTGATACCCTCGGCGTGTGTTTGCGAGTGATACCGCGGCATCCAACACAAATCGGTATTGTCCTCTTTGGTCAAGGATGAGGCCACGCCTCGAATCCAAGACCTCAAGGTTTTGTTGTTTCTAAGAATACGCCTCTCACCATTAGCTTGGGGTGTGGGGTCCAACATTCTTAGTGTCACTGAGGGGCTCCATATCAAAAAATTGGTTAGCCTTATAGATTCAGTCCCTAACATCAGACCCATTGAATGTGGGAAAAGATTTCTTTGGTTTCTTGAGTTTATCAAAATGGGTATTCGTATATGTAGTTGTTTGCTGTGTGCAGGGAAAGATTTGAGAGGGTGGTTGATAAAAATTTGGATTCGTATTGTAAGAGGTATGGCCTGTATGGTGGGAACCAGAAGGTGGTTATGGTAGTTAAGTTGATCTCAGCGGTGTTGGAAGGAGAGGTTCTGTAGTATGAGTATGGGGGTATGTAGGTGGGGTGGATCCCTTTGTGCCTGTGAAGGATTGTTATGAGTGGCTAGAGGTGTAGTGGGTCCACCACTAGTATGGTTAGATGATTGTGAAAATTGCTAGATAAGAGTATTTCGAATTTCCACCATTAATTTTTAAAGCTCCGTGAGATCACTAGCTTGCTTGGCTGTTGTTGCCTGCTAAGCGACTTTGTTCTGTTGTAGCTCTGAGGTGATAACAGCAAACCGTTCCTAGGTCTCCTGAGAGAAGGAAGAAAAAAACTCATCCAACCTTTTTACATCCCCAGAACGTGTTTCCACCATTGTCACAGGTATGGTAGGAGCGATGTCTCTGATACCACTTGATGCAAGTGAAAGATGGATTAACCCGATTTGGATTGATTGGATAGGGAGCTCAATGATGTCGAGCTAGTAGGTGTGATTAGAAGAAGAAGAAGAAGAAAGAGAAAAAGAACAGAAAGAATTGGAGAGAAGGAGGAGAATCATATTTTGTTATTCATTGTTTTCCTTCACAAACTCTGCCACTCAGGCTATAACAATACCAGCCCGACATTCCCGGATCGTGTAACAAAATCATTATTACACGTGTCCTTACCAACTACCATAACTAGCTGATTCTCTTGTACTATTACTATTGGACTGGACCAACATCTATTAACCATACCCACTACTATCTTCTTCTTTTAAGCCTCTTGATTCTTCTTGTTTGCTGCCGCGACTTCGGTACCTTGAATTGTTGCCTGCAACAATTCGATGAATCAAGTTGCTAGAAAAAAATAAATGGCTAAGCGATGTTGACTTGGAAAAAGCTATCATAACAAATGGTGGTTAGAAAGCAAAATATTGCATTATGAAATGAACAGAAAACTACCCAAGACTGTGTTCCTTCAATGTCAATGATGTGTTGACATAGGTAATTGCAGCAGAAAAGCAAAGTGAAAAGTACATACATAGTCATGAATTTAGCAAACATTTGAGGGTAACACCAGCCAAAGATAGAGGCAACCATCAAGAAAATTAGTCCTGGAATATGAAAGTTCGGTGCCAGTACAGTGCATGATGATTAAGTTTGGTTGTGATCGTGGCCCCGGGAAATTAATTTCCTTTTTTGCTTAGCTGTCTGTGGATTTCTGCTAGCCTCAGAATATTGATGCAGGACATAGGCGTTCTATGAAATGAATCATTCTACTCCAAATATTTCTGCCCCAAAACTTCGATAATCAGTAGTGTAGAATTCGTCCTTTATAAGAGTGAATGCTTTCAGTTCTTACTCTCTACTCAGTTCACATTTTATATTGCACTATTTTGTCGCAGGGAATGCTCAGTCAAAACCCAAGTTTATGTTCTAAAATTTTTTTCTAGTCTCGAAGTGTGCTCAATCATTTTCAGGGAATGTTCCTTACTGAAAAAAGAAAAGAGGAATAAAAAGAAAATGTTCGAGTAGATAAACCTCAATCATAGTCAGCGACTACTGGTGGTTTTTTTTCTTTGGCTTTTTATTTTGTCCTTTTTGTTGTTTTAAAACTGTGATTAGATCGTGGACCGTCGTCATTTACTTTCTAATCACCTCTACAGTTCTATCTGTACCATTTTGTTCTCCTAGCTCTCTGTATTTTTTCTTTTGGCACCTTCAGATTTAAGCAAAAGTAGTTCAAGCCAATAATTCTCTCATGTTCCATGGTACTAGTTGCTCCTGTAATTGGAGAATCCAATACTCGTGTTCCTGTAGGCAATCATCTTTTGTAGCCAAGTGTTTCTGGTTAGGAAGAGAGGAGCTAGTCAAAGTAGAAGAATCGTCCATCTTTTACATCTTGAGTTGGATTCCAGCCAAACACAAAGGTTTCTTCTGACATGATCAACAATTACATGCAGAAGTACTTGAGATCTAAATTACCAAGACTCAGAAAAAATAGAGATGAACTGGATTTATAAAATTCACGAAATTTTAAGTCTTTCTTGAAATCAAGAATCCAGTCTCTTATCGAGTACGCATGTAAAGCTTTTCTTTAGTGGAAGTAAAAGCACAAAGTAGCACCTTTGTTATTGTTCTATGGGAACAAACATATGCCTTTACCACGTTTTAGTGACAAGAGAGACTGAATCTATCAGAAAGGTCCTTGGTCACCAAACGAGAACTTTCAGTACAACATCGTCATTATTTCTGATTAGAAAATTCACTTGCATTAGAAGCAAGAGTCATAAAAAGAAAAAAGAAAAAAGACAAAGGAAAGAGTAACATGAGGAAAAGCACATCTGGTTGGAGTTATTAAACAAAGGTGAGATGCCATCACTGCATAATTTAAGCTATATCTACTCCTAATCATAAACTTATTTGGCTCTGTCCTTTATCACATCAAACCCCATCTCTGTTGGGTCAGTTGCTTGGAGTTCATAATGGATCCCATCTAGCACTCTCCTCAATCCATCTTTGGATGTTGCATATAACATTTTTGCTCTAATTCTTGATGCTGTTGGAGCCCTGCAGCCAACCCAACGATCATGATCAATGATGGTGACACATATAGATGTAATTATATTGGTAGATCCAAACTCCATTTCTTCGTAACTCGTACGCTTCACACACCACACCCTTATTATAAAGATGCTTGAGGCTTGTGCAATAGAGATCAATTATACGGCAACAAGGAATACAGCAAGAATTGGTCCTAAACTTGTCAGTCCAATATAAACTCCAACCTGTTAGCTAGCTTCTACAAACTACATGTAACTATCAATAAAGAATCTAATTAATGATCAAAACCAATAATTGTAGGCTGTAGCCCCTACAATGAAAAGAGTAAACTTAAAGGGTCGACAGTGGTTTTCCCACGAAGACAAAAATTTCAGAATTATCCCACTAAACGCCACCATCCATGCCATTGTTCAAAGGTCATAAACGTAAGTTCATAACGATTTAGGTGTAGTATAATTCAAGCTGTGTAATGTTGATCTTGAACATCATATCATAAGACCATAGTTTAATGTAATGCGAAACAAAAAAGAAAAAACATTAAATAACGAAAAAAAGGAATGACGGACCATGCAATGAAGAAGATCTTGCTCTTCCTGCAATTATCGACTGTAACAAAGTCGAAATCGAACACAGCATATCTGCAGTCATCGTCCGGTAACGACGCAGCAAGATCATCATAGCTCTCGCCGGAACCACCCACCTTGTCGACCGTGACCAACCTGGACTTCTCGTCGATCTTAAACACTATGTATCTATGCACCTTTTTCCATTTCATTTCCATGAAAGAGTTTTTGCATTCATCAGTCACCCACATGCCTGTAGTCGCCTGCACAAAACATCATGATCAATAAGAAAAAAAGGCACAGATTAGCGATGACTCAAAACTGGAAGATCATAGCAAGAGAACCATGAGAAGAAGAGAAAACGTATACCATCTTGAAAGCCATAGCCATTGTTGATGGGTTAAAAGGTAATTGTTGCTTGGGACAAAAAAAGGCTGTGAGTGTAAGACTTGAGTACGTCGGGTGACACTTGAAAAGTCTTATATAGAGAAGTGGAGATTATATTGCCACTCAAATTTTAGGGTTATTACATTTTTGTCCAGACAGTGCCATATTTATGTATTAGATTTTCAATTGTGCACTTGACTCTAAGTTAATGATGTCGAGTCTTTTTGTTTGTTTTACACTTTTACCATACTTTATTGTAATTATATTTTTCAGTAAATATAATTTGTGCTCTAATAAATATTTAAGTTATCTGTAATTTATACAACTACATACAACCATAATGTAATATGTAACCTGTAATATAAAATTTACAACCGTAATTTAAAACCTTATTATTATCGTCAATTTTCTTATTTACAATTTATTTGGTAATCATTTACTAGGCTTCTTGTAACCGTGGACTTAAACTGAATGTTTGGATATGCTTATACCAGTAGAGCTTTTGTCAGTAGAACTTTTCTAAAAAGTCAATTAACTGTTTGGCTGTTATTTAAAAAGGAGATGTTTTGAAAGAGCTTCATACAGTAGACTATTTGATAACATAAAAATAAAAAGCACTTTTAATTTTAATTATATTTTATTTTGTAATAAAAATTATTTATGCATATAAATATTATTTAAAGTATATAAAACAATATGCAAAGCATAATATATTAATTATTATATAATTTTAAACCATATGAAACATAAATAAAAATATATCTAAACAAATCTTTTATATAGATTATAATATAAGTAAAACTAATATCAAAAATAAATATTAAAACATATAAAAAGTTAAATAATATTATATAATTTTTAAAATAAATGTGAAGATGAGTTTGTGGGTATTGTGGGAATTATGTGTAAAACATAAGGGGCAAAAGAGACTAAAAAATAGGCTCATTAATTGATCTGAAAAATCGCTTTTTGAAAAGCTCCAAATTTGAGTTTCTTAAAAAGATGTATTTTAGTTGCCAAAAAAACTATATCTACTAAAAAAGTGTCTTTTTCATTTTACAACTAAACACTCATTTTTTTAAAAAAACTTTTGCCGTGAAAAAAGTACTTTTTCATTTTACAACCAACCACTCATTTTTCTTTTAAAAAAACTATTGTAGTGAAAAAAAGTACTTATTAATCCTCCAAAAATTCAACCAAAAAGACACTAAATCTTCAAATTCAAAATTCAATTTCACAAGTTCTCCTTGTAGAAACCCAATTTAGCTCATGAGTCATGTAAGCTAGTAAATTACAAGGCTCAGGAATCAGGATCTGTAAGGTGGGAAGTTGACAAGTCCCATCTCTCTAGGGGACAAGTCAAACATGCTTGAAATCCATTTAAAGCGATTCTATAACCTTCCTTATTTAATCAAGTAAAGATAAACGAGAGTTTAAACACATGAAATTCGTTAAAATTAGCCCCATTGATGTACTGTTGTTATTATTTACTTTTGTTCCTTTCTTTGTATTTAGTTTTGCCAATTTACACCTGTGACTGAATTTCTTGTAAAACTTTAGGACTTAAAAGAGACTAAGAATTTCAATCTGTTTCACATGACCTACCTAACCTGCCTTCCTACTACGAAAGAGAGATATGTTGATTATGCGACATTTTATAGCAGTAAAGTAATTGGAAGGATAGTCTAGCCAATAATAGCATTGTTAGCATACACTATACTCCTTGTGATTGAACTCCAATTTTGTCTCTCAATGACAAAACAATAGTTACACAACTGGTTCAGTATACAATTCTTTCTCAACTCTTTCACCTTGCCAATGCATGGATTGATGCTATATTGGCAAGAAAATGCCTTGTTTTCGCATTTTCTTTTTGGTCTAATGGAAAATCAAACTAGTTCAGCTAGACAAAACTACCTAACCATTTTCGAAGTACACAAACTACAAATATGCCCACATGAATGAACATTAGTTGTGCGGATAATATGGTGGTCCCATCTCGGATCGCACACCCACATCCAGGGACGAAGCTACTAACAAACTTGGGGGGCCCATGGGCCCCCCAAGTTTTTTT
>JANKOE010000206.1:71051964-71079902 GCA_026284465.1 Erythroxylum citrifolium | reverse complement strand
TAATTTTTGTTTCTTGTGCCTCCTTTTAACCCCCTTCCCCCCCCCCCCCCCCTATTTTCTCTTCGTTATATCCATTTATAGCTCGAATTTATGGTTTCTGAAGTGGAATCAATGATATACATGGCTGTATACACGATCATGTCCCTCAATCTTGCTTAAATCTTTGAAAATCGCAAAGAAATATGGTCTTAGAGAGCTACACAAACACCCACATGGTAGTGTAGACTTACACGGACAATCGTTAAAATAGATTCAATTCTTCCAATTTTTTGTCCTGATTTTGAACTAATTCCTATCATTTTTATCCATAAAGGAAAATAAGACAAAAACACAATAGAAACAAAATAAGTATAAAAAACAATAAGAATCTCTCAAATAAACAAGTAAAATGCAATAAATATAAGATTATAAATATAGTATATTTAGCATTTATCAAACTCCCCCACATTTAAGCCTTTGCTAGTTCTCAAGAAAATCAATTTCATTACTCTTAAATTAATAAGAAACAACTATAAAAAACATAAAACAAATAGGATATTCATCAAGATTCTTCATTATTCATTCAATTACAAAGTTCATTGAAATGTGAAACATTTAGTTACTTGCATGAAGTTATAAATCAATCCAATTAAATCAACAATTCTTCAAAGTTTAACTCAATTCACACCATTCTGCTTAATGTATAAAGTGAACATATAGAAGAAAAATGTTAAAAACTTTAACACTTTTATATCTCTTATTAAAAATAAAACAGTAAATTTAAACATTCTAAGAGCATTTAGAAGCTTGTTTGAAAAGTCACGTAACCTTTTGATGCGAGAGTAAGCACCTTGTTATGAATACCCCAGGTCACTCAACTAAGTCACCATCTCAAATGGCTACTAACCACTTTTTAACTTTGACCTTTTTATAATACAAAGCCAACGGAGTGAAATTATTTATACTCATTTATTCATACACTACTTTTTCTTTTCTTTTCTTTACATTATGGGTAACAAAAATGTTAAAAAAGAATTCACATTAAACTTAACGCATGTACAAATTATACATAAAGTATCATAATGCAAATCAGGTATCCATTCTCAAAATTAATGAACTAAATTGAAATCAACTTAATCATCAAAACTCATAACTATTTGTGTAAACAAATTAAATCACAGTTATAACCAAACTCATAATGAATCATCTTGATCAACATTCTCTCTAAAAAAGATCAAGTTATTCATTATTAAGCTAATTATAAAAAATTGACAAGCTTGACTGTTAAGTCATTTCGTTACACTTAAGTCGTACATTTTCCTCAATGTACAGAACATACAAGAACAATGAAAAATATGAATAATGGAGTGGTGAGGATTACTCCCTTGATAGAAAAATATTTTTAGTTTTGTCAACTATCATTAGCTTCCATCCAATATAGGTGAAATCTTTTCTACTCTAAAGCAAGGGTTGATGTTGCCTTCATAATCTGTGAAACTTCATCAAATATCAAGTAACAAAATTAGGATCATCAAATTAAAACTATAAAAATAACTAAACTATTAACGACAATCCTACAAACTACTCAATCAAAATAAAAACATAATTATTTGTTGCTTTCCAACATTTTTAGTTAGTTTTATAACTAGACTTCTCAGTAAGCCATTTTTCAACCTAGATATATAATTAACAACTTGCTTCACTCTTTTCCCCATATCAAAGTTCAGTAGCTTGCAAGTAGGCTACATGTTTCAATAGAACAAGGAATAACAAAACCTTTTGGATCTTCAATTGATTCTAATAGTTGGTTTTATGGAAAGTAGGAGCTCTCCATACTTAAGATGATTGTCAATAATTTTTCCCTCTATTATTCTCTTCTTCATTCTCTTCTTAAACAATAGCTTCCTCCTTTTTTTCAACCTCTATCTTCTTTGTTGAATCTTCTTCCTTCTTTTTTGATCCATATATTCCTCCATGTATTCAACCTTTGGCTCCTCTCTACTCTGGAAAATTAATGCACTCACGTGATCCCTCAAGTTTAACTTAGTGTATTTTAATGAAGTAACTAGCTCTTGGAGTCTATGGAGGACAACCTCTTATAAAGCAATGCCTTTCATAAGGACATATATAAGATGTTCCTCTTCCTCTTGCTACTGTTGGTCCAGAAATACAAATGAAGCATGATTGTTCCATACAAAGTCCTCCATTCTGAATTATATGTACTCTTGTAATGGATATCTTGAGGCTAGTTCTCCATGCAATTCAGATGCTTTTATATATAGTTTGATGCTTTAAATTCATAATTAACATGTCACCCCCCACAAATGTCAAAACATGTCATAGATATCAATTGAGCTATCGAATACATATCACTATGCCTCTTGTTCTAAGCTTCCGAAGCTACCATAGGTGATGGCATGCTAGAATCCCCCTAACAATACTCTCCATCATTCCATTGTATTTGGTGGCTTAACAAGGACTACCCAAAATTTAAAAACAAGACACAAACACAAGATAAAAAACGAAAGTTATAAGGAAAAACAACTAATTCTTAGTTGATTAACTGAAACCTCTTTCAAGTTAAAATCCCTAAGATTGCATTAATCAATTCGTGAATTTCACTATTAGGTTTATCCTTAATCCAGAAGGTTTATGTCAACCTATCTTTAGCTTTTCATGCAACTTCTTTCAATTATGACTGATCTATTTAACAAAAGAATTTTTTAATCTCAATTGCATGAAATCATATATGAAATTATAAATTGGCAATATTAATTCAAGAATAATTACAAACACATTATTGAATCTCAATGACACTAAAGAATGAATTAAGTTAAAATAAAATCACTACAAAGTCTATCTTAGAGTTTATCTAATCTTAGTACCCAAAAAAATTTTAGCTCACAATTATAACTTTAAGACTAAAGGAAAAACAAAAAACTAAAAGAAGTACGATGAGATCCCTTTTAATCTTCATGAAACCCACTCTATATTGTTGAAAATCCACCCCAAATATGTTTCTTTGCTTGTTCTTTGTTCTCTCTATCATTCTAGACCATCAATTTGTGTTTTCTGGAGTCTCCTATGAAACCTTTTTTTTCCTAATTTTCTTTTTTATCTATTTATAGCTTAAATTTAGGACTTTTGGAGTGGAAATGATCACTCGTATGGCCTTGTGTATGACCATACCCCCCAATCTTGCTTCAATCTTCAAACATTGCAAAAAAAAACACAACCATAAAGAGCTACACCGCAGCTACACGATTGTGTAAACTTACACAGGCAACCACCAAAATAAAGTTAATTCTTCTATTTTCTATCCCCATTTCACCCTAGTTGCTCTTCTTTTTTATCCATGAAGGCGCATAAGATCAAAAAACACAATAAGAACAAAATAAGTACAAAAAAAATAAGAAACTCTCAAATAAATAAGTAAATTTCTAACATTGGTTTCATTTTCATTTTTAGAGTGTTTGATATATTGTCTACATCAAATCTTTTTTGTAAGAGAATATGAAAACTTATATGCTCATATATATTAAATGTTTAATTGGATGAGCATATTCCTTTATTAGAAAGTTCTAAAATGTTACCAAGCAATGTACCAACGGAAAGGTCTAAATAGGTACCAAATAAAGAAATAATTCAGGTTAAACAAAAAATTCCATTAGGAAGTGACATTAATAATCACTTCAATAAGATTAGATCAATTGATGAAGTTAAAAAAGGTTGAATATAAGTATTGTCATAAGATATTGACTGAGATTTCTAAAGGTGAAACCTCTTATGTAAAGAGAAACATATAGTTGTATAACATAAAGAAGTTTATATCAAGGTACCAAACATTTTTTACCCTAACGTAATTAAAGGGAAGAATGAAATGACTGTTACAAGTTGTGATAGCAACAAAATAAAATTTTTGATAGCTAAGATGGTCATTGGTGATGAATAGCCACTCTCCACTATTGATAGCAAAAACTTTAGGATGGTGTCACCTCACTCTAATCATCCTTTAAGATCCTAACTCAGAATATCGTGAAGAAAGACATTTTTAATATTTACCAACATCAAAAGAAAGAAATATTAAAGATACTATCAATTATTCATATCTGGGTAGCCATCACATCAGATATGTGGACAACTAATAACTAAAAGAATGATTATATAGTGGTGACAACACACTATATTGACAATGAATGGAATTTATATAGTCGACTACTTAGGTCAATTATATTCTTTAATATTGTTATCAGTTTATTTATTATATTATAATTGATATTTAAGTATATTTTAAAGAGGTAGGTTTATTTTTGTGCTAACACCACATGTAAGTGAAGGATTGACAACTATATTGGTGGATTGCTTAGTGGATTGGAACATCGACACTAAGCTCTCAACCATAACTCTCGATAACTATAGCATGATCCAATGATAGAAAAGTTTAAGATCAAGTTACAAGTTTGGAGCTTGTTGATTGGTGGTAGGTGACAAAAAAGCAGTAAATTCGATTTGAAATAGCATAATGTCCTAAAATAGTAGAAAAATTTAAAGGAATTGCATGACAATTACACATTCTTTGCAAGAATTTAGTTTTGGATTGTCCTACCATACGGAATTCAACATTTAAGATGTTCGAGTCGACAACCAAGTATGTTGAGGTGTTCAGTAGGCTGAGATGAAAAAATTCTCAATATACTTACCCACTAATGAAAGAGCAATGGGAGTTGGCTAAAGCACGTTGTGTAAAGTTGAAAATATTTTATAATGCTACTGATTTATTCTCAAGAACAAAATATCCAACTTTGCACATTTGCTTTAGCAATATGTGCGAAATCAATAGAGCTTTATTTGATTGGATAGTTGATTCCAATAAGGTGATTAAGGTCATAGTAAAATATATGACGGAGAAACTTAATTCTTATTGATATATGGTCAGACAAACTGTGATAGTTATTTTTGCGTTAGACCTGATATATAAGATGGAGCGTTTTTTTATTATCAAAATTTGTATAGTGGTCGAGCCGAAGAACATGTTGATATCACTAAATAATTTTGGTATAATTTGTTTAATAATTATCAACCAAGATTGGACAAAAATCATGATCGTAGTAGTTCAACTTCAACTTCTGGTTTAGTTTCAGCTTTAGATCATAAGACTAGTGCAAATCTTGAATTTGCATAATTCATTAAACAGAAAAGGGTTTGGACTTACAGTAAGATGGATTTGGGTAACTATTTAGAGGTAGTTCTATAACCGAAGTTAAAAGTATGGAGTTTGAAATAGTAATATGGTGGAAGACACATAGAAGTGCTTTTTCAATCATACAAGCAATTGCATGATTGGACTTACAGTAAGATGGATTTGGGTAACTATTTAGAGGTAGTTCTATAACCGAAGTTAAAAATATGGAGTTTGAAATATTAATATGGTGGAAGACACATAGAAGTGCTTTTTCAATCATACAAGCAATTGCACGGGACCTCCTAGCAATTCCAATATCAACTATTGTTTTAGAGTTTGCTTTTAGCACTAAGGATCGAATAATTAGTCGTCATCATGTTCAATTTCATCCTAATATTGTGGAAACTCTTATATGTAACCGAAGTAGGTTAGATGATGAATATAATTAGGGTAAAGTCTATTCTTTATGATATATTAGTTTTGCTTATCTTAATAATTTTAACAATCATATATTATTTTATCTTATATTATCTTTTCTATATTAATACAGGTACAAAGATCAGTTTTCCAAATGAAAATTTCTTCGAACAAATATTCAATGTTGAAGGTATAATTAATTGTTGATTATCATATGTAGAGTATTTATTTATTACAATTGTTGCATAATCAAGTATAATTTAAATAATAATATTTCTATATATAGATGAAGTAGTGCAAACTATTAAAATCATAATTATAACAGTTAGCTAACCCTTTTTCTCTAATGTGGGTTTGTTTTCTTTAATCTTTACTTCTCGATTTACTATTTTTTATTTGATTACTTTGGTTTTTACAATTGAAAATATAAATCTTTACTTGTGTGGTTTTATAACGTTAACAAAGAAAACTTTGTACTATTGTCTCTACTTGGTAGCTTAACTCCAGTCTCTACTCTCCATCTATAATTGGTAATTTTTTCTGCCTTTTTCATTTGGATCATAATAGCACTACAACTCTTTTGTTTTGATAATAAAATAATTTTTATAATAGCACTGTGGTACCTGTTGTATAGGCAAAGTCATAAATTTATATTATTCTTTTATGTTTTGAATAGACCAAGCACCATTTTATTGTTATACTTAGATAAGAAAATAATGAATAGTAAAAAAAGAAATAAAAGTTTAAAGAAACATTAATTTTAGTTATTTTTTGTCAAAAGTAAGATATTGGACTTTACAATATTAATTAATATAAATAACATAAATATGGATTCTTTATTAGAATTGAGATAATTTGCAAAAAAGAGCAATTTAGAATATTCAAAACTATATTTAAAAACTGAACCTAAGACCTATAATATTAGCCTAAGACCTATAATATTAGACTTCTTTAAAAAATTAATGAGATAAAAACACTTTTTTTTTACATAAAATGATAATATTAACTTTTTATGGAAATGAGTTTTAGGACAATAAAGTTCGTTATAAAATCTTTAAACAATCTTTTTCTTTAAACAAATATTTTTACTAATTGACACATAATATTTTTATTGTATTTTTGATATAAAATAATTATTTATATTATCCACAATATTCATAAATTGTTATAACACATAAATAATAATCGTGTTACAAATAATCCGTAATTTCAATCACTTGAAATTTTGACTTAAACATCTCAGGCCTACTGCTAACCCTACTCTTAGAGAAGTTTATACATCATAGAAAAACTTTTTAATTCATTTCAACATTCATCTATTATAAAACAAATATAATCACTAAAATGGATACTCAAATAACGTTTTAACCAAAGAAACAAAACAAAAAAAAACAGGTGATATTTTCAAGGCAAAATAGATCACTAAAATAGGGTTAAACAAAAGACTTCAAAAAAACACTAAGATAAAATTTCAAAAATGTTTTATGCTTTATTTCACAGAAACACAATGCCAGAATGTAGCCTTAGCTTCTGGTAAATCAGAGTCATAATGCCACAAGAAAGCTTTAGCTTGACAAAATGTATGTTGTGTATCGAAGGACTTGCAATAACAAGATATGAACCAACATAGCAGTCAATAGCAATGAATCAGATACCAATTGATAGTTGATCTCAAATGTATAAGATTGGGATTTAGATTGTCCATTTCCAAAACAAAATGAAACACATATTTCCCTACTTATCATAGAATTGAACCAGAAAGAATCAGGACGAGAACCAATATAATGCCTTTGTGGCTTATTATCTTTAAGGATTTGCATTATCCAAGCTTTTCAAATTTGAAATTCAACAACAAGATGAAAGCATTCATCCTATTTTCAGGTTTAGAAAAGCCCTTTATTTGGGCATAGGTTGCAAACAAACCAAATAAAACCTGTGGTTGTACTTCGCCACCATAATTTGTAGGACTTGGTAAGTAGTTCACATAAATATCTAGGCCTAAAGCTCACTACACAAGTCAGCTAGCACAAAATTCAAAATGGAAGTATTACGAATACAAATTAAGAATGCCAATTATTATTTTACCATTTCTTTAATAATAATATAGAAAGGCTTTGCTACTATTTATTTTAATTTGAGTTAAACATCTTTGTCCTGGAAAATTTATCTTGAGGCATGTCACCCTTATTTATTGAAAATTACTATTAACAAATACGATTACTAAAGCACGTGAATATAACCCCAGGGCGCAGGTGAGTTGATAAGGAGTTCTCCTGGCTTAAAAGAGGTCGCAGGTTCAAACCGCCCTCATGTATGCAGCCGTTTAAAACTTGGGGTCAGAGCTTTGCCTCCCGCAAGGGACCTACCTGGTTCAAGTGAAGATTAGTCTGAGTGTGGATGGCTTAAGATGTCATACCATAGTTGGGACCCTCCTAAGATACCTCGTCAGAAACCAAAAAGAAAAAAAGAAGAAAAAAACAAAATATATTAAGTACATAAATGCGCAAAATGGATTGCATAAGGATCTAGTACAAAGGAAGAAAACTTAGAGGTGAAGCCTAATGGACAAGGATAAGCAATAAGATAAATCATCCCAGTGCACAAAAGCTTAAAGTAGCAATTACTATTATGGTTATATGTTTTTGCTATAAACATCTACTTGCATAGTAGAAAGCAATAAGTTAACACACATTTATTAGGAAAAAGATTTCAAAAGGACAATAGGGAAGAATGGAGAAGAGATATCTAAACAACCAATTACCAAATATCATCACACTGTTGAAACATGGAAACAAGCCCTTTGAACTGACAAATAAACAGTTTGCTTAGGAAAAAGGGAATGGTGAAAGAACATAAATAATTTTGAAACAAAAGGACATGAATAACATACCTAAATATCTGAAAGCACTTCCAACATGTCAATTGGATGTTCAAATTTTGTCAAATGTACATATTAACAGAAGCCAATTTAACAAAAGAGAAAGTGCTTTGGAAACTGACACATGTTACAAACCTTGTTGAAGGGGTCCAACAAAGCCAATGCAATTGTTACCTACACAAAACAATTGATTAGATGGTGGACAAAAAATTATGAAGAAATTATCTTACCCCCATAATTTTTCATCTGATTAAATACAATTTACTGAAAAAGAAATGAAGGTAAATTTTGTGTAGTAAGCAAAATGGCTAACAAAAATTACTAATACTTCTACCAACGTTCTCCTAGTTACTTCTTATCTCTTCTTTCTATTTTTCTTTCTACTTAGTTATATTTCCAAGGCAAGAATATCCATTTTACTTGTAAGAACTCAATATGTACATAGACTCCATAGCTTGCATACTTCTCCATTTTGCAATTAATAGCTTCAAAGGCTAACCTAATGTTATGACAAAACAATTTACCTTTACAAATGAAAAATTATATGCCATTTTAGAAGAGCTACAAAAATATTTCCCTTTCCATGAATTTTATATTTGTCGGATTAATAATATCAGTGAATCATTCCATCATGTAAAAGGATATTGTTCATGCCTTTTTATAACCCTAGACGAAGATATGGCCAGCCATATGGATCACAAATAGCTTTAAACAAGAATGGGTTAGAGCTACTCCACTTGTCTGCCCAACAGTTTGATAGTTTATTTATAGCTCAAGTAAATCTTCAAACTCAAGCTACTTATAACCCCAAAAATTGTTAGTTTATGCCGTACAATCAATTGATTGATTGTAATTTAAAAACATTCTTTATTTTATACATATTTAGATATATATGATAAAATTTATAGGATAAATATACAATACAAATGAATTATGATGAGATCATAATTATAAAATTTATATTGCATTTATATATAATCTCTGAATTGTTCTATTAGAACTGAACATTAATGAAAAGTTAAAAAATTAACACTCGTTATATTTCGTCATTATAAAGGAAGTAATCATTCTTTTAGATTAAAGTATGTAAATACTTAAATAAACATGAGACTGCTTATTAGATAACAAGTTCATCGAACTAACTCCATATGAAAAATTCATTTGGATCATTACTTGTATGTCTATGAAAATTCTCATTGTGATGATTGTACAAGTGATTTTTTAATTGAGATTTTCAAAGTTATCTCATATAGAAATTGTTACCTTTTAATACTACTTATGTTCTATTCTAATTAAGGGAAACTCCGTTAATAGTTATTGGATATAGCGTATATTATACAAGATTTATAACCTTAAAATAAATAAGGAGAATGTTTCATTATTCTCGAATAGTATTAATTCAGAAAAATCTTGATTAATGTGAAATGACACTTTAAAAGACATTTTCAAAATCAATTACCGAAAATAAAAAACTAATATAATTGAACTAAAATAAAGTAGACATTAATTATATCATAAAATGCAATTTCAAATTAAATTGTAGACATAATTGAAAATTTGTTTAGAAGTTAAACAATATAAGAAATCAATTTCATTAATCATAAAATATCCGATATTGTAGGTAACTCAGAAATCTAAAACTAAAGAAGAGTTGTTAGAAAGGTTCGTGCTTCTCTTCTACTGCCAGAATTCTAATGTCAATATTTGAGATTTTAGCTAGAAAGGTCAGAACATTATTTCTGGAAACACATAACACGTTGGGAAAACTTTCTGTAGCTAAGGCCATGTCTGTTGAGTTTGTGGTTGAGAGAAGAAGCTGTGGCGTCATAGACTGGAAACAGGAGGAGGCAGCGTCTGAACACTTTCAACTGGTAAAGAAAATGATCAGAAAAACCAAAGAAAGATGGGTTAGGAATAGCTGTTCTGGCTTTCGCAACAAATTGCCACAACTGAGAAGGAAAACACAGAATTTTCTGTTTACACAATGTTGATAGAGACCAGGCACCGTGAAAGCAAACGTGTTTTAATATTTTGTTTCCTTCTTTTCGGTGTCAACAGAAAACGTGGGAAAAAAGGGAAACAAACAACACCTCAGAGTTGCAACGGATTGATCCCGCCTTTTAAAACAGAGAAAACCAAAGCATTCATTAAGTTTAAAACATAAATCAACTTGATGATAACAGAAGTGAAAGTGTGGACCAACATGTTGAATAGATCCCACACATGAAACACTTCACATCAAATGATTTGGGCAATTGAATCATTCAAATCTGACAACTGCCAACAATAGTATCATATAAATCATAGTAAATTCAACAAATGTGCCATCAAGATCTGCCTCTTTAGCTTTCTGGCATTGCCCTCAGGATGCATGATTGCAGTAAAGTTAAGGCTCCATCCATGCTACTACAAGGTAGAAGACTACAATGTGAAATAGGAGCCATTGCTAAGAAATTTCCGGGCAGCAGCAAACATCATCTCACTTGCCATCGCTTGATGGCTTGTCTTCCTTGTTCTTTTCCTCAGACTGCTGATTGTAGACAAAAAGTAGATAAAATTTGATATTCATAACAGAATGGGTAAACACAACAAACAAGCCATTAATTTAATTAAGATACCTCAGATTGGCGTTGCAGAGATGCAAGCATATCTTTGACAGCAGGGTCGTTAGGGTCGACTCCTGGAAGCTGTGAGAATATACAGTGATTAAAAAACATGTGCTGGATAGTTGGGTAAAGATTTCTATGGCAAGTTTGAGACACATACTGATGCTAGAACAGATGAAACAAACGACTGATCCTCCAGCACCTTGCTTACATCAGACTTACTTGAGGATTCCTTCGTGCCATCTTGCATGGACATCTGAAGAGCTGCATGCACCAGATGGAGATAAGGGAAAAGTGCAGTTAACTAATTATGTTTAAGAAATCCTTGACATATAGAAACAAGACATGACATATTTACCCTCCTCCACTCGTGAAATGATTCTTATATTGATAACTATTTTTATTATTAAACTTTAAGTTCAGCAATTGATCAAAAGATAAAGTCACTTACAAGTGCAGAAAGCCTTAAGCTACGTACAGAAGAACTTACCAATTGCCAGCTCTGCATCTGCATTAGTTGCATCAGACATATCAACATCATGCGCGGAAGGATCAGATCCGGAGGCTCCCATAGATAATGCAATAGCTTGCTGTAGCAATGTGTTAGCTTCATCCTGTCACCTCACTATTGTGTCAAAGTCTATTTAAAAAGTTTGAAAGATGCAGGTAAACAACAACATCGGCAATGTTTATTCAATGGGCATATTTAAATATTTAAGCATCTCTACAAATGCATCCAAATTCACATTATTGAAGATTTAAGTCAAAAAGAAACCAACCATTGGATCCTTAGCATTTTCAGTTGTTTCAACAGATCTAACTTTCTCACTGTCAACCATAGTGGCATCCTGTGAGTTGGATGATGCTTCCTCTCCTTCTTGTCTACCAACTTCTTCAGCCGCCCTTTTGGCAGCAGCTTCTTGCCTTGCCCTCTCCTCTTCCATAGAAACTCTAAGTGCAAGAGCCAATTCAGGATCTAAGTTAGGGTCTACACCAAAATCAAAGTCACCTCCACCTGCAGCTGCTGCCGCCGCCGCTGCAGCAAAACCACTTCCTCCTCCATCACCAGTGAATACAGGAGTGCTGCCAGAGAAATATATACATTTCAGTTGAAGGGATGTACCATAAAAAATTAACTATATTCTCCTAAGGGCAAATCGAGTCAGTTGCTTGCAAAATATCCTGCTATAACCATCAAGTTTCCAATGACCCTAGCTATCACTACATTCTGATGTGTATTGCTCTTTCCCTAGTCAAATATATCACAGTTTATGCTCAAGTTATTGACAAGAAAAGACTAATCTTAAGTCATTGGATCCATATCATTCTTGACAAGTAATCACCGATTTCCATCCTCGTAATTTCACCCAGTACTAAATTTATCAAATAGGACAGAACTTTCAAACCTGATAAGAACATCAGAGAGAGCATTTGGACCAGGTGGAACATGAACAATGTGGCTGCTATCATTGTTATTAACAGCAGTGAGTAGAGCCTCCAACTTTTCAGGCTTCCCATCATCTTCTTCTCCAAAGTTCACAATATCAATAGAAACACTGTTCTTTTTCAGTTTCTTTCCTATGATCTCCAGTGCCTTCTTTTCATACTTAACAGGACTGTGACACATTGAGTGTGAGAAAACCTTGATCTAATAAGAATGCCCAAGAAATTTCCAATCAATATATAATCTACCTTCCAGCAAAAACAATGATTCTCTGCTGTTGATGTTTGTTTTGACGATGTTTAAGAGCCAGTTGAGCAATCTGGATACCAGCTGCTAAGTTCATATCACCTCCCATTTCAAGACCTATGAAAGCCAGAAAGAGAGGTCTTTTTCATGTGAAAGAACATACAATGCTTGTTGTACTGAGATAAGAGAAAACAACACAACTAAGAACAAACCCCCCCGAGTCTGATATCCATATGGTGAGTTTTGGCTCAAAGTTCCAATATGAACAGGCATATCACAAAAGCCTACTAGTAGTAACAATTAATCATGCATTCATTTCAAGCTCAGGAACAGATTCAATTCACACCAATATTTCAACAGCTATCAATCAGCTAAACAAACCATTCTTCAATCAGAAACAACTTCAACTCTAAATTTACTACAAAACACTTACTAGAGCTCAACTCAGTTACTTCATGCCTTCCATATAACCTATATTTTAAAAACTTTTCTCTCTCATTCAAAATTCTAACCAAACTCCTTATCTGCAAAAATTTCCTAGTAGTGGCAAAAGTTCCAGATTCTGTCAAGATCAAACCTCTATCTGCTAAAAGCTACCCCAACTTATTAAAACAAACACTAAGACCACCACCAACTCGGAAAAACAAATCTACCAAAGACATAGAAAACAAAACAAAACAGAAGAATCCAATGACATTACCGTGCATACAAGCGAGAATTTTTCCAAGATCACTGGTAGGAGTGGTCAAGACACGCACTCCCTTCCCACCCATTGTCAGAATTCCTACCGTATTCTCCGGATTTGACTGTCATTCACCAACAAAATTAAAATAAAATAAAATACAAAAACGAAAACCCTTTTCATCAAAGTAACAGAAACCCAGAACCCTAATTCACACCAGCGACCAAAAAGCTCAAAACTTGCAAAACAGTAACAAAATGCTTCGGCTTTACATATACATAAAGAAAACATATTTCCTCAAAGTAACCGCAGCCCAGAACCTTAATTCACACCAGAGAGCAAAAAGCTCAAAAACCTTCCCAAAACAAGATTAAAAATTTTACTTGAGTTTTGGCACCACAAATGAAATTAACGGCGTCAGCTTGAGCGTGTAAACGCGAGGGCGAGTAGTCCCCATTTCGCATCCACTCTGAGTTGTCGATGCATATCATAGTCGCCTAACGGAACACAAAAACACAGTTACAAGATTATAAATTATTGTCAGTAATCGATTGATCAGAATTATATGAAAACGGAAGATTAGAATCTGATACCTCGAGAACCATATTAGCGAGAGACTGAAAGATGTGTGAAAGAAAGTTCTTGATCCAAAGAGGGACGTTTCTTGCTTAACAAGAGCTGTTTTACTTGTTGGGTTTATGTACTATTTTAACTCGTTTACAAACTTCGTGGGTTTATTTGGACCCCTAAACTTTCTTATTTCAGTTCTTTCTGTCTTCCGAAGAAATTTAGTTTATAAACTTTTTAATTATAATAATAAAATATTATATAAATGATTATCTAAGTTTTATTTTACATAAATAAAAAAATAAAACTTGAATGAATTTTAAATTTTTATTATTTAAAGGGACTATGGATATAACCTGAAATTAAAATAAAAAATAACAAATAAATAAATGTAGGTATAATGGTCTTTTATATTTAATTTTTAACAGATAGTTTATTTTATTTATAGTAAAATAAAATTTTTATAATTCTTTAACTTTATTCTTGTCAAAAGATAATTAAATTTATTTAAAATAAATAATTTCCTGAATCATTGAAAAATTATTTAACCAATTATTATAGATATAAAATATTTTGATTAATCATTTACGAACTAAATCATATAATAATCAAAATACTCATTTTTATACGATTCTATTTTTTTTTTAAATCAAGTTGTGATTAAGAGTTCTGATACTTCAAGTCGTTAACCCATCATCACTTGGGAGCAGTTTTGGAAATTTTTGGACCAATAATTGTTGAAAGTGTGATTGTTGGGAACAAATAGATGGAAAGGAAAAAGGAAACTAAATGCAGAGGCCAGGAGAAAATGGTCGCAGTACCTGATCTGGTGGCTTGAATTATGACTGACGGCAATTACAGAGATTCAAAATTGGGTTTGGAGGTGAAGCCAGTTATTATATTGTTCGAAAGGACATGTCGTCTATAGAAAAGGGATTACCGTAATGTTTTATTCCAGAATCAAGAACCAATGATCCATTCTGCATTTTTCATTCTTTCTCTTGAAGGTTTACTCATACGAAGTGTAGAAGTTTAATATCACCCTCACCAACGAGAGGAAATAAACAGGGGCCATAAACATGCTCAAGGTTAAAGAGTAGAATGCCGGTAACAAGAATTCCTTCTGATTCACATAAGCCTGAACAGGCTGATATTAACCATCCTGTAAAAGGAAGGAACTTCTGGTTTATGTAAGGCTCAGCAAGCTGGTATTAACAAGAATTGTCAGATGCAAAAAAAGCAGACTACCACATTACCCGTAAAAACCTAAAATTGGTAACATCTAACTCAACCAATTCACAGACATGGTACAAAGGTAACATAAGCTTGTGAGTTTCCAAAGAAAAAAATTAGGGAAGTTGATGGGAAAAACTTGCTATTGTCAACTTAATCAGGTGTTTTCTATTTCTCTTCATCCCACTTGCTCTTGGGTATCTCCCCAGAATCTGCAATGACTACCTTCTTTCTAGGTTTTCCACTGTAGGTTCCTGCTCCCCCTTCGATTGTGTAAACATTGTCCATGCCCTGAATAACCTTGCCAAAGACAACATGCTCTCCATCCAACCTAATATATTGAAGTGTCAATTTTGTCCACATATCAACACTCTAATCTGATCTGCTACATATACTACAGCATTTTGTGGAGAAAATTATGCACATATACTACAGTAGGTCTGGGCTAATGCATAATTGGTTAATCAAAGGCAAATTCTTCATGAATCTTGCTCATAAGATTGATTGAACTGATTAATGGTGAAGCAACTGAAATGGATATAAATGTTGTCATTTAGCCACTAGTTGATTCACTTTAATACCTAAAAAGCCAAATGAAACAATCACTTGATCGTCAAAGTAGGATAACTAAGATGTTTCATGCAACCCTTTGTTCGACAGTCCACCAGATAAAATCTTACCAGCTAGCCTTGACAGTGGTGATAAAAAACTGAGAGCCATTTGAATCAGGTCCAGAATTCACCATAGAAACAACTCCTGCAGAAAAAAATGACCAACATCTGTAAAATGGAAGAAAAACTGATGGCTCCCGCAACACTGACTTAATGTTTGGAGCCACCTGTAAACTGATTAAAGAAAAAGTCAAAATTGAACTGTTGAAGCACCTGCATGTGAATGCTTTATCTTAAAATTTTCATCAGGAAATGTGCCACCATAAATAGACTCACTTCCCTTCCCATCTCCACGACCTATGTCACCACCTTGAATCACGAACCCTGATACAATACGATGAAAGGGTGTGCCCTTATAGTAAAGAGGTTTCCCACTTGAACCCTTTCCTTTCTCCCCTGCAAGTCAGTAAACTTATAACCTTAATGTAGAATTTATTTAAAACATTCCTTTAGTATAGAAGAATAAAAAGAAAAAAGAGGTCTAAGTACCTGTGCACAAAGCCCTGAAGTTTTCTGCAAAGAAAAGCTCAAGCGTTATCAGTAAAAAGAGAAGTAATTGAATCAAATAGTTTGGCAATGTTGTACCAGTACAGTGAATGCAAATGATTCTAGCCCACTTGATGGCTAATGATGAGCACAAGATGCCCAACATAATTAAATCATTATTTAAGGTGCAACAAGAAATTCTGCACAACTTTTATTTCTCAGTTGCAAAGATACAGCTTGTGACTCCTAAATTTCTTCCATCAGTTTGTGATGCTTGTTTGAAGCAGCATAAATATTTGAATTTTTTTCTTTTGGAAATCAAATATTTGAATGTTTTGATTGTGCTTGGTAGTTGTGTGACCTGGATACGACAGCAAACTCCATTCATAGTGCAGGCATCAGTCAGATAATTGAATGTTATGATTACTACCGGAGAAAAACACTCTGTATGATCTATATACAATAGGTGTTAACAAACTAACAAAATTTAAACAACGTACCTACAGTTTTTGGTACAACCTGTCCGTATAAACCAATAACAATTCTACCTGCAAGAGAAGCAACGTTACTACAGGATGAAAAAGCAACAATGAAGTAGAGATTGCAATTTGAGGTCAATTGCAACAGGACAAGCATGGTTCATATGGTATTCTACTTTTATTGATCTTTACAGGGAAAAAATTTGGATCAAAGAAGTTGTGAATGAGAATTTATGGCAAATCTAAAGCAATGATTAAAAAATCAAACCAATTTGATTGGCTTAACATAAAAATTTTGAACCGTTTAACTTATTAGGTTGGTTTATCTTAATAATTTTTGTTATTAAAAATCGTTCAATTTTCGTAAACTAAACAGTTTTTATAAACTATAATAAATTGGTTAGTTTTTATTTGACAGTTTTCTTCATTAATTAAACTCTAATTTCTTCAATAGACAAAGATAATCTCCTTCTTCAATCCTATTTTAAATTCTTTAATTTTATTAATCTTTATTATCTATCAATTTTATGACAATTTAATGCCGATTGAACCTTTAAATCTCTTATTTTATTAGTTTAATTTTCAGTCTGATTTTAAAACATTAATATAAAGTCAAGTACTGCCGGATAAATCTTTAATCGTGCAGATCTAAGAGGTATACCTAAACGCTGTTCTTCAATATCAACATCCAAGTATACTCTATGCGTGATCTCATAAACCTCATCTGGCTTGTCTTCAACCTGTGTAATAAACTAGATAAATTTCTTCCCAAGCACCAAAAGAAGAACAAAGTTACACACATTAAAAGACATGCGCTCACAAGGTAAATACATTACAGTTTAGTAAAACAATGAAAAATGTGAGCTTGGATTTAGCTGCAGCAACAAAGAAACAGCATGATATATATCAATGCAATGGCACCGAACAGGAAAAAAGTTCAGTCACTACCATTTATGTGACCAGAATATGATTTAATATACTCATTTTGGAAAATGTCTCTCAAGTTCCTAATTCTAACTCCACATAATTCCTCAATCCTTTTCTGATCCAGACAGTGTGATTCATGAAGAGCTAACCTAACATAATCTAAATGCTAAATAAAACAAAATTAAACGTAGATCAATATGGAGTAAACGACATTCTACAAATATCAATGTTGCATACAAGCTCCTCACGGCGTCTCAATTATCAACAATCTATTAAAACGTACCAAAAACAAGAACCCGCATCACAATCAACTGCATTAATGCTTATCCAGACCACAAAAACCGAAATCATCAATCAGATCCACACAACACACATCAAGCAGCACTAAAATTTATCGAAAGGAACAACATAATTACACCTGTTTTGGGTTGGTGAATACGAAAATGAGAAAAACCAAGACGACTGCGACGAGAAGGAGGCTCTTAGGATGAACCCAACCTGGCATGTCTCCACGTATCATATATGACCAACTTTTTGTTCTTACTTGCTCTCCTACACCATAAAGATCTCAACTTTCTTCAATCCCATCTCCATAAACTCCAAAATCTCAAACGCCCACCTTTCCTCTTCCCGTAATTTCAACGAGGACACTCACAGTGGCCTCCAAAGAGTGACAGAATTGCAGGTAACAGAGGTCGAATCCGATCTCGCTCATCGTCGGTGTGTTGTTTTAATTACTTTGAGCCCATCAAGTCATTTGACTTGAATTGTGGACAGAAGCACTTGGGATCTCCCGAAGCCCAACATATTCTTTGCAGAGTCAGTGGGCATGTAATGAACCCACGAAAGCCTACTCCAAACTCGGAGGTAAGACAATTACACGATTTATGATTCTATAATGATATTTTTGTTTACTTAAGGAATAAGAACTCTTTAGAAACAATTATTTCCAAATTTATCACAATGAAAATTTTCAATTTTATTTTTTATAAAATATAACTTAATAATAAAAAAATATTTCTTTCATTAAAATAAAATGCCAAAAAGAGAATTGCATCTTTATAAATTTACTCTCATATTGTTGTTCTTTTTCTATTAAAAATATTTTTTTATTAAATTATATTAAAACAAATTTAAGTTTTAATTAATTTTATAAAATTCAAACTAATGTGAAAAATTTTAAAAATATTCGACGATCATTAACCATTTACAATAATAATGCTCAATTTAATATTAGAATTTAATCAAAATTTTGTTCAACAAAAAAATTAAATATTTTTTAATTTTACCAAACCGCTCTAATTTTGGCTTGCTATCATTATCTTAGTCACACAAGAATTCATACTAATTTTATTATTACAATGATATAATTTAATTGATATCCTTTAATTTTCCATACATAAATCTTAGCAAAATCACAATTAGAATTGGGCGTGGCAAAAAAAAAATAACTCAGTGTGAAATAAGGGATTTGACATAAATTATTTAAGTTTTTGGCTAAGTTTAAACTTTTTTTATTTTCTAATTTTGGATCAGACTTAGCCTCATATTCCACAACTTGGTCCAATCCGAAATTCGACCATTTTTATTAAAAAATAGTTGCTTTGTTATTATAACAAAATAACATTGGATCAGACTTAGCTTCGTATTCCCCAACTTGGTCCAATCCGAAATTCGACCATTTTTATTAAAAACTAGTTTTTTTTTTTTTTGGATTCGAGGAAACCCTGTAGGCGGACCAAGTGAGCACACCTCTTCGAGAGCCCAACTAGCACATCACCCTATAGGCGGGCCAAGCGGGCGCACCCTATCATTAAGGGTCCAACTAGTTCTCCACCTACAGGTAAAACCCCGGCTGCTCCAGGCTCTTACAAGAGGGGCTAGCATGGAATCGAACCTGAAATCTAACCGAAGTTAAGCCCCGCTCTTAACTATCGAGCTACACCCCTTGTAACAAAATAACATTATTTTGTGTTTGCTCTATATTTGCCTCTCAAATGTATCCGATAACTTCTATTTGCATTGACAAAATATCCCACAAGCCATCACTTGCAATGATTAATCTTCAAGATCACTTCTTATATAGGTGATCCTGGTTCTAATATGGCCATTAGCTTTATAAATTTATTGTCAAAAAGTTAAAATACTCACGTATACTTACACATTTAGCCGATAAAGAATATTAGACTATCCAACTTAACTCACTTAACGATAGAATACAAAAAGAGAAATCTTAGCAATGACATAATAAAATTTAAATAATAAAAAAATGGCCATTTTGTGTTTATTTTACCATAAATCTCTGTAAGTAACTCTAAATGACTCAATGTTAGATACATTTGAATTTAAACCCATAAAACTTCTAACAAAAATTTAAATAAGATGAATTGATTAAGATTGGCCATTTGACTACTTCACATGTGATTGAGAATTTCAAAAGTCAAGTTTATTTATGACACCCCTTTATAAACTTAATTTGTTTATAATTACAAGTATTACCTGTAATTTTTTAAAAATATCATACTTGAAGAACTTAGAGAAAATGACAATAACTTGATCAAGAGACTTCACAAAATCCAAGTTAATCTCCTTCTTAACAATACATTCTTTAATAAAATGTAACCTTATATCAATATGCTTTCTTTTATCATAGAATATTGGATTCTTTGTTAAAGCTTGACCAGGTTTATTGTTAATTATCATTTTTGTTAATTCAATTTGCTATAAATGAAACTCTTTTAGTGGCCTTCACAACCGAATAGCTTGATAAGTACAGGAAGTAGCTACATCATATTATGATTCACACATAAAGAGTGTGACTATGGATGGTTTCTTTGAACACCAAGAGATCGCATTATGTTTTAAGAAAAAGCAAACCATTGGTACCTTTTATATCATTAAGATATTTGGTAAAATCACTATTATAAAATCTATTAAATTAAAGTTTTTGGGAAATGAGGAAAACATGTTATAGTTAATTATATCTTTAAGATATTGAAGAATTATTTTAGTTGTCTTCAAGTTAACTTTAGACGATATCTCCACCAATGACTAATAAGTCCAACTATAAATAAGATATCTAGTCTTGTGCAAGTCAAGTACCTTAAGCTTTTCACAAGACTTTTTAACAAAGTTTAATCTACACCTTTTTGTCCAACAAAATTAGTTCTATTCCAAATTTCATAAGAGTGTCAACCAACTTACTTTCTAACATCTTCAACTTCTTAAGCACCTTCTTAACATAACCTTCTTAAGTGATAAAAATTTCATCCTTCATTTACTTCACTTTGATCTCTAATTATTAAGACATCGATCTCATGTCACTTATTTCATACTCTTAAGTCATGAAATCTTTGAAATCTTCAAACATTTATAGGTTGTTGCCTGTGAAAATAATATCATACAAATAGATACCAATAAATAATAAATTATCTTTATACTTTTTAATATAAAGAGCATAGTTATGTAAGCATCTTGTAAAACCATTATCTTCTAAATAATAATTGATTTGACTATTCTAAGCTCGTGGCACTTGTTTAGGTTATATAACACCTTCTTTAACTTGAATATTTTATTTTTTTAGCCCTCAACCAAATATCCAACTAGTTTTCATCTAGATATCCATTGAGGAAATTAGACTTGACATCTAATTGATGAATCCTTCAATATTGTTGGGAAATAAGAATCTCTTCATAGTATTATTTTTAAGAGAGTAACATAAACGAATATTTCTTTTTAATTATTGCCTTACTTTAGCTTGTGTCTTTTGACAATAAGCTTTACCTTATATCTGACTACTTCACCTTTGACATTTTTTTTGATTTTGTAAACCCATTTGATTATAATGGCATGATGACTTCTAGGATGAGAAATAAGTTCGACATATCATTCCTTTTGATATCTTAAGTTTCTTCACATTGTATGAATCCACTTCTCATTGCTGTAGACATCTTCAAATTTAAAAGTTCAATATCTTTAAGTAGACAAAATAAGTTAGGATCATCATAAATTTTGTTAAGTTTTTTATATCTTCAAGGTCCCACACTTAATAGGTAAATATGTGGATGGTGATACTTAAGATGATGAAGTTGGTGAGTTTAGTAAAGAAAAATCATTTTCTACTTCTTAAACAATCTACTTTTCCTTTTTGATATTCAAAATATAGAAAGAAACCATTATATATATATATATATATCCATTTGAAAGCTCTAATACCAAGATGCTTTTTCATCAAATCCAACATCTTTATTAATAACATTCTTTCAGTTTCTTTGACTAAGCACCTTATAACCTTTTGAGACCTCATCACATTCAATAAAAACAAACTTCTTACTTTGGTTTTCAAGTTTGTACTTTCTTGCTCTAGAACATGAATATATGCAATAGATTCCAGCACTCTTAAATGTCACGCAGAAGGCTTCACTACATTATAGACTTCTTATGGAGTAACATATTTCAAGCTCTTTGTATGACTATGATTTGAAAGATAAACGCATATGCAACTATTTCACCCTAAAACTCGTTAGGCATCATCTTGCTTTTCAATACAGTGCTCTCTATATTTAAAATTATTTGATTCTTTCTTTCAACCACTCTATTTTATTGGGAAAATCTAGGTACTATAAAAGGATGATTTCCATATAGCTTACAGAAACTCTCAAATTCATTAAAAGTAAATTCTACACTTATATTATTTCTTAAAGCTTTAATATCATAACCAATTTCTTTTTTAACCAATTATTTAAACTTTTTAAACATTAAAAAACCTTTAGACTTGTATGTCAAAAAGTTCACCCATGACATTATATTATAATTGTCAATAAAGAGAATAAAGTAAGAGATTTACCAAAAGATGAAGAATTGATGGGATTGTAAACATCTATATGAACAAGTTGGAGTGGCTTGGTAGCTCTTGAACTTGACTAGTTGAGAATGCTTTTCCTTGAATGCTTTTCAAGCGTGCATGCCTCACATAGTTATTTAAGACGAACTATACTTGAATGCCTCTTACCTCTTCTTTTCTTCCAAGGCTTTAAGTGAATTAAAGTTCAAATATTCATACCTCATATTCCATATCCATAAACGATCACTAACACCACTCTTCAAACTCATAGCCTCAGTAATATGTAGGATTGACAAAAATATCTTATTGTTAGTCATAGTCACTTTGGCAATAATATTAGCATTAAAATTCAAAATGTTATTGTCATCTAGGACTTCAATTTCTATATTATTGTGGAAAGTAGGGATAGGAATTAGATCAAAGTGTGGGACTGGAATGCTATAAAGTTTGGTGTGTTGCTAGAGCTAGGAGATTGTAGGACCTTACCTAGAATTTGAACATCTTATATTGTTTCACCAAGCCTCTTGATTTGGTTTACCACTCATATGACTCTTATAAAGTACTCTAAAACAGATACATCACTATTCATTAAAAGTGTCACAAACTTGGTGTTTAGAGTTTGAAATTGTACCTTCTTCACTTTGTCAACTCCCATCACAAATTTTCTAGAGTTTCACACTCCTTCATTAATGTGGTTTTATTAGCTATTTTCTCAAACATTTCTTCATCTAAACCTTGATACATGATGGTAAGTGCATTATGTTTCTTCTTTTGTTTCTTCAAGGCTTCTTTTTGAGCTTAAGTCAAGCTTTCCTCATTTTAAGACTCCATATAGCTTTTGTTGAATATATCTCGTATATCTTATAAATTGAAAATGGCCTTCATCCTAAGTGCCTAATTCTCATAGTTGAGTTTAGTGAGTTGTGAATATATAGTGCAAAGAAATGGAGGCTCCTTTTGATGAGATAATTGGCTTTAATACCACTTTGTTGGAAAAAGAATAAAATACAGACAAATACTTACTCATTTCATATAATGAAACAACACTATTCTTACGATATAAATTTTACTATTTTCCTCTCTTATATAGGCATTATATGGCTATTTATAGTACCAATGGAGAATTCTAGAATAACCAACTTAAAGGTACTTAATGATAAAATATAAAGAGAGAAATATTTTCAATATTATAATAAAATTTGCATTAAAAAACTAACAATTATGTCTTTATTTCACTATAACTCTTTTATGTAACTCTAGATGACTCAATGTTAGATTCACTTAAATAAAACACATAAAGCTTTAAAATAAATCTTAAATTAGCCAAATTGATTAATATTTGAATATTTAACTACTCTTTTAAATTTCTTACAAATTTTTAAAATCAATTTGATTTATAATAGTCATTCTATGTTAAGCACTACAAACATGCATTTATCTTTAAACTACCTCTTCATTCACTTGTTTTTAATCATTTTCTGTTTTTAATTTTTAGGCTTGGCCAACTTGAATCGATCTTCAAATATGATGAATTTCAATTAAGTTCGGACTCAAGTTGTAAGATGGAACTTGAATTAGGATTGATAAATTTGAATTGCATTTGAGTCATTGGTAACTCGAACCTAACCTGACCAATTGCCAACCTTATTTAAAATAATTTGATTAAGAAGATGGGGTTGGATCTAATAAAAAAAGATAATTAAGAGATTTAATTTAAATTTCATATGAAATTTACAAACTTCTTTTCGTTTCTTTAAATGAAAAACAACAAGATGCAAGTCAACGAGAATCACAATACTAACAGTGTTCACTTTGTCCTGCACAACTTCTCCCACCTACTCATGAAATATTGCAATGAATAGATTTTCTTCTTTATATATTAAGGTCAATTGGGAAAAAATGAAAAACAACATTATTCTGTCCAAATTTGTGACAGATGGTCTATATTTCATGGAAGATGTTATATACAAATTTAAAAAAGGATCAACTATATATGTCTATTAGTAAATAATATTAATTATTTACTATCATTAAATAAAAATTTATATTATAAAAATAATATTTTTATTAATTATGATATTGGTCGAGTGATTCACTGATATCTTACTTATTCCAACCGAAAAACAAAAGCTACAAGTCAGAAGCAAACTAGTGAGGAGCCCTGCCGTATTTAATTTTCATTAACTGGCTAATACTAAAGCGATAAGGGATTTAACAAAGGGTGGCTTATAGCTTTGTTATACCATTTATGACTTATAATTCATGTAATCCAGTCTACGTAGCTGATAATTCTTCATGGAAGAAATACGAAGACAACGTTTTATTTAGTGAATGTTGATATATATACAGGAGATAGTGTTGTACAAAAGAATAAAATATTCTCTCTCATCTAATGAACAAAAATTTTGCATGATTATGTTGCGTGCGATTCGTTTGTCTGGTGTGGAATGTGTGATGGTATGGGCCTATCGACAGCTCCCCCTCAAGTTAGCGGTGGTGGAAGCAGACCCAATTTGACGACGTTCAAAGACAGGTCCAGGGATGATAAAGGCTTGGTGAGGCAATCAGCTAGCTGTGAGGAGCATGGAGTGTAGGAAGTGGAGATGAAGCCTTTGATGACAACATTATGAACGATGTGACAGTCGATTTCAACGTGCTTGATTCGTTCATGAAACACCGAATTTTTTGAAATGTGAATGGCGGCTACATTGTTACAATGTAGGGGGATAGGTAAAAAGGCCAGAAACTGCATGTCTCGGAGTAAGTAGGTGATCTAGCGAGTCTCACATAGAGCGCTGGCCATGCTCCTATACTCTGCCTCTGCGGAAGATCGACTGACAGTTCGTTGTTTATTGGTTTTCCAAGAGACCAAAGCAGCGCCTAACATAATGCAATAGCTGGTGTGGGACTTTCGGGTATAATTGCATCTGACCCTATCGGAGTCAGAGAAAACTTGGAGGGAAGCTATTGGCGGTGCGAGACTTCCGGGTATAATTGCATCCGACCCAGTCGGAGTTAGAGAAAACTTGAAGGGAAACTGTTGGTTGTAATGGATACAGAAGTCGATAGGCTGAAGTGTTCTTGAGGTAGCAGAGGAGATGGAGTAACGTGTCCCAATGTTGCTGGCGTTGGGAGGAGGTGAACTGTGTTAATTGATGGACGACAAAAGTGACGACGAGTCGTGTTAAGTTTAAATAAAGGAGTTGTTCGACTATCTAGCGGTATTGATCAGGGTTGGGCAGTAAAGGGCCATCATCGGGTGTGAGTTTTCTGCCTTGCGGAAATGGAACAATATTAACTTTCAGGTCTGTTAAAGTGGCTTCCGTAAGGATATCCTGGATATATTTGTCTTGTGAAATGGATATGCCTTCAGTGGAACAATGTAGTTCGAGTCCAATGAAATATGTAGCTGGTCTGAGGTCTTTGATAGTGAACAAATTGTGTAGGTAAGTTTTTACGTCCATAAGGAGTGCCTCTAAAGGATTAGTAAGTAGGACATCGTCCACGTAAAGGATGAGAGCTAGAAAATTTTAAACAGATCCTTTTATGAATAAACAGGGATCCGAAGGGGATTGAAGAAAACCGTAAGCCTGGAGTTTGGAGGTGATTTCGTGGTTCCACTGTTAACCGGCTTGTTTAAGGTCGTACAGAGATTTTCCTAAACAGAAGTCTTAGCTTGGAGCAGCTTTGGAATACCCTCGGGGAGGATCGATGTATAACTCTTTGGTGAGAGATCCATGGAGATATGCATTGTTGATGTCGCAGTGGTGTGTAATGCCCCACAGTAGGGGTTAGATGATAACGGCTATTAATATTTTGGCATGCATTCATGACATTTTTCGGGTACATTGGTTTAATGAAACTTCGGATTGATTCGGACAATATGAAGATAATTTTAGTAATTTTTGGATACTTCGAAGGTTTTTAGAAATTGCTGGTGAAGTCCATATTATTTTTCGGACAATTAATTTGACGTCATTATTTTATGACAGAATTTTTGGTGAATTTTTGAAAGTTGTCTGAAAATTCTGGGTATTTATTTGCAAGAAGAATTCATAAGTGTGTTTTTGGTTATTTAACTATTCATCAAATAGTAATAAGTTAATAAGTGGACGAATTAGGTTAGAACGTGTGGGTTGCAATTTATTTGGGACAGAAACGTGTATATCTACATAAAATTCGGTTCAGATGTGGTGTTTTGCTCTCTACCGACGCTTTCGATCTGCTTTTCTGCTGCAGATCACGAGGTTAGTCCTTTTGATAATGAATCTTTTCTGGTGTTATAGATATATGCATATATACGGTGATGGTCTGTTCTTGTCCTTTATAGCAGTGTCGGATGAGATCTGATATTGGTAAAAGAAATTTTTAGATTTATAATATTTGACGATTTGGATGATTCTGATAGGTTAGATTTGTTAAATAGGTTAGTTTTTAAGTGATGATGCTAAAAGAATTGAGAAGAAAAGAAAGGAAAATGAAAAAAAAGAAAGAAATTTGCAGAGTTGGAGAAGATGATGAACAGTGCAGTATAGTAACAGTGAACAGTGAAGTGAATAGTAAATAGTGCACAGTGAATAGTGAATAGTGCACAGTGAATAGTGAATAGTGAACAGTGCACAGTGAATAGTGAACAGTGCCAGAGATACCGTATCTGTACGTATTTGTGAATAGTAATAATACGTATTTGTGAATAGTAATACGTATTTATGAACAGTAGTAATAAGAATCCCGGAAATATGTCATGAACATGCATTATACGTATGTACTTATGGCCAATAGTAATCATCTCATCAGAATCAAATCTCAATACCCAATGCATTCACCAATACAAATGCATTACTTCATTATTTTCTTATTTGACATCTCAGCTTCCTGAGCTAAAAATACATATCAAAAATCAAACTCGTACTTCCTCGATGTACTGTCATAGATTTCATTACAAACGTAAATCCATACACATATGAATAGTAATAACCAAAAACACACTTATGAATTCTTATAGCAAACAAATACCCAAAAGTTCCAGACAACTTCAAAAAATTCACCAAAAATTCCGTCATAAAATAATGACTTTCAAATAATTGTTCAAACATACTAAATACGTCACCAACAATTTCTAAAAATCATTGACGTATCCAAAAAAATACTATAAATATAAAAAAATATTAATATTGTCCGATTCACTCCGAAATTTCATTAAACCAAGGTACCCGGAAACTGCCATGAATGCATGCCAAAATACTTCTGCACAATTAAGCACATATGAAATAATTTCCGTTAATCTTCTAACCCCTA